>JAQOOD010000040.1:140000-336839 GCA_029633175.1 Citrus glauca | reverse complement strand
CGTCCGCCGGACTCGGAATGGGCCGAGACTTTGCCCAACACCTGCCCGCGCCAAAAAGTAGGCCGGGGGCACAGCCGCGCCGAAAAAAGAGCTGCCGAACCCCTTGGCGCGAAGTTCGTCCTGCGGAAAAATGCCCAAAAAAGGGGTGGGCTATAGCCCTGTGGCATGGGGCTGGAGAAGTTCGTCCGCTGGACTCGGAATGGGCCAAGACCTTGCCCACCCCCTCCCCGTGCCAAAAATAGGCCGTGGGCACAGCCGCACCCAAAAACAAGCGGCCGAACCCCTTGGCGCCAAGTTCGTCTTGCGGAAAACACCCAAAAAAGGGGTGGGCTATAGCCTTGGGGTGTGGGGCTGGCGAAGTTCGTCCGCCAGACTCAGAATGGGCCGCGACTTTGCCCACCCCCTACCCACGCCAAAAATAGGCCGCGGGCACAGCCGCACCCAAAAAAGAGCAGCCGAACCCCTTGGCACGAAGTTCGTCCTGCTGAAAAAGGCCCAAAAAAGGGGTGGGCTATAGCCTTGGGGCGTGGGGCTGGCGAAGTTCGTCCGCCGGACTCAGAATGTGCCGATACTTTGCCCACCCCCACCCCACGCCAACAAATAGGCCACGGGCACAGCCGCGCCCAAAAAAGAGCGGCTGAACCCCTTGGAGCCATGTTCGTCCTGCGAAAAAATGCACAAAAAAGGGGTGTGCTATAGCCTTGCGGCGTGGGGCTGGCGAAGTTCGTCCGCCGGACTCGGAATGGGCCGATATTTTGCCCACCCCCTCCCCGCACCATAAATAGGCCGCGGGCACAGCCGCGCCCAAAAACGAGGAGCCGAACCCCTTGGCGCCAAGTTCGTCCAGCCGAAAAATGCCCAAAAAATGGGTGTGCTATAGCCTTGGGGCGTGGGGCTGGCGAAGTTCGTCCGCCGGACTCGGAATGGACCGAGCCATTGACCACCCCCCTCCCCGTGCCAAAAATAGGCCATGGGCGTAGCCGCACCCAAAAAAGAGCAGCCGAACCTCTTGGCCCCAAGTTCGTTCTGCGGAAAAATGCCCAAAAAAGGGCTGTGCTATAGCCTTGGGGCGTGGGGGAAGTTCGTCCGCTGGACTCGGAATGGGACGAGATGCTTCCCACCCCTCCCCGCAGAAAAAATGGGCCGCGGGCACAGCTGCGCTTAAAAACGAGCAGCCAAAACCCTTCGTGCTAGGTTCGTCCTGCGGAAAAATGCCCAAAAAAGGGGTGTGCTATAGTCCTGGGGCGTGGGGCGGGCGAAGTTCGTTCGCCGGACTCGGAATGGGCCGAGACTTTGCCCACTCCCTCTCCGTGCCAAAAATAGGCCATGGGCGTAGCCGCACCCAAAAAGGAGCAGCCGAACCTCTTGGCCCCATGTTCGTTCTGCGGAAAAATGCCCAAAAAAAGGCGGTGCTATAGCCTTGGGGTGTGGGGGAAGTTCGTCCGCTGGACTCGGAATGGGACGAGACGCTGCCCACCCCCTCCCCGCTGAAAAAATGGGCGGCGGGCACAGCTGCGCCCAAAAACGAGCAGCCGAAACCCTTCGTGCTAGGTTCGTCCTGCGGAAAAATGCCCAAAAAAGGGGTGTGCTATAGCCTTGGGGGGTGGGGCTGGCGAAGTTCGTTCGCCGGACTCGGAATGGGACGAGACGCTGCCCACCCCCTCCCCGTAGAAAAAAATGGGCCGCGGGTACAGCTGCGCCCAAAAACGAGCAGCCGAAACCCTTCGTGCTAGGTTCGTCCTGCTGAAAAAGGCCCAAAAAAGGGGTGGGCTATAGCCCTAGGGCGTGGGGCTGGCGAAGTTCGTTCGCCGGACTCGGAATGGGCCGAGACTTTACCCACCCCCTCTCCGTGCCAAAAATAGGCCGCGGGCACAGTCGTACCCAAAAAAGGGCAGCCGAACCTCTTGGCCCCAAGTTCGTTCTGCGGAAAAATGCCCAAAAAAGGGCTGTGCTATAGCCCTGGGGCGTGGGGCTGGGGAAGTTCGTCCGCCGGAATCGGAATGGGCCGAAACTTTGCCCACCCCCTCCCCGTGTCAAAAATAGGCCGTGGGCACAGCCGCAAAAAAAAAAGAGCAGCCGAACCCCTTGGCGCCAAGTTCGTCCAGCTGAAAAAGGCCCAAAAAAGGGGTGGGCTATAGCCTTGGGGCGTGGGGCTGGCGAAGTTCGTCCGCTGGACTCGGAATGGGCCGAGACTTTGCCCACCATCTCCTTGCACCAAAAATAGGCCGCGGCCACAGCTGCGGCCAAAAAAGAGCCTTCGATTCCCTTGGCGCGAAGTTCGTCCTGCGGAAAAAGGCCCAAAAAAAGGGTGGGCTATAGCCTTGGGGCATGTGGCTGGCGAAGTTCGTCCGCCGGACTCGGAATGGGCCGAGACTTTGCCCACCCCCTCTCCATGCCAAAAATTGGGCGTGGGCACAGCCGCTTCCAGAAAAGAGCAGTTGAACCCCTTGGCGCGACGTGCGTCCTGCGGAAAAAGACCCAAAAAAGGGGTGGGCTATAGCCTTGGGGCGAGGGGCTGGCGAAGTTCGTCCGCCGGACTAGGAATGGGCCGAGACTTTGCCCACCCCCCCCCCCCCCACGCTAAAAATAGGCCGCGGGCAAAACCGCGCCCAAAAAAGAGCATCCGAACCCCTTGGCGCCAAGTTTGTCCTGCGGAAAAATGCCCGAAAAAGGGGTGGGCTATAGCCTTGGGGCGTGCGGCTGGCGAAGTTCGTCCGCCAGACTAGGAATGGGCCGAGACTTTGCCCACCCCCTTCCCATGCTAAAAATAGGCCGCGGGCAAAACCGCGCCCAAAAAAGAGCATCCGAACCCCTTGGCGCCAAGTTCGTCCTGCGGAAAAATGCCCGAAAAAGGGGTGGGCTATAGCCTTGGGGCGCGGGGCTGGCGAAGTTCGTCCGCCGGACTCGGAATGCGCCGATACTTTGCCCACCCCCTCTAACCACCAAAACTAGGCCACGGGCACAGCCGCGCCCTAAAAAGAGCAGCCAACGGTCAAAATGGGACGAGACTTAGCTCCGAAGTAAAGTCCAAAAAGGGGTGGGCAATAGCCTTGGGGCGTGGGGCTGGCGATGTTCGTCTGCCGGACTCGGAATGGGCCGAGACTTTGCCGACCCCCCTCCCCATGCCAAAAATTGGCCGCCGCCAGAGCCACGCCCAAAAAAGGGCAGCCGAACCCCCTGGCGCCAAGTTCGTCCTGCAGAAAAACGCCAAAAAAAGGGGTGGGCTACAACCTTCGGGCATGGGGATGGCGAAGTTCGTGTGCCGGACTCGGAATGGGCCGAGACCTTGCCCACCCGCTCCCCGCGTAAAAAATAGGCCGTGGGCACAGCCGCACCCAAAAACAAGCGGCCGAACCCCTTGGCGCCAAGTTCGTCCTGCGGAAAAATGCCCAAAAATTGGGTGGGCTATAGCACTGGGGCGTGGGGTTGGCGAAGTTCGTCCGCCAGACTCGGAATGCGCCGATACTTTGCCCACCCCCTCCCCGCGCCCCAAAATAGGCCGCGGGCACAGCCGCACCCAAAAAAGAGCAGCCAACGGTCAAAATGGGACGAGACTTAGCTGCGAAGTAAAGTCCAAAAAGGTGTTCGCTATAGCCTTGGGGCGTGGGGCTGGCGAAGTTCGTCCGCCGGACTTGGAATGGGCCGAGACCTTGCCCACCCCCTCCTCGCACAAAAAATAGGCCGTGGGTACAGCCGCGCAAAAAAAAAAGTGGCCGAACCCCTTGGCGCCAAGTTCGTACTGCGGAAAAACGCCCAAAAAAGGGGTGGGCTATAGCCTCGGGGCGTGGGGCTGGTGAAGTTCGTCCGTCGGACTCGGAATGGGTTGAGACATTGCCCACTACGTCCCCGCGCCAAAAAGAGGCCGTGGGCACAGCCGCGCCCAAAAACAAACTGCCGAACCCCTTGGCGCCAAGTTCGTCCTGCGGAAAAAACGCCCAAAAAAGGGGTGAGCTATAGCCTTGGGGCGTGGGGCTGGCGATGTCCATCCGCCGGACTCGGAATAGGCCGAGACTTTGGCACTCCCCTCCGCACACCAAAAATAGGCCGCGCACAGCCGCGCCCAAAAACAAGGGGCCGAACCCCTTGGCGCCAAGTTCGTCCTGCGGAAAAATGCCCAAAAAAGGGGTGGGGTATAGCCTTGGGGCGTGGGGCTGGCGAAGTTCGTCCGCCGGACTCGGAATGCGCCGAGACTTTGCACACCGTCTCCCCACGCCAAAACTAGTCCGCAGGCACAGCCGAGCCCAAAAAAGAGCAGGCGAACCGCTTGGTGCGAACTTCGTCCTGCGAAAAAAGGCCCAAAAAAGGAGTGGGGTATAGCCTTGGGGCGTGTGACTGGCGATGTTCGTCTGCCGGACGGAATGGGCCGAGACTTTGGTCACCCCCTCCCCGTGCCAAAAATAGGCAGCGGGCAGAGCCGCGCCCAAAAAACAGCAGCCAAACCCCTTGGCGCAAAGTTCGTACTGCGGAAAAATGCCCAAAAAAGGGGTGTGCTATAGCCTTGGGGCGTGGGGCTGTCGATGTTCGTCCGCCAGACTCGGTATGGGCCGAGACTTTGACCACCCCTCCCCGCACCTAAAATAGGCCGCGGGCACAGCCACACCCAAAAAAGAGCAGCCAAACCCCTTGGCGCCAATTTCGTTCTGCGGAAAAATGCGCAAAAAAGGGCTGTGCTATAGCCTTGGGGAGTGGGCAAAGTTCGTCCGCCGGACTCGGAATGGGATGAGACTTCGCCCAACCCCTCCCCGCGCCAAAAATAGGCCGCGGGCATAGCCACACCCAAAAAAGAGCAGCGGAACCTCTTGGCCCCAAGTTCGTTCTGCGGAAAAATGCCCAGAAAAGGGCTGTGCTATAGCCTTGGGGTGTGGGGGAAGTTCGTCCGCTGGACTCGGAATGGGACGAGACGCTGCCCACCCCCTCCCCACAGAAAAAATGGGCCGCGGGCACAGCTGCGCCCGAAAACGAGCAGCCGAAACCCTTCGTGCCTGGTTCGTCCTTCGGAAAAATGCCCGAAAAAGGGGTGTGTTATAGCCTTGGGGCATGGGGCTGGCGAAGTTCGTTCGCCGGACTCAGAATGGGCCGAGACTTTGCCCACCCCCTCTGCATGCCAAAAATACTCCGCGGGCACAGGCGCACCCAAAAAAGATCAGCCGAACCCCATGGCGCCAAGTTGGTACTGCCGAAAAATGCCCAAAAAAAGGGTGGGCTATAGCCTTGGGGCGTGGGGCTGGCGAAGTTTGTCCGCCGGACTCGGAATGGGCCGAGAATTTGACCACTCCCTCCCCGCACCAAAAATAGGCCGTGGGCACAGCCGCGCCTAAAAAAGAGCAGCCGAACCTCTTGGCGCCAAATTCGTCCTGCGGAAAAATGCCCAAAAAAGGGGTGGCCTATGCCTTGGGGCGTGGTACTGGCGAAGCTCGTCCGCCGGACTCGGAATGGGCCGAGACTTTGCCCACCCCCTCCCCATGTTAAAAATAGGCCGCAGGCACAGCCGCACCCAAAAACGAGTGGCCGAACCCCTTGGCGCCGAGTTCATACTGCAGAAAAATGCCCAAAAAAGGTGTGGGCTATAGCCTTGGGGCGTGGGGCGGGCGAAGTTCGTCCGTCGGAATCAGAATGGGCCGAGACTTCGCCCACCCCCTCACCACATAAAAATTGGCCGTGGGCACAGCCGCGCCCAAAAACGAGCGGCCGAACCCCTTGGCGCCAAGTTCGTCCTGCCGAAAAATGCCCAAAAAATGGGTGAGCTATAGCCTTGGGCCGTGGGGCTGGCGAAGTTTGTCCGCCGGACTCAGAACGGGCCGAGAGTTTGACCACCCGCTTCCTGGACCAAAAATAGGCCGCGGGCACAGCCCCGCCCAAAAAAGAGCAGCTGAACCCATGGGGGCCAAATTCGCCCTGTGGAAAAATGCCCAAAAAAGGGGTGGGCTATGCCTTGGGGCGTGGTGCTGGCGAAGTTCGTCCGCCGGACTCGGAATGGGCCGAGACCTTCCGCACCCCCTCCCCGTGCCAAAAATATGCCACGGACGCAGCCGCGCCGAAAAAAGAGCAGCCAACGGCCAAAAGGGGACGAGACTTTGCTGCGAAGTAAAGTCCAAAAAGGGGTGGGCTATAGCCTTGGGGCGTGGGGCTGGCGAAGTTCGTCCGCCGGACTCGGAATGGGCCGAGACTTTACCCAACCCCTGCCCGCGCCAAAAATAGGCCGCGGGCACAGCCGCGCCTCAAAAAGAGCAGCCAAACCCCTTGGCGCCAAGTTCGTCCTGCGGAAAAACGCCCAAAAAAGGGGTTGGCTATAGCCTTGGGGTGTGGGGCTGGGGAAGTTCGTCCGCCGGAATCGAAATGGGCCGAGACTTTGCCCACCCCCTCCCCACGTTAAAAATAGGCCGCAGGCACAGCCGCACCCAAAAATGAGCAGCCGAACCCCTTGCCGCCAAGTTCGTCCTGCAGAAAAAAGTCCAAAAAATGGGTGTCTATAGCCTTGGGGCATGGGGCTGACGAAGTTCGTCCGCCGGACTCGGAATGGGCCTAGACATTGCCCACCCCCTCCCCGTGCCGAAAATAGGCCGTGGGCACAGCCGCGTACAAAAAAGGGCAACCAAACCCCTTGGCGCCAAGTTCGTCCTGCTGAAAAATGGCCAAAAAAGGGGTGGGCTATAGCCTTGGGGCGTGGGGCTGGCGAGGTTTGTCCGCCGGACTCCGAATGGGCCGAGACTTTGCCCACCCTTTCTCCGCGCCATAAAACGGCCACGGTCACAGCTGCACCCAAAACAGAGCAGCCGAACCCCTTGGCGCGAAGTTCGTCCTGCTGAAAAAGGCCCAAAATAGGGGTGGGCAATAGCCTTGGGGCGTGGGGCTGGCGAAGTTCATCCGCTGGACTCGGAATGGGCCGATACTTTGCCCACTCCCTCCCCGCGCCAAAAATAGCCCGCGGGCAAAGCCGAACCCAAAAAAGAGCAGCCGAACCCCTTGGCGCGAAGTTCGTCCTGCTGAAAAAGGCCCAAAAAAGGGGTGGGCAATAGCCTTGGAGCGTGGGGCTGGCTAAGTTCGTCCGCCGGATTTGGAATGTACCGATACTTTGCCCACCCCCTCCCTGCGCCAAAAATAGGCCGCGACCACTGCCGTGCCCAAAAAACTGCAGCCGAACCCGTTGGCGCAAAGTTCGTCCTGCGGAAAAATGCCCAAAAAATGGTGGGCTATAGCCCTGTGGCATGGGGCTGGCGAAGTTTGTCCGCCGGACTCGGAATGGGTCGAGACCTTGCCCACCGCCTCTCCGCACCAAAAATAGGCCGTGGCCACAGCCGCGCCCAAAAACAAGTGGCCGAACCCCTTGGCGCCAAGTTCGTCCTGCGGAAAAATGCCCAAAAAAGGGCTGTGCTATAGCCTTGGGGCGTGGGGGAAGTTCGTCCGCTGGACTCAGAATGGGACGAGACGCTGCCCACCCCCTCCCCGCAGAAAAAATGGGCCACGGGCACAGGTGCGCCCAAAAATGAGCAGCCGAAACCCTTCGTGCCAGGTTTGTCCTGCGGAAAAATGCCCAAAAAAGGGGTGTGCTATAGCCTTGGGGCGTGGGGCTGGCGAAGTTCGTTCGCTGGACTCGGAATGGGCCTAGACATTGGCCACCCCCTCTCCACGCCAAAAATAGGCCGCGGGCACAGCCGCGCCCAAAAAAGATCAGCCGAACCCCTTGGCGCCAAGTTCGTACTGCAGAAAAATGCCCAAAAAAGTGGTGGGCTATAGCTTTGGGGCGTGGGGCTGGCGAAGTTTGTCCGCCGGACTCGGAATGCACCGATACTTTGCCCACCCCCTCCCCGCGCCAAAAAATAGGCCGCGGGCACAGCCGCGCCCAAAAAAGAGCAGCCAAACCCCTTGGCGCCAGGTTCGTCCTGCGGAAAATGGCACAAAAAAGGGGTGTGCTATAGCCTTGGGGCGTGGGGTTGGCAAAGTTCGTCTGCCGGACTTGGAATGGGCCGAGACTTTGGCCACCCCCTCCCCGTGCCAAAAATAGGCCGCGGGCAGAGCCGCGCCCAAAAAGCAGCATCCGAACCCCTTGGCGCGAACTTCGTACTGCGGAAAAATGCCCAAAAAAGGGGTGTGCGATAGCCTTGGGGCGTGGGGCTGTCGAAGTTCGTCCGCCAGACTCGGAATGGGCCGAGACTTTGACCACCCCCTCCCCGCACCTAAAATAGGCCGCGGGCACAGCCGCCCCCAAAAAAGAGCAGCCAACGGTCAAAACGGGACAATACTTAGCTGCGAAGTAAAGTCCAAAAAGGGGTGGGCTATAGCTTTGGGGCGTGGGGCCGGCGAAGTTCGTTCGCCGGACTCGGAATGGGCCGAGACTTTGCCCAACCCCTCTCCATGCCAAAAATAGGCCGCGGGCACAGCCGCGCCCAAAATAGATCACCCGAACCCCGTGGCGCCAAGTTCGTACTGCAGAAAAATGCCCAAAAAAGGGGTGGGCTATAGGCTTGGGTCCTGGGGCTGGCGAAGTTTGTCCGCTGGACTCAGAATGGCCCGAGACTTTGCCCAACCCCTCTCCATGCCAAAAATAGGCCGCGGGCACAGCCGTGCCCAAAAAAGATCACCCGAACCCCATGGTGCCAAGTTCGTACTGCAGAAAAATGCCCAAAAAAGGGGTGGGCTATAGCCTTGGGGCGTGGGGCTGGCGAAGTTTGTCCGCCGGACTCGGTATGGGCTGAGACTTTAACCACCCCCTCCCCGAACCAAAAATAGGCCGCGGGCACCGCCGCGCCCAAAAAAGAGCAGCCGAACCCCTTGACGCCAAGTTGGTCCTGCGGAAAAATGCCCAAAAACGGGGTGGGCTATGCCTTGGGGCGTGCTGCGGGCGAAGTTCATCCGCCGGACTCGGAATGGGCCGAGACTTTGGCCACCCCCTCTCCACGCCAAAAATAGACCGCGGGCAGAGCCGCGCCCAAAAATCAGCAGCCGAACCCCTTGGCGCGAACTTCATACTGCGGAAAAATGCCCAAAAAAGGGGTGTGCGATAGCCTTGGGGTGTGGGGCTGGCGAAGTTTGTCCACCGGACTTGGAATGGACCGAGACTTTGCCCAACCCCTCTTCGTACAAGAAATAGGCCGCGGGCACAGCCGCGCCCAAAAAAGAGCAGCCAAACCCCTTGGCGCAAAATTCGTCCTGCGGAAAAATGCCCAAAAAAGGGGTGGGCTATGTCTTGGGGCGTGGTGCTGGCGAAGTTCGTCCGCCGGACTCGGAATGGGCCGAGACTTTCCCCACACCCTCCCCGTTCCAAAAATATGCCGTGGGCACAGCCGCGTCCAAAAAAGAGCAGCCAACGGTCAAAATGGTACGAGACTTAGCTGCGAAGTATAGCCCAAAAAGGGATGGGCTATAGCCCTGGGGCGTGGGGCTGGCGAAGTTCGTCCGCCGGACTCGGAATGGGCTGAGACTTTCCCAACCCCTGCCCCTGCCAAAAATAGGCCGCGGGCATGGCCGCGCCTCAAAAAGAGCAGCCGAACCCCTTGGCGCCAAGTTCGTACTGCAGAAAAATGCCCAAAAAAGGGGTGGGCTATAGCCTTGGGGCGTGGGGCTGGCGAAGTTTGTCCGCCGGTCTCGGAATGGGCCGAGACATTGTCCACCCCCTCCCCGCACCAAAAATAGGCCGCGGGCGCAGCCGCACTCAAAAAAGAGCAGCCGAACCCCTTGGCGCCAAGTTCGTACTGCAGAAAAATGCCCAAAAAAGGGGTGGGACATAGCCTTGGGGTGTGGGGCTGGCGAAGTTTGCCCGCCGGACTCGGAACGGGCTGAGACTTTGTCCACCCGCTTCCCGGACAAAAAATAGGCCGCGGGCGCAGCCGCGCCAAAAAAAGAGCAGCCGAATCCATGGGGGCCAAATTCGTCCTGCGGAAAAATGCCCAAAAAAGGGGTGGGCTATGCCTTGGGGCGTGGTGCTGGCGAAGTTCGTCCGCCGGACTCAGAATGGGCCGAAACTTTCCCCACCCCCTCCCCGTGCCAAAAGTATGCCGCGGGCACAGCCACGCCTAAAAAAGAGCAGCCAACGGTCAAAGTGGGACGAGACTTAGCTGCGAAGGAAAGTCCAAAAAGGGCTGGGCTATAGCCTTGGGGCGTGGGGCTGGCGAAGTTCGTCCGCCGGACTCGGAATGGGCCTAGACATTGCCCACCCCCTCCCTGCACCAAAAATAGGCCACGGGCACAGCCGCGCCCAAAAAAGAGCAGCCGAACCCCTTGGCGCTAAATTCGTCCTGCGGAAAAATGCCCAAAAATGGGGTGGGCTATGCCTTGGGGCGTGGTGCTAGCGAAGTCCGTCCGCCGGACTCGGAATGGGCCGAGAGTTGGCCCACCCCCCCCCCCCCCCCCGTGCCAAAAATATGCCGCAGGCACAGCCGCGCCCAAAAAAGAGCAGCCAACGGTCAAAATGGGACGAGACTTAGCTGCGAAGTAAAGTCCAAAAAGGGGTGGGCTATAGCTTTGGGGCGTGGGGCTGGCGAAGTTTGTCCGCCGGACTCGGAATGGGCCGAGACTTTGCCCACCCCCTCCCCACGCCAAAAATAGGCCGCGGGCACAGCCGCACCCAAAAAAGAGCAGCCGAACCCCTTGGCGCTAAGTTCGTCCTGGTGAAAAAGGCCCAAAAAAGGGGTGGGCTATAGCCTTGGGGCGTGGGGCTGGCGAAGTTCGTCCGCCGGACACGGAATGGGCCGAGACTTTGCCCACCCCCTCCCCGCACCAAATATAGGCCTCGGCGCAGCCGCCCTCAAAAAAGAGCAGCCGAACCCCTTGGCGCCAAGTTCGTACTGCAGAAAAATGCCCAAAAAAGGGGTGGGACATAGCCTTGGGGCGTGGGGCTGGCGAAGTTTGTCCGCCGGACTCGGAACGGGTCGAGACTTTGTCCACCCGCTTCCCGGACCAAAAATAGGCTGCGGGCACAGCCGCGCCCAAAAAAGAGCAGCCGAATCCATGGGGGCCAAATTCGTCCTGCGGAAAAATGCCCAAAAAAGGGGTGGGCTATGCCTTTGGGCGTGGTGCTGGCGAAGTTCGTCCGCCGGACTCGGAATGGGCCAAGACTTTGCCCACCGCCTCCCCGCGCCAAAATTATGCCGCGGGCACAGCCGTGCCCAAAAAAGAGCAGCCAACGGTCAAAATGGGACGAGACTTAGCTGCGAAGTAAAGTCCAAAAAGGGGTGGGCTATAGCCTTGGGGCATGGGGCTGGCGAAGTTCGTCCGCCGGACTCGGAATGGGCCCAGACATTGCCCAGCCCCTGCCTGCGCCAAAAATTGGCCGCGGGCACAGCCGCGCGTCAAAAAAGAGCAGCCGAACCCCTTGGCGCCAAGTTCGTCCTGCGGAAAAACGCCCAAAAAAGGGGTGGGCTATAGCCTTGGGGTGTGGGGCTGGGGAAGTTCGTCCGCGGGAATCGGAATGGGCCGAGACTTTGCCCACCCCCTCCCCGCATCAAAAATAGGGCGCGGGCACAGCCGCGCCCAAAAACGAGCGGCCGAACCCCTTGGCGCCGAGTTCGTACTGCAGAAAAATTCCCAAAAATGGGGTGGGCTATAGCGTTGGGGCGTGGGGCTGGCGAAGTTTGTCCGCCGGGCTCGGAATGGGCTGAGACTTTGCCCACCCCCTCCCCGCGCCAAAAATAGGCGCGGGCACAGCCGAACCCAGAAAAGAGCAGCCGAACCCCTTTGCGCGAAGTTCGTCCTGCTGAAAAAGGCCCAAAAAAGGAGTGGGCTATAGCCTTGGGGCGTGGGGCAGGTGAAGTTTGTCCGCTGGACTCGGAATGCGCCGATACTTTGCCCGCCCCCTCCCCGTGCCAAAAAATAGGCCGCCGGCACAGCCGCGCCCAAAAAAAGAGCAGCCGAACCCCTTGGCGCCAGGTTCGTCCTGCGGAAAAATGCACAAAAAAGGGATGTGCAATAGCCTTGGGGCGTGGGGCTGGCGAAGTTCGTCCGCCGTACTCGGAATAGGCCTAGACATTGCCCACCCCCTGCCCGCGCCAAAAATAGGCTGCGGCCGAAGCCACGTACAAAATAGGGCAGCCAAACCCCTCGGCGCCAAGTTCGTCCTGCTGAAAAAGGCCCAAAAAAGGGGTGGGCTATAGCCTTGGGGCGTGGGGCCGGCGAATTTCGTCCGCCGGACGCGGAATGGGCCGAGGCTTTGCCCACCCCCCTCGCCGCGACAAAAATAGGCCACGGGCACAGCCGCACCCAAAAAAGAGGAGCCGAAACCCTTGGCGCCAAGTTCGTCCTGCGGAAAAATGCCCAAAAAGGGGGTGGGCTACAGCCTTCGGGCATGGGGTGGGCGAACATCGTCCGCCTTCCTTTGAAGGGGTCGAGACTTTGGCCACCCCCTCCCCACGCCAAAAATAGGACGAGGGCACAGCCGCGTCCAAAAAAGAGCAGCCGAACCCCTTGGTGCCAAGTTCGTCCTTCGGAAAAATGCCCAAAAAAGGGGTGGGCTATTGCCTTCGGGCGTGGGACTGGCGAACTTCGTCCGCTGGACTCAGAATGGGACGAGACTTTGCCCACCCACTCCCCACGCCAAAAATAGGCCGCGGGCACAGCCGAATCCATAAAAGAGCAGCCGAACCCCTTGGCGCCAAGTTCGTACTGCAGAAAAAAGTCTAAAAAAGGGGTGTCTTTAGCCTTGGGGCGTGGGGCTGGCGAAGTTCGTCCGCCGGACTCGGAATGGGCCTAGTTATTGCCCACACCCTCCCCGCGCCAAAAATAGGCCACGGGCGCAGCCACGTACAAAAAAGGGCAGCCGAACCCCTTGGCGCCAAGTTCGTCCTGCTGAAAAATGCCCAGAAAAGGGGTGGGCTATAGCCTTAGGGCGTGGGGCAGGCGAAGTTTGTCCGCTGGACTCGGAATGCGCCGATACTTTGCCCGTCCCCTCCCCGTGCCAAAAAATAGGCCGCGGGCACAGCCGCGCCCAACAAAGAGAAGCCGAACCCCTTGGCGCCAGGTTCGTCCTGCAGAAAAATGCACAAAAAAGGGATGTGCTATGGCCTTGGGGCGTGGGGCTGGCGAAGTTTGTCCGCCGGACTCGGAATGGGCCGAGCCTTTGCCCACCCCCTCCCCACGCCAAAAATAGGCCACGGGCATAGGCGACCCAAAAAAGAGCAGCCGAACCTCTTGGCCCCAAGTTCGTTCTGCGGAAAAATGCCCAAAAAAGGGCAGTGCTACAGCCTTGGGGCGTGGGGGAAGTTTGTCCGCTGGTCTCGGAATGGGACGAGACGCTGCCCACCCCTCCCCGCAGAAAAAATGGGTCGCGGGCACAGCAGCACCCAAAAACGAGCAGCCGAAACCCTTCATGCCAGGTTCGTCCTGCGGAAAAATGCGCAAAAAAGGGGTGTGCTATAGCCTTGGGCCGTGGGGCCGGCGAAGTTCGTTCGCCGGACTCGGAATGGGCCGAGGCTTTGTCCACCCCCTCTCCACACCAAAAATAGGCCGCGGGCACAGCCGCGCCCAAAAAGACCAGTCGAACCTCTTGGCACCAAGTTCGTACTGCAGAAAAATGCCCAAAAAAGGGGTGGGCTCTAGCCTTAGGGCGTGGGGCTGGCGAAGTTTGTCCGCCGGACTCGGAATGGGCCGAGACTTTGACCACCCCCACCTTGCACCAAAAATAGGCCGCGGGCTCAGCCGCGCCCAAAAAAGAGTAGCCGAACCCCTTGGCGCCAAATTCGTCCTGCGGAATAATGCCCAAAAAAGGGGTGGGCTATGCCTTGGGGCGTGGTGCTGGCGAAGTTCGTCCGCCGGACTCGGAATGGGCCGAGACTTTGCGCACCCCCTCCCCGTGCCAAAGATAGGCTGCGGGCACAGCCGTGCCCAAAAAAGAGTAGCCGAACCCCTTGGTACGAAGTTCGTCCTAAGGAAAAATACCCAAAAAAGTGGTGGGCTATAGCCTTGGGGCGTGGGGCAGGCGAAGTTCGTACGCCGGACTCGGAATTGGCCGAAACGTTTCCCACCCCCTCCCCATGCCAAAAATAGGCCGCGGGAGCAGCAACGCCCAAAAAAGTGCGGCCGACCCCCTTGGCGCGAAGTTCGTCCAGCTGAAAAATGTCCAAAAAAGGGGTGGGCTATAGCCTTGGGGCGTGGGGCTGGCAAAGTTCGTCCGCCGGACTCGGAATGGGCAGAGACTTTGCCCACCCCCTCCCCGTACCAAGCATAGGCCGCGGGCACAGCCGAACCTAAAAAAGAGCAGCCGAACCCCTTGGCGCGAAGTTCGTGCTGCGGAAAAATTCCCAAAAAAGGGGTGGGCTATAGCCTTGGGGCGTGGGGCTGGTGAAGTCCGTCTGCCGGCCTCAGAATGGGCCGAGACTTTGCCCATCCCCTCCCTGCCCCAAAAATAGGCCGCGGCCACAGCCGTGCCCAAAAAAGAGCACCCGAACCCTTCGCGCGAATTTCATCCTGCGGAAAAATGCCCAAAAAAAGGGTGGGCTATAGCCCGGTGGCATGGGGCTGGAAAAGTTCGTCCGCTAGACTCAGAATGGGCCGAGACCTTGCCCACCCCCTCCGCACCAAAAATAGGCCGCGGCCACAGCCGAGCCAAAAAACGAGCAGCCGAACCGCTTGGCGCGAAGTTCCTCCTGCGAAAAAAGGCCCAAAAAAGGGGTGGGGTATAGCCTAGGGGCGTTGGACTGGCGATGTCCATCAGCCGGACTCGGAATGGGCCGAGACTTTGACCACCCCCTCCCCTTGCCAAAAAAGAGCGGCCGAACCCCTTGGCGTGAAGTTCATCCTGTGGAAAAATGCCCAAAAAAGGGGTGGGCTATAGCCTTGGGGCGCAGGGCTGGCGAAGTTCGTCCGCGAGACTCGGAATGGGCCGAGACTTTGCCCACCCCATCCAACCACCAAAAATAGGCCACGGGCACAGCCGCGCCCAAAAAAGAGCAGCCTAAGGTCAAAATGGGACCAGACTTAGCGCCGAAGTAAAGTCCAAAAAGGGGTGGGCTATAGCCTTGGGGCGTGGGGTTGGCGAAGTTCGTCCGCCGGAGTCGGAATGGGCCGAGACTTTGCCGATCCCCTCCCCATGCCAAAAATAGGCCGCCGGCAGAGCCACGCCCAAAAAGAGCAGCCAAACCCCTTGGCGCGAGGTTCGTCCTGCGGAAAAATGCACAAAAAAGGGGTGTGCTATAGCCTTGGGGCGTGGGGCTGGCGAAGTTCGTCCGCCGGACTCGGAATGGGCCGAGACTTTGCCCACCCCCTCCCCGCGCCAAAAATAGGCCGCGGGCACAGCTGAACCCAAAAAAGAACAGCCGAACCCCTTTGCGCGAACTTCGTCCTGTTGAAAAAGGCTCAAAAAAGGGGTGGGCTATAGCCTTGGGGCGTGGGGCTGGAGAAGTTCATCCGCGAGACTCGGAATGGGCCCAGACTTTTCCCACCCCTTCCCAGCACCAAAAATAGGCCACGGGCACAGCCGCGCCCAAAAAAGAGCAGCCAACGGTCAAAATGGGGCGAGACTTAGCGCCGAAGTAAAGTCCAAAAAGGGGTGGGCTATAGCCTTGGGGCGTGGGGTTGGCGAAGTTCGTTCGCCGGACTCGGAATGTGCCGAGACTTTGCCCACCCCCTCTCCACACCAAAAATAGGCTAGGGGTGCAGCCGCACCCAAAAAAGATCAGCCGAACCCCTTGGCACCAAGTTCATACTGCAGAAAAATGCCCAAAAAAGGGGTGGGCTATAGCCTTGGGGGTGGGGCTGGCGAAGTTTGTCCGCCGGACTCGGAATGGGCCGAGACTTAGACCACCCCCTCCCCACACCAAAAATAGGCTGCGGGCACAGCCACGCCCAAAAAAGAGCAGTCGAACCCCTTGGCGCCAAATTCGTACTGCGGAAAAATGCCCAAAAAAGGGGTGGGCTATGCCTTGCGGCATGGTTCTGGCGAAGTTCGTCCGCCGGGCTCGGAATGGGCCGAGACTTTGCCCACCCCCTCCCCGTACAAAAACTATGCCGCAGGCACAGCCGCGCCAAAAAAAGAGCAGCCAACGGTCAGAATGGGACGAGACTTAGCGGCGAAGTAAAGTCCAAAACGGGGTAGGCTATAGCCTTGGGGCGTGGGGCTGGCGAAGCTCGTCCGCCGGACTCGGAATGGGCCGAGACTTTGCCCAACCCCTACCCACACCAAAAAGTAGGCCGGGGGCACAGCCGCGCCCAAAAAAGAGCAGCCGAACCCCTTGGCGCGAAGTTCGTCCTGCGGAAAAATGCCCAAAAAAGGGGTGGGCTATAGCCCTGTGGCATGGGGCTGGAGAAGTTCGTCCGCTGGACTCGGAATGGGCCAAGGCCTTGCCCACCCCCTCCCCGTGCCAAAAATAGGCCGTGGGCACAGCCGCACCCAAAAACAAGCGGCCAAACCCCTTGGCGCCAAGTTCGTCCTGCAGAAAAACGCCCAAAAAAAGGGGTGGGCTATAGCCTTGGGGTGTGGGGCTGGCGAAGTTCGTCCGCCAGACTCAGAATGGGCCGTGACTTTGCCCACCCCCTCCCCGCGCCAAAAATAGGCCGCGGGCACAGCCGCACCCAAAAAAGAGCAGCCGAACCCCTTGGCGCGAAGTTCATCCTGCTGAAAAAGGCCCAAAAAAGGGGTGGGCTATAGCCTTGGGGCGTGGGGCTGGCGAAGTTCGTCCGCCGGACTCAGAATGTGCCGATACTTTGCCCACCCCCACCCCGCGCCAACAAATAGGCCACGGGCACAGCCGCGCCCAAAAAAGAGCGGCTGAACCCCTTGGAGCCATGTTCGTCCTGCGAAAAAATGCACAAAAAAGGGGTGTGCTATAGCCTTGCGGCGTGGGGCTGGCGAAGTTCGTCCGCCGGACTCGGAATGGGCCGATATTTTGCCCACCCCCTCCCCGCACCATAAATAGGCCGCGGGCACAGCCGCGCCCAAAAACGAGGAGCCGAACCCCTTGGCGCCAAGTTCGTCCAGCCGAAAAATGCCCAAAAAATGGGTGTGCTATAGCCTTGGGGCGTGGGGCTGGCGAAGTTCGTCCGCTGGACTCGGAATGGGCCGAGCCTTTGACCACCCCCTCCCCATGCCAAAAATAGGCCATGGGCGTAGCCGCACCCAAAAAAGAGCAGCCAAACCTCTTGGCCCCAAGTTCGTTCTGCGGAAAAATGCCCAAAAAAGGGCTGTGCTATAGCCTTGGGGCGTGGGGGAAGTTCGTCCGCTGGACTCGGAATGGGACGAGACGCTTCCCACCCCCTCCCCGCAGAAAAAATGGGCCGCGGGCACAGCTGCACCCAAAAACGAGCAGCCGAAACCCTTCGTGCTAGGTTCGTCCTGCGGAAAAATGCCCAAAAAAGGGGTGTGCTATAGCCTTGGGGCGTGGGGCTGGCGAAGTTCATTCGCCGGACTCGGAATGGGTTGAGACTTTGCCCACGCCCTCCCCACGCCAAAAATAGGCCGCGGGCACAGCCGCGCCCAAAAAAGATCAGCCGATGCCCTTGGCGCCAAGTTCGTACTGCAGAAAAATGCCCAAAAAAGGGGTGGGCTATAGCCTTGGGGCGTGGGGCTGGCGAAGTTCGTCCGCTGGAAACGGAATGGGCCGAGACTTTGACCACCCCTCCCCGCACCAAAAATACTCCGCGGGCACAGCCGCGCCCAAAAAAGAGCAGCCGAACCCCTTGGCGCCAAATTCGTCCTGCAGAAAAATGCCCAAAAAAGGGGTGGGCTATGCCTTGGGGCGTGGTGCTGGCGAAGTTCGTCCGCCGGGCTCGGAATGGGCCGAGACTTTGCCCACCCCCTCGCCGCACGAAAAATATGCCGCGGGCACAGCTGCGCCATAAAAAGAGCTGCCGACGGTCAGAATTGGACGAGACTTAGCTGCGCCATAAAAAGAGCTGCCGACGGTCAGAATTGGACGAGACTTAGCGGCGAAGTAAAGTCCAAAACGGGGTGGGCTATAGCCTTGCGGCGTGGGGTGGTGAAGCTCGTCCGCCGGACTCGGAATGGGCCAAGACTTTGCCCAACCCCTGCCCACGCCAAAAAGTAGGCCGCAGGCACAGCCACGCCCAAAAAAGAGCAGCCGAACCCCTTGGCGCGAAGTTCGTCCTGCAGAAAAATGCCCAAAAAAGGGGTGGGCTATAGCCCTGTGGCATTGGGCTGGTGATGTTCGTCCGCTGGACTGGAATGGGCCGAGACCTTGCCCACCCCCTCCCTGTGCCAAAAATAGGCCGTGGGCACAGCCGCACCCAAAAAAAAGCGGCCGAACCCCTTGGCGCCAAGTTCGTCCTGCGGAAAAATGCCCAAAAAAGGGGTGGGCTATAGCCTTGGGGCGTGGGGCTGGCGAAGTTCGTCCGCCGGACTCGGAATGCGCCGAGACTTTGCACACCCCCTCCCCACGCCAAAACTAGTCCGCGGGCACAGCCGAGCCCAAAAAAGAGCAGCCGAACCGCTAGGTGCGAAGTTCGTTCGGCGAAAAAAAGCCCAAAAAAGGGGTGGGGTATAGCCTTGGGGCGTGGGGCTGGCGAAGTTCGTCCGCCGGACTCGGAATGGGACGAGACGCTGCCCACCCCCTCCCCGTAGAAAAAATGGGCCGCGGGTACAGCTGCGCCCAAAAACGAGCAGCCGAAACCCTTCGTGCTAGGTTCGTCCTGCTGAAAAAGGCCCAAAAAAGGGGTGGGCTATAGCCCTAGGGCGTGGGGCTGGCGAAGTTCGTTTGCCGGACTCGGAATGGGCCGAGACTTTGCCCACCCCCTCTCCGCGCCAAAAATAGGCCGCGGGCACAGCCGTACCCAAAAAAGAGCAGCCGAACCTCTTGGCCCCAAGTTCGTTCTGCGGAAAAATGCCCAAAAAAGGGCTGTGCTATAGCCTTGGGGCGTGGGGCTGGGGAAGTTCGTCCGCCGGAATCGGAATGGGCCGAAACTTTGCCCACCCCCTCCCCATGTCAAAAATAGGCCGCGGGCACAGCCGCGCCCAAAAACGAATGGCCGACCCCTTGGCGCGAATTTCGTACCGCGGAAAAATGCCCAAAAAAGGGGTGGGCTATAGCCTTGGGGCATGCGGCTGGCGATGTTCGTCCGCCGGAATCGGAATGGGCCGAGACTTTGCCCATCCCCTCCCCGCGCCAAAAATAGGCCGTGGGCACAGCCATAAAAAAAAAAGAGCAGCCGAACCCCTTGGCGCGAAGTTCGTCCAGCTGCAAAAGGCCCAAAAAAGGGGTGGGCTATAGCCTTGGGGCGTGGGGCTGGCGAAGTTCGTCCGCTGGACTCGGAATGGGCCGAGACTTTGCCCACCATCTCCTTGCACCAAAAATAGGCCGCGGCCACAGCTGTGGCCAAAAAAGAGCCTTCGATTCCCTTGGCGCGAAGTTCGTCCTGCGGAAAAAGGCCCAAAAAAGGGGTGGGCTATAGCCTTGGGGCATGTGGCTGGCGAAGTTCGTCCGCCGGACTCGGAATGGGCCGAGACTTTGCCCACCCCCTCTCCATGCCAAAAATTGGGCGTGGGCACAGCCGCTTCCAGAAAAGAGCAGTTGAACCCCTTGGCGCGACGTGCGTCCTGCGGAAAAAGACCCAAAAAAGGGGTGGGCTATAGCCTTGGGGCGAGGGGCTGGCGAAGTTCGTCCGCCAGACTAGGAATGGGCCGAGACTTTGCCCACCCCCTCCCCACGCTAAAAATAGGCCGCGGGCAAAACCGCGCACAAAAAGAGCATCCGAACCCCTTGGCGCCAAGTTTGTCCTGCGGAAAAATGCCCGAAAAAGGGGTGGGCTATAGCCTTGGGGCGTGCGGCTGGCGAAGTTCGTCCGCCAGACTAGGAATGGGCCGAGACTTTGCCCACCCCCTCCCCATGCTAAAAATAGGCCGCGGGCAAAACCGCGCCCAAAAAAGAGCATCCGAACCCCTTGGCGCCAAGTTCGTCCTGCGGAAAAATGCCCGAAAAAGGGGTGGGCTATAGCCTTGGGGCGCGGGGCTGGCGAAGTTCGTCCGCCGGACTCGGAATGGGCCGATACTTTGCCCACCCCCTCTAACCACCAAAAATAGGCCACGGGCACAGCCGCGCCCAAAAAAGAGCAGCCAACGGTCAAAATGGGACGAGACTTAGCTCCGAAGTAAAGTCCAAAAAGGGGTGGGCAATAGCCTTGGGGCGTGGGGCTGGCGATGTTCGTCTGCCGAACTCGGAATGGGCCGAGACTTTGCCGACCCCCTCCCTATGCCAAAAATAGGCCGCCGCCAGAGCCACGCCCAAAAAAGGGCAGCCGAACCCCCTGGCGCCAAGTTCGTCCTGCGGAAAAACGCCAAAAAAAGGGGTGGGCTACAACCTTCGGGCATGGGGATGGCGAAGTTCGTGCGCCGGACTCGGAATGGGCCGAGACCTTGCCCACCCCCTCCCCGCGTAAAAAATAGGCCGTGGGCACAGCCGCACCCAAAAACAAGCGGCCGAACCCCTTGGCGCCAAGTTCGTCCTGCGGAAAAATGCCCAAAAAATGGGTGGGCTATAGCAATGGGGCGTGGGGTTTGCGAAGTTCGTCCGCCAGACTCGGAATGCGCCGATACTTTGCCCACCCCCTCCCCGCGCCACAAAATAGGCCGCAGGCACAGCCGCACCCAAAAAAGAGCAGCCAACGGTCAAAATGGGACGAGACTTAGCTGCGAAGTAAAGTCCAAAAAGGTGTGCGCTATAGCCTTGGGGCGTGAGGCTGGCGAAGTTCGTCCGCCGGACTCGGAATGGGCTGAGACCTTGCCCACCCCCTCCTCGCACAAAAAATAGGCCGTGGGCACAGCCGCGACCAAAAACAAGCTGCCGAACCCCTTGGCGCCAAGTTCGTCCTGCGGAAAAACGCCCAAAAAAGGGGTGGGCTATAGCCTTGGGGCGTGGGGCTGGCGATGTCCGTCCGCCGGACTCGGAATAGGCCGAGACTTTGGCCCTCCCCTCCGCACACCAAAAATAGGCCGCCCATTCAGCCGCACCCAAAAAAGAGCAGCCAAACCCCTTGGCGCAAAGTTCGTCCTGCAGAAAAATGCCCGAAAAAGGGGCGGGCTATAGCCTTGGGGCGTGGGGTGGGCGAAGTTCGTCCGCCAGACTCAGAATGGGCCTTGACTTTGCCCGCCCCCTCCCCACGCCAGAAATAGGCCGCGGGCACAGCCGAACCCCTTTGCGCGAAGTTTGTCCGGCTGAAAAAGGCCCAAAAAAGGGGCGGGCTATAGCCTTGGGGCGTGGGGCTGGCGAAGTTTGTCTGCCGGACTCGGAATGCGCCGATACTTTGGCCGCCCCCTCCCCGTGCCAAAAAATGGGCCGCGGGCACAGCCGCGCCCAGAAAAGAGCAGCCGAACACCTTGGCGCCAGGTTCGTCCTGCGGAAAGATGCACAAAAAGGGGGTGTGCTATAGCCTTGGGGCGTGGGGCTGGCGAAGTTCGTCCGCCGTACTCGGAATGGGCCGATAATTTGCCCATCCCCTCCCGGCACCAAAAATAGGCCACGGGCACAGCCGTGCCCAAAAAGAGCAGCCGAGCCCCGTGGCGCCAAGTTCGTCCTGCAGAAAAAAGTCCAAAAAAGGGGTGTCTATAACCTTGGGGCGTGGGGCTTGCGAAGTTCGTCCGCCGGACTCGGAATGGGCCTAGACATTGCCCACTCCCTCCCCGTGCCAAAAAAAATGCCGCGGGCGCAGCCGCGTACAAAATAGGGCAGCCAAACCCCTCGGCGCCAAGTTCGTCCTGCGGAAAAATGCCCAAAAAAGGGGTGTGCTATAGCCTTGGGAGGTGGGGCTGGCGAAGTTTGTCCGCCGGACTCGGAATGGGCCGAGACTTTGCCCACCCCCTCCCGGTGCCAAAAATAAGCCGTGGGCACAGCCGCGCCCAAAAAAGAGCAGCCGAACCCCTTGGCGCCAAGTTCGTCTTGCAGAAAAATGCCCAAAAAAGGGGTGGGCTATAGCCTTGGGGCGTGGGGCGGGCGAAGTTTGTCCGCCGGACTCATAATTCACCGATACTTTGCCCACCCCCTCCCCGCACCAAAAAATAGGCCGCGGGCACAGTTGCGCCCCAAAAAGAGCAGCCAAACCCCTTGGCGCCTGGTACGTCCTACGGAAAATGGCACAAAAAAGGGGTGTGCTATAGCCTTGGGGCGTGGGGCTGGCGAAGTTCGTCCGCCGGACTCAGAGTGGGCCTAGACATTGCCCACCCCCTCCCCGCACGAAAAATAGGCCGCAGGCACAGCCGCGCCCAAAAACGAGCAGCCTAACCCCTTGGCGCAAAGTTCGTCCTGCAGAAAAAAGTCCAAAAAAGGGGTGTCTATAGCCTTGGGGCGTGGGGCTGGCGAAGTTCGTCCGCCGGACTCAGAGTGGGCCTAGAAATTACCCACCCCCTCCCCGCGCCAAAAATAGGCCGCGGGTGCAGCCGCATACAAAAAAGGTAGCCGAACCCCTTGGCGCCAAGTTCGTCCTGCGGAAAAATGCCCAAAAAAGGGGTGTGCTATAGCCTTGGGGCGTGGGGCTGGTGAAGTTTGTCCGCCGGACTCGGAATGGGCCGAGACATTGCCCACCCCCTCTCCGCACCAAAAATAGGCCGCGGGCACAGCCGAACCCAAAAAAGAGCAGCCGAACCCCTTGGCGCCAAGTTCGTACTGCAGAAAAATGCCCAAAAAAGGGGTGGGCTATAGCCTTCGGGCGTGGGGCTGGCGAAGTTTGTCCGCCGTACTCGGATGGGCCGATACTTTGCCCACCCCCTCCCCGCACCAAAAACTAGGCCGCGGGCACAGCCGAACGCAAAAAAGAGCAGCCGAACCCCTTGGCGCCAAGTTCGTACTGCAGAAAAAAGTCTAAAAAATGGGTGTCTGTAGCCTTGGGGCGTGGGGCTGGCGAAGTTCGTCCGCCGGACTCAGAATGGGCCTAGACATTGCCCACCCCCTCCCCATGCCAAAAATAGGCCGCGGGCACAGCCGCGCCCAAAAACGAGCAGCCGAACCCCTTCGCGCAAAGTTCGTCCTGCAGAAAAAAGTCCAAAAAAGGGGTGTCTATAGCCTTGGGGCGTGGGGCTGGTGAAGTTCGTCCGCCGGACTCAGAGTGGGCCTAGACATTACCCACCCCCTCCCCGCACCAAAAATAGGCCGCGGGCACAGCCACGTACAAAAAAGGTAGCCGAACCCCTTGGCACCAAGTTCGTCCTGCGGAAAAATGCCCAAAAAAGGGGTGTGCTATAGACTTGGGGCGTGGGGCTGGCGAAGTTTGTCCGCCGGACTCGGAATGGGCCGAGACTTTACCCACCCCCTCCCGGTGCCAAAAATAAGCCGTGGGCGCAGCCGCGCCCAAAAAAGAGCAGCCGAACCCCTTGGCGCCAAGTTCGTCCTGCGGAAAAATGCCCAAAAAAGGGGTGGGCTATAGACTTGGGGCGTGGGGCTGGCAAAGTTCGTCCGCCGGACTCGGAATGGGCCGAGACTTTGCACACCCCCTCCCCAAGCCAAAACGACCGCGGGCACAGCCGCGCCCAAAAAAGAGCAGCCGAACCCCTTGGCGCTAAGTTCGTCCTGCGGAAAAATGCCCAAAAAAGGGGTGGGCTATAGCCTTGGGGCGTGGGGCTGGCGAAGTTCGTCCGCCGGACTCAGAATGCACCGAGACTTTGCCCACCCCCTCCCCGCGCCAAAAATAGGCCGTGGCCACAGCCGCGCCCAAAAACAAGCGGCCGAACCCCTTGGCGCCAAGTTCGTCCTGCGGAAAAACGCCCAAAAAAGGGGTGGGCTATAGACTTGGGGCGTGGGGCTGGCAAAGTTCGTCCGCCGGACTCGGAATGCGCCGAGACTTTGCACACCCCCTCCCCAAGCCAAAACGACCGCGGGCACAGCCGCGCCCAAAAAAGAGCAGCCGAATCCCTTGGCGCCAAGTTCGTCCTGCGGAAAAATGCCCTAAAAAGGGCTGTGCGATAGCCTTGGGGCGTGGGGCGGGCGAAGTTTGTCCGCCGGACTCGGAATTTGCCGATACTTTGCCCACCCCCTCCCCGCGGAAAAAAATAGGCCGCAGGCACAGCCGCGCCCCAAAAAGAGCAGCCAAAACCCTTGGCGGCAGGTTCGTCCTGGGGAAAATGGCACAAAAATGGGGTGTGCTGTAGCCTTGGGGCGTGGGGCTGGCGAAGTTCGTCCGCTGTACTCGGAATAGGCCAATACATTGCCCACCCACTGCCCGCACCAAAAATAGGCCGCGGGCACAGCCGCGTCCAAAAACGAGCAGCCGAACCCCTTGGCGCAAAGTTCGTCCTGCAGAAAAAAGTCCAGAAAAGGGGTGTCTATAGCCTTGGGGCGTGGGGCTGGCGAAGTTCGTCCGCCGCACTCGGAGTGAGCCTAGACATTGCCCACCCCCTCCCCGTGCCAAAAATAGGCCGCGGGCGCAGCCGCGCACAAAAAAGGCGGCCGAACCCCTTGGCGCCAAGTTCGTCCTGCGGAAAAATGCCCAAAAAAGGGGTGTGCTATAGACTTGGGGCGTGGGGCTGGCGAAGTTTGTCCGCCGGACTCGGAATGGGCCGAGACTTTGTCCACCCCCTCCCGGTGCCAAAAATAAGCCGTGGGCACAGCCGCTCCCAAAAAAGAGCAGCCGAACCCCTTGGCGCCAAGTTCGTCCTGCGGAAAAATGCCCAAAAAAGGGGTGGGCTATAGCCTTGGGGCGTGGGGCTGGCAAAGTTCGTCCGCCGGAATCAGAATGCGCCGAGATTTTACCCACCCCCTCCCTGCACCAAAAATAGGCCGCGGCCACAGCCGCGCCGAAAAAAGAGCTGCCGAACCCCTTGGCGCGAGGTTCGTCCTGCGGAAAAATGCCCAAAAAAGGGGTGGGCTGTAGCCCTGTGGCATGGGGCTGGCGAAGTTTTTCCGCCGGACTCGGAATGGGCGGAGACCCTGCCCACCCCCTCCCCACGCCAAAAATAGGCCATGGGCACAGCCGCGCCCAAAAACAAGCGGCCGAACCCCTTGGCGCCAAGTTCGTCCTGCGGAAAAATGCCCAAAAAAGGGGTGGGGTATAGCCTTGGGACGTGGGGCCGGCGAAGTTCGTCCGCCGGACTCGGAATGCGCCGAGACTTTGCACACCGTCTCCCCACGCCAAAACTAGTCCGCAGGCACAGCCGAGCCCAAAAAAGAGCAGGCGAACCGCTTGGTGCGAACTTCGTCCTGCGAAAAAAGGCCCAAAAAAGGAGTGGGGTATAGCCTTGGGGCGTGTGACTGGCGATGTTCGTCTGCCGGACCGAATGGGCCGAGACTTTGGTCACCACCTCCCCGTGCCAAAAATAGGCAGCGGGCAGAGCCGCGCCCAAAAAACAGCAGCCAAACCCCTTGGCGCAAAGTTCGTACGGCGGAAAAATGCCCAAAAAAGGGGTGTGCTATAGCCTTGGGGCGTGGGGCTGTCGATGTTCGTACGCCAGACTCGGTATGGGCCGAGACTTTGACCACCCCTCCCCGCACCTAAAATAGGCCGCGGGCACAGCTGCACCCAAAAAAGAGCAGCCAAACCCCTTGGCGCCAAGTTCGTTCTGCGGAAAAATGCGCAAAAAAGGGCTGTGCTATAGCCTTGGGGAGTGGGCAAAGTTCGTCCGCCGGACTCGGAATGGGATGAGACTTCGCCCACCCCCTCCCCGCGCCAAAAATGGGCCGCGGGCACAGCCCAACCCCAAAAAGAGCAGCTGAACCCCTCGGCGTGTAGCTCGTCCTGCTGAAAAAGGCCCAAAAAAGGGGTGGGCTATAGCCTTAGGGCGTGGGGCTGGCGATGTTCGTCCGCCGGACTCGGAATGCGCTGATACTTTGCCCACCCCCTCCCCGTGCCAAAAAATAGGCCGCGGGCACAGCCGCGTCCAAAAAAGAGAAGCCGAAACCCTTGGCGCCAGGTTCGTCCTGCAGAAAAATGCCCAAAAAAGGGGTGGGCTATAGCCTTGGGGCGTGGGGCTGGCGAAGTTTGTCCGCCGGACTCGGAATGGGCCGAGACTTTGACCACCCCCTCCCCGCACCCAAAATAGACCGCGGGCACAGCCGCGCCTCAAAAAGAGCAGCCAAACCCCTTGGCGCCAAGTTCGTCCTGCGGAAAAACGCCCAAAAAAGGGGTGGGCTATAGCCTTGGGGTGTGGGGCTGGGGAAGTTCGTCCGCCGGACTCGGAATGGGCGAGACTTTGCAAGGCCTCTCCGTGTGCCAAAAATAGGCCGCGGGCACAGCCATGTTCCAAAACGAGCCCCCGAAGGCTGGGGCGCCAAGTTCGTCCTGCCGAAGATTGGCCAAAAATTGCGTTGGCTATAGCCTTGGGGTGTGGGGCTGGCCCACTTCGTCCGCCGGACTCGGAATGGGGCGAGACTTTACGAGCCCCTTCCGTGTGCCAAAAATAGGCCGAGGGAACAGCCGCGCCCCAAAACGAGCGCCCGACGCCTGGGGTGCCGAGGTCGTCCCGCATAAGAATGGCCAAAAATTGGGTGGGCTATAGCCTTGGGGTGTGGGGCAGGCCAGCTTCGTCCGCTGGGCTCGGAATGGGGCGAGACTTTGTGAGGACCCTCCGTGTGCCAAAAAAAGGCCGCGGGCACAACCGTGCCCCAAAACGAGCACCCGACGCCTGGGGCGCCACGTTCGTCCTACGGAAAAATGGCCAAAAAACGGGTGGACTAGAGCCTTGGGGTGTGGGGCTGGCCCACTTCGTCCGCCGGACTCGGAATGGGCGAGACTTTGCGAGGCCCCTCCGTGTGCCAAAAATAGGCCGCGGGCACAGCCGTGCCCCAAAACTAGCATCCGACGCCTGGGGCGCCACGTTCGTCCTATGGAAAAATGGCCAAAAAACGGCTGGGCTATAGCCTTGGGGTGTGGGGCTGGCCAACTTCGTCTGCCGAACTCAGAATGGGGCGAGACTTTGCGAAGCCCCTCCGTGTGCCAAAAATAGGCCGCGGTCACAGCCGTGCCCCAAAACGAGCACCCGAAGGCTGGGGTGCTAAGGTCGTACTGCGGAAAAATGGCCAAAAAACAGGTGGGCCATAGCCTTGGGGTGTGGGGCTGGCCAACTTCGTTCGCCGGACTCGGAATGGGGTGAGACTTTGTGATGCCCCTCCATCTGCCAAAAATAGGCCGCGGGCACAGCCGTGCCCCAAAACAAGCGCCCGAAGGCTGGGGCGCTAAGTTCGTCCTGCGGAAAAATGGCCAAAAAACGGGTGGGCTATAGCCTTGGGGTGTGGGGCTGGCCCACTTCGTCCGCCGGACTCGGAATGGGGCAAGACTTTGCGAGCCCCTTCCGTGTGCCAAAAATAGGCCGTGGGCACAGCCGTGCCCCAGAACGAGCGCCCGACGCCTGGCGTGCCAAGGTCGTCCTGCATAAGAATGGCCAAAAATTTGGTGGGCTACAGCCTTGCGGTGTGGGGCTGGCCAACTTCGTCCGCCGGACTCGGAATGGGGCGAGACTTTACGAGCCCCCTCCGTGCACCAAAAATAGGCCGTGGGCACAGCCGTGCCCCAAAACGAGCACCCGAAGGCTGGGACGCTAAGGTCGTCCTGCGGAAAAATGGCCAAAAAACGGGTGGGCTATAGCCTTGGGGTGTGGGGCTGGCCAATATCGTTCGCCGGACTCGGAATGGGGCGAGATGTTGCGAGGCCCCTCCGTGTGCCAAAAATAGGCCGCGGGCACAGCCATGCCCCTAAACGAGCGCCCGAAGGCTGGGGCACTAAGTTCGTCCTGCGGAAAAATGGCCAAAAAACGGGTGGGCCATAGCCTTGGCGTGTGGAGCTGGCTCACTTCGTCCACCGGACTCGGAATGGGGCGAGACTTTGCGAGGCCCCTCCATGTGCAAAAAGTAGGCCGCGGGCACAGCCGTGCCCCAAAACGATCCCCCGAAGGCTGGGGCGCCAAGTTCATCCTGCGGAAGAATGGCCAAAAATTGCGTGGGCTATAGCCTTGGGGTGTGGGGCTGGCCCACTTCGTCCGCCGGACTCGGAATGGGGCAAGACTTTGCGAGCCCCTTCCGTGTGCCAAAAATAGGCCGTGGGCGCAGCCGTGTCCCAAAACGAGCACCCGAAGGCTGGGACGCTAAGGTCGTCCTGCGGAAAAATGACCAAAAAACGGGTGGGCTATAACCTTGGGGTGTGGGGCTGGCCAACTTCGTTCGCCGGACTCGGAATGGGGCGAGACATTGCGAGGCCCCTCCGTGTGCCAAAAATAGGTCGCGGGCACAGCCGTCCCCCTAAACGAGCGCCCGAAGGCTGGGGTGCTAAGTTTGGCCTGCGGAAGAATGGCCAAAAATTGCGTGGGCTATAGCCTTGGGGTGTGGGGCTGGCCAACTGCGTCCGCCGGACTCGGAATGGGTCGAGACTTTGCGAGGCCCCTCCGTGTGCTAAAAATAGGCCGCGGGCACAGCCGTGCCCCAACACGAGCGCCCGACGCCTGGGCGCTAAGTTCGACCTGCGGAAGAATGGCCAAAAATTGGATGGGCTACAGCCTTCGCGTGTGGGGCTGGCCCACTTCGTCCGCCGGACTCGGAATGGGGCGAGACTTTGCGAGGCCCCTCCGTGTGCCAAAAATAGGCCGCGGGCACAGCTGTGCCCCAGAACGAGCACCCGACGCCTGGGGCGCCGTGCTCGTCCTGCGGAAGAATGGCCAAAAATTGGGTGGGCTATAGCCTTGGCGTGTGGGGCTGGCCTACTACGTCCGCCGGACTCGGAATGGGTCGAGACTTTGCGAGGCCCCTCCGTGTGCCAAAAATAGGCCACAGGCACAGCCGTGCCCAAAAACGAGCACCCGAAGGCTAGAGCGCTAAGGTCGTCCTGCGGAAAAATGGCCAAAAAACAGGTGGGCTATAGCCTTGGCGTGTGGGGCTGGCCAACTTCGTCCGCCGGACTCGGAATGGGTCGAGACTTTGCGAGGCCGCTCCGTGTGCCAAAAATAGGCCGCGGGCACTGCCATGCCCCAAATCGAGCGCCCGACGCCTGGGGCGCTAAGTTCGACCTGCGGAAGAATGGCCAAAAATTGGATGGGCTACAGCCTTCGCGTGTGGGGCTGGCCAACTTCGTCCACCGGACTCGGAATGGGTCGAGACTTTGCGAGGCCCCTCCGTGTGCCAAAAATAGGCCGCGGGCGCAGCCATGCCCCAAAACGAGCGCCCGACGCCTGGGGTGCCGAGGTGGTCCCGCATAAGAATGGCCAAAAATTGGGTGGGCTATAGCCTTGGGGTGTGGGGCTGGCCAACTTCGTTCGCCGGACTCGGAATGGGGCGAGACTTTGCGAGCCCCTTCCGTGTGCCAAAAATAGGCCGCGGGCACAGCCGTGCCCCAAAACGAGCGCCCGACGCCTGGGGTGCCGACGTGGTCCCGCATAAGAATGGCCAAAAATTGGGTGGGCTATAGCCTTGGGGTGTGGGGCTGGCCAATATCGTTCGCCGGACTCGGAATGGGGCGAGATGTTGCGAGGCCCCTCCGTGTGCAAAAAATAGGCCGCGGGCACAGCCATGCCCCTAAACGAGCGCCCGAAGGCTGGGGCACTAAGTTCGTCCTGCGGAAAAATGGCCAAAAAACGGGTGGGCCATAGCCTTGGCGTGTGGAGCTGGCTCACTTCGTCCACCGGACTCGGAATGGGGCGAGACTTTGCGAGGCCCCTCCATGTGCAAAAAGTAGGCCGCGGGCACAGCCGTGCCCCAAAACGATCCCCCGAAGGCTGGGGCGCCAAGTTCATCCTGCGGAAGAATGGCCAAAAATTGCGTGGGCTATAGCCTTGGGGTGTGGGGCTGGCCCACTTCGTCCGCCGGACTCGGAATGGGGCAAGACTTTGCGAGCCCCTTCCGTGTGCCAAAAATAGGCCGTGGGCGCAGCCGTGCCCCAAAACGAGCACCCGAAGGCTGGGACGCTAAGGTCGTCCTGCGGAAAAATGACCAAAAAACGGGTGGGCTATAACCTTGGGGTGTGGGGCTGGCCAACTTCGTTCGCCGGACTCGGAATGGGGCGAGACATTGCGAGGCCCCTCCGTGTGCCAAAAATAGGCCGCGGGCACAGCCGTCCCCCTAAACGAGCGCCCGAAGGCTGGGGTGCTAAGTTTGGCCTGCGGAAGAATGGCCAAAAATTGCGTGGGCTATAGCCTTGGGGTGTGGGGCTGGCCAACTGCGTCCGCCGGACTCGGAATGGGTCGAGACTTTGCGAGGCCCCTCCGTGTGCTAAAAATAGGCCGCGGGCACAGCCGTGCCCCAAAACGAGCGCCCGACGCCTGGGCGCTAAGTTCGACCTGCGGAAGAATGGCCAAAAATTGGATGGGCTACAGCCTTCGCGTGTGGGGCTGGCCCACTTCGTCCGCCGGACTCGGAATGGGGCGAGACTTTGCGAGGCCCCTCCGTGTGCCAAAAATAGGCCGCGGGCACAGCTGTGCCCCAGAACGAGCACCCGACGCCTGGGGCGCCGTGCTCGTCCTGCGGAAGAATGGCCAAAAATTGGGTGGGCTATAGCCTTGGCGTGTGGGGCTGGCCTACTACGTCCGCCGGACTCGGAATGGGTCGAGACTTTGCGAGGCCCCTCCGTGTGCCAAAAATAGGCCACAGGCACAGCCGTGCCCAAAAACGAGCACCCGAAGGCTAGAGCGCTAAGGTCGTCCTGCGGAAAAATGGCCAAAAAACAGGTGGGCTATAGCCTTGGCGTGTGGGGCTGGCCAACTTCGTCCGCCGGACTCGGAATGGGTCGAGACTTTGCGAGGCCGCTCCGTGTGCCAAAAATAGGCCGCGGGCACTGCCATGCCCCAAATCGAGCGCCCGACGCCTGGGGCGCTAAGTTCGACCTGCGGAAGAATGGCCAAAAATTGGATGGGCTACAGCCTTCGCGTGTGGGGCTGGCCAACTTCGTCCACCGGACTCGGAATGGGTCGAGACTTTGCGAGGCCCCTCCGTGTGCCAAAAATAGGCCGCGGGCGCAGCCATGCCCCAAAACGAGCGCCCGACGCCTGGGGTGCCGAGGTGGTCCCGCATAAGAATGGCCAAAAATTGGGTGGGCTATAGCCTTGGGGTGTGGGGCTGGCCAACTTCGTTCGCCGGACTCGGAATGGGGCGAGACTTTGCGAGCCCCTTCCGTGTGCCAAAAATAGGCCGCGGGCACAGCCGTGCCCCAAAACGAGCGCCCGACGCCTGGGGTGCCGACGTGGTCCCGCATAAGAATGGCCAAAAATTGGGTGGGCTATAGCATTGGGGTGTGGGGCTGGCCAACTTCGTTCGCCGGACTCGGAATGGGGCGAGACATTGCGAGGCCCCTCTGTGTGCCAAAAATAGGCCGCGGGCACAGTCGTGCCCCTAAACGAGCGCCCGAAGGCTGGGGCGCTATGTTCGTCCTGCGGAAAAATGGCCAAAAAACGTGTGGGCTATAGCCTTGGAGTGTGGAGCGGGCCCAATTCTTCCGCCGGACTCGGAATGGGGCGAGAATTTGCGAGGCCCTCCTTGTACCAAAAATAGGCCGCGGGCACAGCCGTGCCCCAAAACGAGCGCCCGACGCCTGGGGCGCCATGTTCGTCCGGCGGAAGAATGGCCAAACATTGGGGGGCTATAGCCTTGGGGTGTGGGGCTGGCCTACTTCGTCCGCCGGACTCGGAATGGGTCGAGACTTTGCGAGGCCTCTCCGTGTGCCAAAAATAGGCCGCGGGCACAGCCGTGCTCCAAAACGAGCCCCCGAAGGCTGGGGCGCCAAGTTTGGCCTGCGGAAGAATGGCCAAAAATTGCGTGGGCTATAGCCTTGGGGTGTGGGGCTGGCCAACTGCGTCCGCCGGACTCGGAATGGGTCGAGACTTTCCGAGGCCTCTCCATGTGCCAAAAATAGGCCGCGGGCACAGCCGTGCTCCAAAACGAGCCCCCGAAGGTTGGGGCGCCAAGTTCGTCCTGCGGAAGAATGGCCAAAAATTGGATGGGCTACAGCCTTCGCGTGTGGGGCTGGCCCACTTCGTACGCCGGACTCGGAATGGGGCGAGACTTTGCAAGGCCCCTCTGTGTGCCAAAAATAGGCCGCGGGCACAGCCGTGCCCCAGAATGAGCACCCGAAGGCTGGGGTGCTAAGTTTGGCCTGCGGAAGAATGGCCAAAAATTGCGTGGGCTATAGCCTTGGGGTGTGGGGCTGGCCAACTGCGTCCGCCGGACTCGGAATGGGTCGAGACGTTGCGAGGCCCCTCCGTGTGCCAAAAATAGGCCGCGGGCACAGCCGTGCCCCAAAACGAGCGCCCGACGCCTGGGCGCTAAGTTCGACCTGCGGAAGAATGGCCAAAAATTGGATGGGCTACAGCCTTCGCGTGTGGGGCTGGCCCACTTCGTCCGCCGGACTCGGAATGGGGCGAGACTTTGCGAGGCCCCTCCGTGTTCCAAAAATAGGCCGCGGGCACGGCTGTGCCCCAGAACGAGTACCCGACGCCTGGGGCGCCGTGCTCGTCCTGCGGAAGAATGGCCAAAAATTGGGTGGGCTATAGCCTTGGCGTGTGGGGCTGGCCTACTTCGTCCGCCGGACTCGGAATGGGTCGAGACTTTGCGAGGCCTCTCCGTGAGCCAAAAATAGGCCGCGGGCACAGCCGTGCTCCAAAACGAGCCCCCGAAGGCTGGGGCGCCAAGTTTGGCCTGCGGAAGAATGGCCAAAAATTGCGTGGGCTATAGCCTTGGGGTGTGGGGCTGGCCAACTGCGTCCGCCGGACTCGGAATGGGTCGAGACTTTCCGAGGCCTCTCCATGTGCCAAAAATAGGCCGCGGGCCCAGCCGTGCTCCAAAACGAGCCCCCGAAGGTTGGGGCGCCAAGTTCGTCCTGCGGAAGAATAGCCAAAATTTGCGTTGGCTATAGCATTGGGGTGTGGGGCTGGCCGACTTTGTCCGCCGGACTCGGAATGGGGCAAGACTTTGCGAGCCCCATCCGTGTGCCAAAAATAGGCCGCGGGCACAGCCGTGCCCCAGAATGAGCACCCGAAGGCTGGGGTGCTAAGGTCGTCCTGCGGAAAAATGGCCAAAAAACGGGTGGGCTATAGCCTTGGGGTGTGGGGCTGGCCAACTTCGTCCGCCGGACTCGGAATGGGGCGAAACGTTGCGAGGCCCCTCCGTGTGCCAAAAATAGTCCGCGGGCACAGCCGTGCCCCAAAACGAGCGCCCGAAGGCTGGGGCGCTAAGTTCGTCCTGCGGAAATATGGCCAAAAAACGGGTGGGCTATAGCCTTGGGGTGTGGGGCTCGCCAAATTCGTCCGCCGGACTCGGAATGGGGCGAGACTTTGCGAGGCCCGTCCATGTGCCAAAAATAGGCCGCGGGCTCAGCCGTGCCCCAAAACGAGCGCCCGAAGGCTGGGGCGCTAAGTTCGTCCTACGGAAAAATGGCCAAAAAACGGGTGGGCTATAGCCTTGGGGTGTGGGGCTGGCCAACTTCGTCCGCCGGACTCGGAATGGGGCAAAACGTTGCGAGGCACCTCAGTGCCAAAAATAGGCCGCGGGCACAGCCGTGCTCCAAAACGAGCACCCAAAGGCTGGTGCGCTAAGGTCGTCCTGCGGAAAAATGGCCAAAAAACAGGTGGGCTATAGCCTTGGGGTGTGGGGCTGGCCAACTTCGTTCGCCGGACTCGGAATGGGGCAAGACTTTGTGAGGCCCCTCCGTGTGCCAAAAATAGGCTGGGGCGTCAAGTTCGTCCTGCGGAAAAATGCCCAAAAATTGGGTGGGCTATAGCCTTGGCGTGTGGGGCTGGCCAACTGCGTCCGCCGGACTCGGAATGGGTCGAGACTTTGCGAGGCCTCTCCGTGTGCCAAAAATAGGCCGCGGGCACAGCCGTGCTCCAAAACGAGCCCCCGAAGGCTGGGGCGCCAAGTTCGTCCTGCGGAAGAATGGCCAAAAATTGCGTGGGCTATAGCATTGGGGTGTGGGGCTGGCCGACTTTGTCCGCCGGACTCGGAATTGGGCGAGAATTTACTAGCCCCTTCCGTGTGCCAATAATAGGCCGCGGGCACAGCCGTGCCCCAAAACGAGCGCCCGACGCTTGGGGCGCCATGTTCATCCTGCGGAAGAATGGCCAAAAATTGGGTGGGCTATAGCCTTGGGGTGTGGGGCTGCCCAACTTCGTCCGCCGGGCTCGGAATGGGGCGAAACATTGCGAGGCCCCTCCGTGTGCCAAAAATAGGCCGCGGGCACAGCCGTGCCCCAAAACAAGCGCCCGAAGGCTGGGGCGCTAAGTTTGTCCTGCGGAAAAATGGCCAAAAAACGGGTGGGCTATAGCCTTTGGGTGTGGGGCTGGCCCACTTCGTCCGCCGGACTCGGAATGGGGCGAGACTTTGCGAGGCCCCTCCGTGTGCCAAAAATAGGCCGCGGGCACAGCCGTGCCCCAAAACGAGCGCCCGACGCCTGGGGTGCCAAGGTCGTCCTGCATAAGAATGGCCAAAAATTGGGTGGGCTATAGCCTTGGCGTGTGGGGCTGGCCAACTTCGTCCGCCGGACTGGAATCGGTCGAAACTTTGCGAGGCCTCTCCGTGTGCCAAAAATAGGCTGCGGGCTCAGCCGTGCCCCAAAACGAGCGCCCGAAGGCTGGGGCGCTAAGTTCGTCCTGCGGAAAAATGGCCAAAAAACGGCTGGGCTATAGCCTTGGGGTCTGGGGTTGGACAACTTCGTCCGCCGGACTCGAAATGGGGCAAGACTGTACGAGGCCCCTCCGTGTGCCAAAAATAGGCCGCGGGCACGGCCGTGCCCAAAAACGAGCGCCCGACGCCAGGGGCGCCATGCTCGTCCTGCGGAAGAATGGCCAAAAATTGGGCGGGCTATAGCCTTGGCGTGTGGGGCTGGCCAACTGCGTCCGCCGGACTCGGAATGGGGCGAGACTTTGCGAGCCCTTTATGTGTGCCAAAAATAGGCCGCGGGCACAGCCGTGCCCCAAAACGAGCGCCCGACGCCTGGGGTGCCAAGGTCGTCCTGCATAAGAATGGCCAAAAATTGGGTGGGCTATAGCCTTGGGGTGTGGGGCTGGCCAACTTCGTCCGCCGGGCTCGGAATGGGGCGAGACTTTGCGAGGCCCCTCCGTGTGCCAAAAATAGGCCGCGGGCACAGCCGTGCCCCAAAACGAGCGCCCGACGCCTGGGGTGCCAAGGTCGTCCTGCATAAGAATGGCCAAAAATTGGGTGGGCTATAGCCTTGGGGTGTGGAGCTGGCCAACTTCGTCCGCCGGGCTCGGAATGGGACGAGACTTTGCGAGGCCCCTCCGTGTGCCCAAAAATAGGCCGCGGGCACAGCCGTGCCCCAAAACGAGCACCCGACGCCTGGGGCGCCAAGTTCGTCCTACGGAAAAATGGCCAAAAAACGGGTGGGCTATAGCCTTGGGGCGTGGGGTTGGCCAACTTCGTCCGCCGGACTCGGAATGGGACGAGACTTTGCGAGGCCCCTCCGTGTGCCCAAAAAATACCACGGGCACAGCCGTGCCCCAAAACGATCACCCGACGCTTGGGGCGCCATGTTCGTCCTGCGGAAGAATGGCCAAAAATTGGGTGGGCTATAGCCTTGGGGTGTGGGGCTGGCCAACTTTGTCCGCCGGATTCGGAATGGGCCGAGACTTTGCGAGGCCCCTCCATTTGCCAAAAATAGGCCGGGGGCACAGCCGTGCCACAAAACGAGCGCCCGAAGGCTGGGGCGCTAAGTTCATCCTGCGGAAAAATGGCCAAAAAACGGGTGGGCTATAGCCTTGGGGTGTGGGGCTGGCCCACTTCGTCCGCCGGACTCGGAATGGGCAAGAGTTTGCGAGGCCCCTCCGTGTGCCAAAAATAGGCCGCAGGCACAGCCGTGCCCCAAAACGAGCACCCGACGCTTGGGGCGCCATGTTCGTCCTGCGGAAGAATGGCCAAAAATTGGTTGGGCTATAGCCTTGGCGTGTGGGGCTGCCCAACTGCGTCCGCCAGACTCGGAATGGGTCGAGACTTTGCGAGGCCTCTCCGTGTGCCAAAAATAGGCCGCGGGCACAGCCGTGCTCCATAACAAGCCCCCGAAGGCTGGGGCGCCAAGTTCGTCCTGCGGAAGAATGGCCAAAATTTGCGTGGGCTATAGCATTGGGGTGTGGGGCTGGCCGACTTTGTCCGCCGGGCTCGGAATGGGGCAAGACTTTGCGAGGCCCCTCCGTGTGCCAAAAATAGGCCGCGGGCACAGCCGTGCCCCAGAATGAGCACCCGAAGGCTGGGGTGCTAAGTTTGGCCTGCGGAAGAATGGCCAAAAATTGCGTGGGCTATAGCCTTGGGGTGTGGGGCTGGCCAACTGCGTCCGCCGGACTCGGAATGGGTCGAGACTTTGCGAGGCCCCTCCGTGTGCCAAAAATAGGCCGCGGGCATAGCCGTGCCCCAAAACGAGCGCCCGACGCCTGGGCGCTAAGTTCGACCTGCGGAAGAATGGCCAAAAATTGGATGGGCTACAGCCTTCGCGTGTGGGGCTGGCCCACTTCGTCCGCCGGACTCGGAATGGGGCGAGACTTTGCGAGGCCCCTCCGTGTGCCAAAAATAGGCCGCGGGCACAGCTGTGCCCCAGAACGAGCACCCGACGCCTGGGGCGCCGTGCTCGTCCTGCGGAAGAATGGCCAAAAATTGGGTGGGCTATAGCCTTGGCGTGTGGGGCTGGCCTACTTCGTCCGCCGGACTCGGAATGGGTCGAGACTTTGCGAGGCCTCTCCGTGAGCCAAAAATAGGCCGCGGGCACAGCCGTGCTCCAAAACGAGCCCCCGAAGGCTGGGGCGCCAAGTTTGGCCTGCGGAAGAATGGCCAAAAATTGCGTGGGCTATAGCCTTGGGGTGTGGGGCTGGCCAACTGCGTCCGCCGGACTCGGAATGGGTCGAGACTTTCCGAGGCCTCTCCATGTGCCAAAAATAGGCCGCGGGCACAGCCGTGCTCCAAAACGAGCCCCCGAAGGTTGGGGCGCCAAGTTCGTCCTGCGGAAGAATGGCCAAAATTTGCGTTGGCTATAGCATTGGGGTGTGGGGCTGGCCGACTTTGTCCGCCGGACTCGGAATGGAGCAAGACTTTGCGAGCCCCATCCGTGTGCCAAAAATAGGCCGCGGGCACAGCCGTGCCCCAGAACGAGCACCCGAAGGCTGGGGTCCTAAGGTCGTCCAGCGGAAAAATGGCCAAAAAACGGGTGGGCTATAGCCTTGGGGTGTGGGGCTGGCCAACTTCGTCCGCCGGACTCGGAATGGGGCAAAACGTTGCGAGGCACCTCCGTGCCAAAAATAGGCCGTGGGCACAGCCGTGCTCCATAACAAGCCCCCGAAGGCTGGGGCGCCAAGTTCGTCGTGCGGAAGAATGGCCAAAATTTGCGTGGGCTATAGCATTGGGGTGTGGGGCTGGCCGACTTTGTCCGCCGGGCTCGGAATGGGGCAAGACTTTGCGAGGCCTCTCCGTGTGCCAAAAATAGGCCGCGGGCTCAGCCGTGCCCCAAAACGAGTGCCCGAAGGCTGGGGCGCTAAGTTCGTCCTGCGGGAAAATGGCCAAAAAACGGGTGGGCTATAGCCTTGGGGTCTGGGGTTGGACAACTTCGTCCGCCGGACTCGAAATGGGGCAAGACTTTACGGGGCCCCTCCGTGTGCCAAAAATAGGCCGGGGGCAAGGCCGTGCCCCAAAACGAGCACCCGACGCCTGGGGCGCCAAGTTCGTCCTACGGAAAAATGGCCAAAAAACGGGTGGGCTATAGCCTTGGGGCGTGGGGTTGGCCAACTTCGTCCGCCGGACTTGGAATGGGACGAGACTTTGCGAGGCCCCTCCGTGTGCCCAAAAAATACCACGGGCACAGCCGTGCCCCAAAGCGAGCACCCGACGCTTGGGGCGCCATGTTCGTCCTGCGGAAGAATGGCCAAAAATTGGGTGGGCTATAGCCTTGGGGTGTGGGGCTGGCCAACTTTGTCCGCCAGACTCGGAATGGGTCGAGACTTTGCGAGGCCTCTCCGTGTGCCAAAAATAGGCCGCGGGCACAGCCGTGCTCCAAAACGAGCCCCCGAAGGCTGGGGCGCCAAGTTCGTCCTGCGGAAGAATGGCCAAAATTTGCGTGGGCTATAGCATTGGGGTGTGGGGCTGGCCGACTTTGTCCGCCGGACTCGGAATGGGGCAAGACTTTGCGAGCCCCATCCGTGTGCCCAAAATAGGCCGCGGGCACAGCCGTGCCCCAGAACGAGCACCCGAAGGCTGGGGTCCTAAGGTCGTCCAGCGGAAAAATGGCCAAAAAACGGGTGGGCTATAGCCTTGGGGTGTGGGGCTGGCCAACTTCGTCCGCCGGACTCGGAATGGGGCGAGACTTTGCTTGGCCCCTCCATGTGCCAAAAATAGGCCGCGGGCACAGCCGTGCCCCAAAACGAGCGCCCGAAGGCTGGAGCGCTAAGTTCGTCCTACGGAAAAATGGCCAAAAAACGCGTGGGCTATAGCCTTGGGGTGTGGGGCTGGCCCACTTCGTCCGCCGGACTCGGAATGGGGCAAAACGTTGTGAGGCCCCTCCGTGCCAAAAATAGGCCGCGGGCACAACCGTGCCCCAAAACGAGCGCCCGAAGGCTGGGGCGCTAAGTTCGTCCTACGGAAAAATGGCCAAAAAACGGGTGGGCTATAGCCTTGGGGTGTGGGGCTGGCCAACTTCGTCCGCCGGACTCGGAATGGGGCAAAACGTTGCGAGGCGCCACCGAACCAAAAATAGGCCGCGGGCACAGCCGTGCCCCAAAACGAGCACCCAAAGGCTGGTGCGCTAAGGTCGTCCTGCAGAAAAATGGCCAAAAAACAGGTGGGCTATAGCCTTGGGGTGTGGGGCTGGCCAACTTCGTTCGCCGGACTCGGAATGGGGCAAGACTTTGTGAGGCCCCTCCGTGTGCCAAAAATAGGCTGGGGCGTCAAGTTCGTCCTGCGGAAAAATGCCCAAAAATTGGGTGGGCTATAGCCTTGGCGTGTGGGGCTGGCCAACTGCGTCCGCTGGACCCGGAATGGGTCGAGACTTTGCGAGGCCTCTCCGTGTGCCAAAAATAGGCCGCGGGCACAGCCGTGCTCCAAAACGAGCCCCCGAAGGCTGGGGCGCCAAGTTCGTCCTGCGGAAGAATGGCCAAAAATTGCGTGGGCTATAGCATTGGGGTGTGGGGCTGGCCGACTTTGTCCGCCGGACTCGGAATGGGGCGAGAATTTACTAGCCCCTTCCGTGTGCCAATAATAGGCCGCGGGCACAGCCGTGCCCCAAAACGAGCGCCCGACGCTTGGGGCGCCATGTTCATCCTGCGGAAGAATGGCCAAAAATTGGGTGGGCTATAGCCTTGGGGTGTGGGGCTGCCCAACTTCGTCCGCCGGGCTCGGAATGGGGCGAAACATTGCGAGGCCCCTCCGTGTGCCAAAAATAGGCCGCGGGCACAGCCGTGCCCCAAAACAAGCGCCCGAAGGCTGGGGCGCTAAGTTTGTCCTGCGGAAAAATGGCCAAAAAACGGGTGGGCTATAGCCTTGGGGTGTGGGGCTGGCCAACTTCGTCCGCCGGACTCGGAATGGGGCGAGACTTTGCGAGGCCCCTCCGTGTGCCAAAAATAGGCCGCGGGCACAGCCGTGCCCCAAAATGAGCTCCCGACGCCTGGGGTGCCAAGGTCGTCCTGCATAAGAATGGCCAAAAATTGGGTGGGCTATAGCCTTGGCGTGTGGGGCTGGCCAACTTCGTCCGCCGGACTGGAATCGGTCGAAACTTTGCGAGGCCTCTCCGTGTGCCAAAAATAGGCCGCGGGCTCAGCCGTGCCCCAAAACGAGTGCCCGAAGGCTGGGGCGCTAAGTTCGTCCTGCGGGAAAATGGCCAAAAAACGGGTGGGCTATAGCCTTGGGGTCTGGGGTTGGACAACTTCGTCCGCTGGACTCGAAATGGGGCAAGACTTTACGGGGCCCCTCCGTGTGCCAAAAATAGGCCGGGGGCACGGCCGTGCCCCAAAACGAGCGCCCGACGCCAGGGGCGCCATGCTCGTCCTGCGGAAGAATGGCCAAAAATTGGGTGGGCTATAGCCTTGGCGTGTGGGGCTGGCCAACTTCGTCCGCCGGACTGGAATCGGTCGAAACTTTGCGAGGCCTCTCCGTGTGCCAAAAATAGGCCGCGGGCTCAGCCGTGCCCCAAAACGAGCGCCCGAAGGCTGGGGCGCTAAGTTCGTCCTGCGGAAAAATGGCCAAAAAACGGCTGGGATATAGCCTTGGGGTCTGGGGTTGGACAACTTCGTCCGCCGGACTCGAAATGGGGCAAGCCTTTACGAGGCCCCTCCGTGTGCCAAAAATAGGCCGCGGGCACGGCCGTGCCCCAAAACGAGCGCCCGACGCCAGGGGCGCCATGCTCGTCCTGCGGAAGAATGGCCAAAAATTGGGCGGGCTATAGCCTTGGCGTGTTGGGCTGGCCAACTGCGTACGCCGGACTCGGAATGGGGCGAGACTTTGCGAGCCCCTTATGTGTGCCAAAAATAGGCCGCGGGCACAGCCGTGCCCCAAAACGAGCGCCCGACGCCTGGGGTGCCAAGGTCGTCCTGCATAAGAATGGCCAAAAATTGGGTGGGCTATAGCCTTGGGGTGTGGAGCTGGCCAACTTCGTCCGCCGGGCTCGGAATGGGGCGAGACTTTGCGAGGCCCCTCCGTGAGCCAAAAATAGGCCGTGGGCACAGCCATGCCCCAAAACGAGCACCCGACGCCTGGGGCGCCAAGTTCGTCCTACGGAAAAATGGCCAAAAAACGGGTGGGCTATAGCCTTGGGGCGTGGGGCTGGCCAACTTCGTCCGCCGGACTCGGAATGGGACGAGACTTTGCGAGGCCCCTCCGTGTGCCCAAAAAATACCACGGGCTAAGCCGTGCCCCAAAACGAGCACCCGACGCTTGGGGCGCCATGTTCGTCCTGCGGAAGAATGGCCAAAAATTGGGTGGGCTATAGCCTTGGGGTGTGGGGCTGCCCAACTTCGTCCGCCGGGCTCGGAATGGGGCGAAACATTGCGAGGCCCCTCCGTGTGCCAAAAATAGGCCGCGGGAACAGCCGTGCCCCAAAACAAGCGCCTGAAGGCTGGGGCGCTAAGTTTGTCCTGCGGAAAAATGGCCAAAAAACGGGTGGGCTATAGCCTTGGGGTGTGGGACTGGCCAACTTCGTCCGCCGGACTCGGAATGGGGCGAGACTTTGCGAGGCCCCTCCGTGTGCCAAAAATAGGCCGCGGGCACAGCCGTGCCCCAAAACGAGCGCCCGACGCCTGGGGTGCCAAGGTCGTCCTGCATAAGAATGGCCAAAAATTGGGTGGGCTATAGCCTTGGCGTGTGGGGCTGGCCAACTTCGTCCGCCGGACTGGAATTGGTCGAAACTTTGCGAGGCCTCTCCGTGTGGCAAAAATAGGCCGCGGGCTCAGCCGTGCCCCAAAACGAGTGCCCGAAGGCTGGGGCGCTAAGTTCGTCCAGCGGGAAAATGGCCAAAAAACGGGTGGGCTATAGCCTTGGGGTCTGGGGTTGGACAACTTCGTCCGCCGGACTCGAAATGGGGCAAGACTTTACGAGGCCCCTCCGTGTGCCAAAAATAGGCCGGGGGCACGGCCGTGCCCCAAAACGAGCGCCCGACGCCAGGGGCGCCATGCTCGTCCTGCGGAAGAATGGCCAAAAATTGCGTGGGCTATAGCATTGGGGTGTGGGGCTTGCCGACTTCGTCTGCCGGACTCGGAATGGGGCGAGACTTTGCGAGGCCCCTCCGAGTTCCAAAAATAGGCCGCGGGCACAGCCGCGCCCCAAAACGAGCGCCCGAAGGCTGGGGCGCCAAGTTCGTCCTGCGGAAAAATGCCCAAAATTTGGGTGGGCTATAGCCTCGGGGTGTGGGGCCGGCCCACTTCGTCCGCCGGACTCAGAATGGGGCGAGACTTTGCGAGGCCCCTCCGTGTGCCAAAAATAGGCCGCTGGCACAGCCGCGCCCCAAAACGAGCGCCCGAAGGCTGGGGCGCCAAGTTCGTCCTGCGGAAAAATGCCCAAAATTTGGGTGGGCTATAGCCTTGGGCTGTGGGGCTGGCCAACTTCGTCCGCCGGACTCGGAATGGGCCGAGACTTTGCGAGGCCCCTCCGTGTGCGAAAAATAGGCCCCGGGCACAGCCGCGCCCCAAAACGAGCGCCCGAAGGCTGGGGCGCCAAGTTCGTCCTGCGGAAAAATGCCCAAAATTTGGGTGGGCTATAGCCTTCGGCTGTGGGGCTGGCCCACTTCGTCCGCCGGACTCGGAATGGGGCGAGAGTTTTCGAGGCCCCTCCGTGTGCCAAAAATAGGCCCCGGGCACAGCCGCGTCCCAAAACGAGAGCCCGAAGGCTGGGGCGCCAAGTTTGTCCTGTGGAAAAATGCCCAAAATTTGGGTGGGCTATAGCCTTGGGGTGTGGGGCTGGCCAACTTCGTCCGCCGGACTCGGAATGGGGGGAGACTTTGCGAGGCCCCTCCGTGTGCCAAAAATAGGCCGCGGGCACAGCCGCGCCCCAAACCGAGCGCCTGAAGGCTGGGACGCCAAGTTCGTCCTGCGGAAAAATGCCCAAAATTTGGGTGGGCTATAGCCTAGGGGCTGTGGGGCTGGCCAACTTCGTCCGCCGGACTCGGAATGGGGTGAGACTTTGTGAGGCCCCTCCGTGTGCCAAAAATAGGCCCCGGGCACAGCTACACCCCAAAACGAGCGCCCGAAGGCTGGGGCGCCAAGTTCGTCCTGCGGAAAAATGCCCAAAATTTGGGTGGGCTATAGCCTTGGGGTGTGGGGCTGGCCCACTTCGTCCGCCGGACTCGGAATGGGGCGAGACTTTGCGAGGGCCCTCCGTGTGCCAAAAATAGGCCGCGGGCACAGCCGCGCCCCAAAACGAGCGCCCGAAGGCTGGGGCGCCAAGTTCGTCTTGCGGAAAAATGCCCAAAATTTGGGTGGGCTATAGCCTTGTGGTGTGGGGCTGGCCCACTCCGTCCGCCGTACTCGGAATGGGGCGAGACTTTGCGAGGCCCCTCCGTGTGCCAAAAATAGGCCCCGGGCATAGCCGCGCCCCAAAACGAGCGCCCGAACGATGGGGCGCCAAGTTCGTCCTGCGGAAAAATGCCCATAATTTGGGTGGGCTATAGCCTTGGGGTGTGGGGCTGGCCAACTTCGTCCGCCGGACTCAGAATGGGGCGAGACATTGCGAGGACCCTCCGTGTGCCAAAAATAGGCCGCGGGCACAGCCGCGCCCCAATACGAGCGACCGAAGGCTGGGGCGCCAAGTTCGTCCAGCGGAAAAATGACCCAAAATTGGGTGGGCTGTAGCCTTGGGGTGTGGGCTGGCTAACTTCGTCCGCCGGACTCGGAATGGGGCGAGACTTTGCGAGGCCCCTCTGTGTGCAAAAAATAGGCTGCGGGCACAGCCGCGCCCGAATACGAGTGCCCGAAGGCTGTCGTGCCATGTTCGTCCTGCGGAAAAACGCCCCAAAATTGGGTGGGCTATAGCCTTGGGGTGTGGGGCTGGCCAACTTCGTCTGCGGGACTCGGAATGGGGCGAGACTTTGCGAGGTCCCTCCGTGTGCCAAAAATAGGCCGCGGGCACAGCCGCGCCCCAATACGAGCGCCCGAAGGCTGGGGCAACCTGTTCGTCCTACGGAAAAACACCCCAAAATTGGGTGGGCTGTAGCCTTGGGGTGTGGGGCTGGCTAACTTCGTCCGCCGGACTCGGAATGGGGCGACACTTTGCGAGGCCCCTCTGTGTGCCAAAAATAGGCCGCGGGCACAGCCGCGCCCCAATACGAGCGCCCGAAGGCTGGGGTGCCAAGTTTGTCCGGCGGAAAAACGCCCCAAAATTGGGTGGGCTATGGCCTTGGGGTGTGGGGCTGGCCAACTTCGTCCGCGGGACTCGGAATGGGGCGAGACTTTGCGAGGCCCCTTCGTGTGCCAAAAATAGGCCGCGGGTACAGCCGCGCCCCAATACGAGCGCCCGAGGGCTGGGGCACCAAGTTCGTCCTGCGGAAAAACGCCCCAAAATTGGGTGCCTATAGCCTTGCGGTGTGGGGCTGGCCAACATCGTATCCCGAACTCGGAATGGGGCGAGACTTTGCGAGGCCCCTCCGTGTGCCAAAAATATGCCGCGGACACAGCCGCGCCCCAATACGAGCGCCCGAAGGCTGGGGCGCCAAGTTCTTCCGGCGGAAAAACGCCCCAAAATTAGGTGGGCTATAGCCTTGGGGTGTGGGGCTGGCCAACTTCGTCCGCCGGACTCGGAATGGGGCGAGACTTTTCGAGGCCCCTCCATGTGCCAAAAATAGGCCGGGGGCACAGCAGCGCCCCAATACGAGCGCCCGAAGGCTGGGGCGCCAAGTTCGTCCAGCGGAAAAATGCCCAAAATTTGGGTGGGCTATAGCCTTGGGGTGTGGGGCTGGCCAACTTCGTCCGCCGGACTCGGAATGGGGCGAGACTTTGCGAGGCCCCTTCGAGTGCCAAAAATAGGCCGCGGGCACAGCCGCGCCCCAAAACGAGCAACCGAAGGCTGGGGTGCCAAGTTCTTCCTGCGGAAAAATGCCCCAAAATTGGGTGGGCTTTAGCCGTGGGGTGTGGGGCTGGCCAACTTCGTCCCCCGGACTCGGAATGGGGCGAGACTTTGGGAGGCCCCTCCGTGTGCCAAAAATAGGTCGCGGGCGCAGCCGCGCCCCAATACGAGTGCTAGAGGGCTGGGGCGCCAAGTTCGTCCTGCGGAAAAATGACCCAAAATTGGGTGCCTATTGCCTTGGGGTGTGGGGATGGCCAACTTCGTCCGCGGGACTAGGAATGGGGTGAGACTTTGCGAGGCCCCTCCGTGTGCCAAAAATAGGCCGCGGGCACAGCCGCACCCCAATACGAGTGCTAGAAGGCTGGGGCGCCAAGTTCGTCCTGCGGAAAAATGCCCCAAAATTGGGTGGGCTTTAGCCATGGGGTGTGGGGCTGGCCAACTTTGTTCGCCGGATTCGGGATGGGGCGAGACTTTACGAGGCCCCTCCGTGTGCCAAAAATAGGTCGCGGGCACAGCCGCGCCCCAATACGAGCGCCCGAAGGCTGGGGCGCCAACTTCGTCCTGCGGAAAAATGCCCCAAAATTGGGTGGGCTATAGCCTTGGGGTGTGGGGCAGGCCAACTTCGTCCGCCGGACTCGGAATGGGGCGAGACTTTGCGAGGCCCCTCCGTGAGCCAAAAATAGGTCGCGGACGCAGCCGCGCCCTAATACGAGCTCCCGAAGGCTGGGGCGCCAAGTTCTTCCTGCGGAAAAATGCCCCAAAATTGGGTGGGCTTTAGCCGTGGGGTGTGGGGCTGGCCAACTTCGTCCGTGGGTCTCGCAATGGGGCGAGACTTTGCGAGGCCACTCCGTGTGCCAAAAATAGGCCGCGGGCACAGCCGCGCCCAAATACGAGCGCCCGAAGGCTGGGGCGCCAAGTTCGTCCTGCGGAAAAATGCCCCAAAATTGGGTGCCTATAGCCTTGGGGTGTGGGGCTGGCCCACTTTGTCCCCCGGACTTGGAATGGGGCGAGACTTTGCGAGGCCCCTCCGTGTGCCAAAAATTGGCCGCGGGCGCAGCCGCGCCCCAATAGGAGCGCCCGAAGGCTGGGGCGCCAAGTTCGTCCTGCGGAAAAACGCCCCAAAATTGGGTGGGCTATAGCCTTGGGGTGTGGGGCAGGCCAACTTCGTGCGCGGGACTCGGAATGGGGCGAGACTTTGCGAGGCTCCGCCGTGTGCCAAAAATAGGCCGCGGGAGCAGCCGCGCCCCAATACGAGCGCCCGAAGGCTGGGGCGCCAAGTTCGTCCTGCCGAAAAACGCCCCAAAATTGGGTGGGCTATAGCCTTGGGGTGTGGGGCAGGCCAACTTCGTGCGCGGGACTCGGAATGGGGCAAGACTTTGCGAGGCTCCTCCGTGTGCCAAAAATAGGACGTGGGAACAGCCGCGCCCCAATACGAGCGCCCGAAGGCTGGGGCGCTAAGTTCGTCCTGCGGAAAAACGCCCCAAAATTGGGTGGACTATACCCTTGGGGTGTGGGGCTGGCCAACATCGTCCGCGGGACTCGGAATGGGGCGAGACTTTACGAGGCCCCTCCGTGTGCCAAAAATAGGCCGCGGCCACAGCCGCACCCCAATACGAGCGCACGAAGGCTGGGGCGCCAAGTTCGTCCTGCGGAAAAATGACCCAAAATTGGGTGCCTATAGCCTTGGGGTGTGGGGATGGCCAACTTCGTCCGCGGGACTAGGAATGGGGCGAGACTTTGCGAGGCCCCTCCGTGTGCCAAAAATAGGCCGCGGGCACAGCCGCACCCCAATACGAGTGCTAGAAGGCTGGGGCGCCAAGTTCGTCCTGCGGAAAAATGCCCCAAAATTGGGTGGGCTTTAGCCATGGGGTGTGGGGCTGGCCAACTTTGTTCGCCGGATTCGGGATGGGGCGAGACTTTACGAGGCCCCTCCGTGTGCCAAAAATAGGTCGCGGGCACAGCCGCGCCCCAATACGAGCGCCCGAAGGCTGGGGCGCCAACTTCGTCCTGCGGAAAAATGCCCCAAAATTGGGTGGGCTATAGCCTTGGGGTGTGGGGCAGGCCAACTTCGTCCGCCGGACTCGGAATGGGGCGAGACTTTGCGAGGCCCCTCCGTGAGCCAAAAATAGGTCGCGGACGCAGCCGCGCCCCAATACGAGCTCCCGAAGGCTGGGGCGCCAGTTCATCCTGCGGAAAAATGCCCCAAAATTGGGTGGGCTTTAGCCGTGGGGTGTGGGGCTGGCCAACTTCGTCCCCCGGACTCGGAATGGGGCGAGACTTTGCGAGGCCCCTCCGTGTGCCAAAAATAGGTCGCGGGCGCAGCCGCGCCCCAATACGAGTGCTAGAAGGCTGGGGCGCCAAGTTCGTCCTGCGGAAAAATGCCCCAAAATTGGGTGGGCTTTAGCCATGGGGTGTGGGGCTGGCCAACTTTGTTCGCCGGACTCGGGATGGGGCGAGACTTTACGAGGCCCCTCCGTGTGCCAAAAATAGGTCGCGGGCACAGCCGCGCCCCAATACGAGCGCCCGAAGGCTGGGGCGCCAACTTCGTCCTGCGGAAAAATGCCCCAAAATTGGGTGGGCTATCGCCTTGGGGTGTGGGGCTGGCCAACTTCGTCCGCGGGACTCGGAATGGGGCGAGAGTTTGCGAGGTCCCTCCGTGTGCCAAAAATAGGATGCGGCCACAGCCGCGCCCCAATACGAGCGCCCGAAGGCTGGGGCACCATGTTCGTCCTGCAGAAAAATGCCCCAAAATTGGGTGGCCTATAGCCATTGGGTATGGAGCTGGCCCATTTCGTCCGCCGGACTCGGAGTGGGGCGAGACTTTGCGAGGCCCTTCCGTGTGCCAGAAATATGCCGCGGGCACTGCCGCGCCCCAATACGAGCGCTCGAAGGCTGGGGCGCCAAGTTCGTCCTGCGGAAAAACGCCCCAAAATTGGGTGGGCTATAGCCTTGGGGTATGTTGCTGGCCAATTTCGTCCGCGGGACTCGGAATGGGGCGAGACTTTGCGAGGCCCCTCCGTGTGCCAAAAATAGGCCGCGGGCACAGCCTCGCCCCAATACGAGCGCCCGAAGGCTGGGGCGCCATGTTCGTCCTGCGGAAAAATGCCCCAAAATTGGGTGGCCTATAGCCTTTGGGTGTGGAGCTGGCCCATTTCGTCCGCCGGACTCAGAATGGGGCGAGACTTTGCGAGGCCCTACCGTGTGCCAAAAATATGCCGTGCGCACTGCCGCGCCCCAATACGAACGCCGGATGGCTGGGGCGCCAAGTTCGTCCTGCGGAAAAACGCCCCAAAATTGGGTGGGCTATAGCCTTGGGGTGTGGGGCTGGCCAACTTCGTCCGCGGGACTCGGAATGGGACGAGACTTTGCGAGGCCCCTCCGTGTGCCAAAAATAGGCCGCGGGCACAGCCGCGTACCAATACGAGCGCCCGAAGGCTGGGGCGCCAAGTTCGTCCGGCGGAAAATCGCCCCAAAATTGGGTGGGCTATAGCTTTGGGGTGTGGGGCTGGCCAACTTAGTCCGCGGGACTCGGAATGGGGCGAGACTTTGCGAGGCCCCACCATGTGCCAAAAATAGGCCGCGGGCACAGCCGCGCCCCAATGAGCGCCCGAAGGCTGGGGCGCCATGTTCGTCCTGCAGAAAAATGCACCAAAATTTGGTGGGCTATAGCCTTGGGGTGTGGGGCTGGCAAACTTCGTCCGTGGGTCTCGCAATGGGGCGAGTCTTTACGAGGCCCCACCGTGTGCCAAAAATAGGCCGCGGGCACAGCCGCACCCCAATACGATCGCCCGAAGGCTGGGGCGCCAAGTTCGTCCGGCGGAAAAACGCCCCAAAATTGGGTGGGCTATAGCCTTGGGGTGTGGGGCAGGCCAACTTCGTGCGCGGGACTCGGAATGGGGCGAGACTTTGCGAGGCTCCTCCGTGTGCCAAAAATAGACCGCGGGAACAGCCGCGCCCCAATACGAGCGCCCGTAGGCTGGGGCGCCAAGTCCGTCCTGCGGAAAAACGCCCCAAAATTGGGTGGGCTATAGCCTTGGGGTATGGGGCAGGCCAACTTCATGCGCGGGACTCGGAATGGGGCGAGACTTTGCGAGGCTCCTCCGTGTGCCAAAAATAGGCCGCGGGAGCAGCCGCGCCCCAATACGAGCGCCCGAAGGCTGGGGCGCCAAGTTCGTCCTGCGGAAAAACGCCCCAAAATTGGGTGGGCTATAGCCTTGGGGTGTGGGGCAGGCCAACTTCGTGCGCGGGACTCGGAATGGGGCGAGACTTTGCGAGGCTCCTCCGTGTGCCAAAAATAGACCGCGGGAACAGCCGCGCCCCAATACGAGCGCCCGAAGGCTGGGGCGCCAAGTTCGTCCTGCGGAAAAACGCCCCAAAATTGGGTGGGCTATAGCCTTGGGGTGTGGGGCAGGCCAACTTCATGCGCGGGACTCGGAATGGGGCGAGACTTTGCGAGGCTCCTCCGTGTGCCAAAAATAGGCCGCGGGAGCAGCCGCGCCCCAATACGAGCGCCCGAAGGCTGGGGCGCCAAGTTCGTCCTGCGGAAAAACGCCCCAAAATTGGGTGGGCTATAGCCTTGGGGTGTGGGGCAGGCCAACTTCGTGCGCGGGACTCAGAATGGGGCGAGACTTTGCAAGGCTCCTCCGTATGCCAAAAATAGACCGCGGGAACAGCCGGCCCCAATACGAGCGCCCGAAGGCTGGGGCGCCAAGTTCGTCCTGCGGAAAAACGCCCCAAAATTGGGTGGGCTATACCCTTGTGGTGTGGGGCTGGCCCATTTCGTCCGCCGGACTCGGAGTGGGGCGAGACTTTGCGAGGCCCTTCCGTGTGCCAGAAATATGCCGCGGGCACTGCCGCGCCCCAATACGAGCGCTCGAAGGCTGGGGCGCCAAGTTCGTCCTGCGGCAAAACGCCCCAAAATTGGGTGGGCTATAGCCTTGGGGTATGTTGCTGGCCAATTTCGTCCGCGGGACTCGGAATGGGGCGAGACTTTGCGAGGTCCCTCCGTGTGCCAAAAATAGGCCGCGGGCACAGCCTCGCCCCAATACGAGCGCCCGAAGGCTGGGGCGCCATGTTCGTCCTGCGGAAAAATGCCCCAAAATTGGGTGGCCTATAGCCTTTGGGTGTGGAGCTGGCCCATTTCGTCCGCCGGACTCAGAATGGGGCGAGACTTTGCGAGGCCCTTCCGTGTGCCAAAAATATACCGTGCGCACTGCCGCGCCCCAATACGAACGCCGGATGGCTGGGGCGCCAAGTTCGTCCTGCGGAAAAACGCCCCAAAATTGGGTGGCCTATAGCCTTTGGGTGTGCAGCAGGCCCATTTCGTCCGCCGGACTCAGAATGGGGCGAGACTTTGCGAGGCCCCGCCGTGTGCCAAAAATTGGCCGCGGGCGCAGCCGCGCCCCAATAGGAGCGCCCGAAGGCTGGGGCGCCAAGTTCGTCCTGCGGAAAAACGCCCCAAAATTGGGTGGGCTATAGCCTTGGGGTGTGGGGCAGGCCAACTTCGTGCGCGGGACTCGGAATGGGGCGAGACTTTGCGAGGCTCCGCCTGTGCCAAAAATAGGCCGCGGGAGCAGCCGCGCCCCAATAGGAGCGCCCGAAGGCTGGGGCGCCAAGTTCGTCCTGCCGAAAAACGCCCCAAAATTGGGTGGGCTATAGCCTTGGGGTGTGGGGCAGGCCAACTTCGTGCGCGGGACTCGGAATGGGGCGAGACTTTGCGAGGCTCCTCCGTATGCCAAAAATAGACAGCGGGAACAGCCGCGCCCCAATAGGAGCGCCCGAAGGCTGGGGCGCCAAGTTCGTCCTGCGGAAAAACGCCCCAAAATTGGGTGGGCTATACCCTTGGGGTGTGGGGCTGGCCAACTTCGTCCGCCGGACTCGGGATGGGGCGAGACTTTACGAGGGCCCACCGTGTGCCAAAAATAGGCCGTGGGCACAGCCGCACCCCAATACGATCGCCCGAAGGCTGGGGCGCCAAGTTCGACCGGCGGAAAAACGCCCCAAAATTGGGTGGGCTATAGCCTTGGGGTGTGGGGCAGGCCAACTTCGTGCGCGGGACTCGGAATGGGGCGAGACTTTGCGAGGCTCCTCCGTATGCCAAAAATAGACAGCGGGAACAGCCGCGCCCCAATAGGAGCGCCCGAAGGCTGGGGCGCCAAGTTCGTCCTGCGGAAAAAAGCCCCAAAATTGGGTGGGCTATAGCCTTGGGGTGTGGGGCTGGCCAACTTCGTCCGCCGGACTCGGGATGGGGCAAGACTTTACGAGGCCCCACCGTGTGCCAAAAATAGGCCGTGGGCACAGCCGCACCCCAATACGATCGCCCGAAGGCTGGGGCGCCAAGTTCGTCCGGCGGAAAAACGCCCCAAAATTGGGTGGGCTATAGCCTTGGGGTGTGGGGCAGGCCAACTTCGTGCGCGGGACTCGGAATGGGGCGAGACTTTGCGAGGCTCCTCCGTATGCCAAAAATAGACAGCGGGAACAGCCGCGCCCCAATAGGAGCGCCCGAAGGCTGGGGCGCCAAGTTCGTCCTGCGGAAAAATGCCCCAAAATTGGGTGGGCTATACCCTTGTGGTGTGGGGCTGGCCCACTTCGTCCGCCTGACTCGGGATGGGGCGAGACTTTACGAGGCCCCTCCGTGTGCCAAAAATAGGCCGCGGGCACAGCCGTACCCCAATACGATCGCCCGAAGGCTGGGGCGCCAAGTTCGTCCGGCGGAAAAATGCCCCAAAATTGGGTGGGCTATAGCCTTGGGGTGTGGGGCTGGCCAACTTCGTCTGCGGGACTCGGAATGGGGCGAGACTTTGCGAGGTCCCTCCGTGTGCCAAAAATAGGCCGCGGGCACAGCCGCGCCCCAATACGAGCGCCCGAAGGCTGGGGCGCCCTGTTCGTCCTGCGGAAAAACGCCCCAAAATTGGGTGGGCTGTAGCCTTGGGGTGTGGGGCTGGCTAACTTCGTCCGCCGGACTCGGAATGGGGCGAGACTTTGCGAGGCCCCTCCTTGTGCCAAAAATAGGCCGCGGGCACAGCCTCGCCCCAATACGAGCACCCGAAGGCTGGGGCGCCATGTTCGTCCTGCGGAAAAATGCCCCAAAATTGGGTGGCCTATAGCCTTTGGGTGTGCAGCTGGCCCATTTCGTCCGCCGGACTCAGAATGGGGCGAGACTTTGCGAGGCCCTTCCGTGTGCCAAAAATATGCCGCGCGCACTGCCGCGCCCCAATACGAACGCCCGAAGGCTGGGGCGCCAAGTTCGTCCTGCGGAAAAACGCCCCAAAATTGGGTGGGCTATAGCCTTGGGGTGTGGGGCTGGCCAACTTCGTCCGCGGGACTCGGAATGGGACGAGACTTTGCGAGGCCCCTCCGTGTGCCAAAAATAGGCCGCGGGCACAGCCGCGCACCAATACGAGCGCCCGAAGGCTGGGGCGCCAAGTTCGTCCTGCTGAAAAACGCCCCAAAATTGGGTGGCTATAGCCTTGAGGTGTGGGGCTGGCCCACTTCGTCCCCCGGAGTCGGAATGGGGCGAGACTTTGCGAGGCCCCTCTGTGTGCCAAAAATACGACGCTGTCGCAGCCGCGCCCCAATACGAGCGCCCGAAGGCTGCGGCGCCAAGTTCGTCCCGCGGAAAAACGCCCCAAAATTGGGTGGGCTATAGCCTTGGGGTGTGGGGCAGGCCAACTTCGTGCGCGGGACTCGGAATGGGGCGAGACTTTGCGAGGCTCCTCCGTGTGCCAAAAATAGGCCGTGGGAACAGCCGCGCCCCAATACGAGCGCCCGAAGGCTGGGGCGCTAAGTTCGTCCTGCGGAAAAACGCCCCAAAATTGGGTGGGCTATAGCCTTGGGGTGTGGGGCAGGCCAACTTCGTGCGCGGGACTCGGAATGGGGCGAGACGTTGCGAGGCTCCTCCGTATGCCAAAAATAGACAGCGGGAACAGCCGCGCCCCAATAGGAGCGCCCGAAGGCTGGGGCGCCAAGTTCGTCCTGCGGAAAAACGCCCCAAAATTGGGTGGGCTATACCCTTGGGGTGTGGGGCGGGCCAACTTCGTCCGCCGGACTCGGGATGGGGCGAGACTTTACGAGGCCCCACCGTGTGCCAAAAATAGGCCGTGGGCACAGCCGCACCCCAATACGATCGCCCGAAGGCTGGGGCGCCAAGTTCGTCCGGCGGAAAAACGCCCCAAAATTGGGTGGGCTATAGCCTTGGGGTGTGGGGCAGGCCAACTTCGTGCGCGGGACTCGGAATGGGGCGAGACTTTGTGAGGCTCCTCCGTGTGCTAAAAATAGACCGCGGGAACATCCGCGCCCCAATACGAGCGCCCGAAGGCTGGGGCGCCAAGTTCGTCCTGCGGAAAAACGCCCCAAAATTGGGTGGGCTATAGCCTTGGGGTATGGGGGTGGCCAACTTCGTGCGCTGGACTCGGAACGGGGCGAGACTTTGCGAGGCTCCTCCGTGTGCCAAAAATAGGCCGCGGGAGCAGCCGCGCCCCAATACGAGCGCCCGAAGGCTGGGGCGCCAAGTTCGTCCTGCGGAAAAACGCCCCAAAATTGGGTGGGCTATAGCCTTGGGGTGTGGGGCAGGCCAACTTCGTGCGCGGGACTCGGAACGGGGCGAGACTTTGCGAGGCTCCTCCGTATGCCAAAAATAGACAGCGGGAACAGCCGCGCCCCAATAGGAGCGCCCGAAGGCTGGGGCGCCAAGTTCGTCCTGCGGAAAAATGCCCCAAAATTGGGTGGGCTATACCCTTGTGGTGTGGGGCTGGCCCACTTCGTCCGCCTGACTCGGGATGGGGCGAGACTTTACGAGGCCCCTCCGTGTGCCAAAAATAGGCCGCGGGCACAGCCGTACCCCAATACGATCGCCCGAAGGCTGGGGCGCCAAGTTCGTCCGGCGGAAAAATGCCCCAAAATTGGGTGGGCTATAGCCTTGGGGTGTGGGGCTGGCCAACTTCGTCTGCGGGACTCGGAATGGGGCGAGACTTTGCGAGGTCCCTCCGTGTGCCAAAAATAGGCCGCGGGCACAGCCGCGCCCCAATACGAGCGCCCGAAGGCTGGGGCGCCCTGTTCGTCCTGCGGAAAAACGCCCCAAAATTGGGTGGGCTGTAGCCTTGGGGTGTGGGGCTGGCTAACTTCGTCCGCCGGACTCGGAATGGGGCGAGACTTTGCGAGGCCCCTCCTTGTGCCAAAAATAGGCCGCGGGCACAGCCTCGCCCCAATACGAGCACCCGAAGGCTGGGGCGCCATGTTCGTCCTGCGGAAAAATGCCCCAAAATTGGGTGGCCTATAGCCTTTGGGTGTGCAGCTGGCCCATTTCGTCCGCCGGACTCAGAATGGGGCGAGACTTTGCGAGGCCCTTCCGTGTGCCAAAAATATGCCGCGCGCACTGCCGCGCCCCAATACGAACGCCCGAAGGCTGGGGCGCCAAGTTCGTCCTGCGGAAAAACGCCCCAAAATTGGGTGGGCTATAGCCTTCGGGTGTGGGGCTGGCCAACTTCGTCCGCGGGACTCGGAATGGGACGAGACTTTGCGAGGCCCCTCCGTGTGCCAAAAATAGGCCGCGGGCACAGCCGCGCACCAATACGAGCGCCCGAAGGCTGGGGCGCCAAGTTCGTCCTGCGGAAAAATGCCCCAAAATTGGGTGGCTATAGCCTTGGGGTGTGGGGCTGGCCCACTTCGTCCCCCGGAGTCGGAATGGGGCGAGACTTTGCGAGGCCCCTCTGTGTGCCAAAAATACGACGCTGGCGCAGCCACGCCCCAATACGAGCGCCCGAAGGCTGGGGCGTCAAGGTCGTCCTGCAGAAAAATGCCCCAAAATTGGGTGCCTATAGCCTTGGGGTGTGGGGCTGGCCCACTTCGACCGCCGGACTCGGGATGGGGCGAGACTTTACGAGGCCCCTCCGTGTGCCAAAAATAGGCCGCGGGCACAGCCGCACCCCAATACGATCGCCCGAAGGCTGGGGCGCCAAGTTCGTCCGGCGGAAAAACGCCCCAAAATTGGGTGGGCTATAGCCTTGGGGTGTGGGGCTGGCCAACTTCGTCTGCGGGACTCGGAATGGGGCGAGACTTTGCGAGGTCCCTCCGTGTGCCAAAAATAGGCCGCGGGCACAGCCGCGCCCCAATACGAGCGCCCGAAGGCTGGGGCGCCATGTTCGTCCTGCGGAAAAACACCCCAAAATTGGGTGGGCTATAGCCTTCGGGTGTGGGGCTGGCCAACTTCGTCCGCCGGACTCGGAATGGGGCGAGACTTTGCGAGGCCCCTCCGTGTGCCAAAAATAGGCCGCGGGCACAGCAGCGCCACAATACAAGGGCCCGAAGGCTGGGGCGCCAAGTTCGTCCTGCGGAAAAATGCCCCAAAATTGGGTGCCTATAGCCCTGGGGTGTGGGGCTGGCCAACTTCGTCCGCCGGACTCGGAATGGGACGAGACTTTGTGAGGCCCCTCCGTCTGCCAAAAATAAGACGCGGGCACTGCCGCGCCCCTATATGAGCACCCGAAGGCTGGGGCACCGAGTTCGTCCTGCGGAAAAACGCCCCAAAATTGGGTGGGCTATAGCCTTGTGGTGTGGGGCTGGCTAACTTCATCCGCCGGGCTCGGAATGGGGCGAGATTTTGCGAGGCCCCTCCGTGTGCCAAAAATAGGCCGTGGGCACAGCCACACCCCAATACGAGCGCCCGAAGGCTGGGGCGCCAAGTTCGTCCTGCGCAAAAATGCCCCAAAATTGGGTTCCTATAGCCTTGGGGTGTGGGGCTGGCCAACTTCGTCCCCCAGACTCGGAATGGGGCCAGACTTTGCGAGGCCCCTCCGTGTGCCAAAAATAGGTCGCGGGCGCAGCCGCGCCCCAATACGAGTGCTAGAAGGCTGGGGCGTCAAGTTCGTCCTGCGGAAAAACGCCCCAAAATTGGGTGGGCCTTAACCATGGGGTGTGGGGCTGGCCAACTTTGTTCGCCGGACTCGGGATGGGGCGAGACTTTACGAGGCCCCTCCGTGTGCCAAAAATAGGTCGCGGGCACAGCCGCGCCCCAATACGAGCGCCCGAAGGCTGGGGCGCCAACTTCGTCCTGCGGAAAAATGCCCCAAAATTGGGTGGGCTATCGCCTTGGGGTGTGGGGCTGGCCAACTTCGTCCGCGGGACTCGGAATGGGGCGATAGTTTGCGAGGTCCCTTCGTGTGCCAAAAATAGGCCGCGGCCACAGCCGCGGCCACAGCCGCGCCCCAATACGAGCGCCCGAAGGCTGGGGCACCATGTTCGTCCTGCAGAAAAATGCCCCAAAATTGGGTGGCCTATAGCCATTGGGTATGGAGCTGGCCCATTTCGTCCGCCGGACTCGGAGTGGGGCGAGACTTTGCGAGGCCCTTCCGTGTGCCAGAAATATGCCGCGGGCACTGCCGCGCCCCAATACGAGCGCCCGAAGGCTGGGGCGCCAAGTTCGTCCTGCGGAAAAACGCCCCAAAATTGGGTGGGCTATAGCCTTGGGGTATGTTGCTGGCCAACTTCGTCCGCGGGACTCGGAATGGGGCGAGACTTTGCGAGGCCCTTCCGTGTGCCAAAAATAGGCCGCGGGCACAGCCTCGCCCCAATACGAGCGCCCGAAGGCTGGGGCGCCATGTTCGTCCTGCGGAAAAATGCCCCAAAATTGGGTGGCCTATAGCCTTTGGGTGTGGAGCTGGCCCATTTCGTCCGCCGGACTCAGAATGGGGCGAGACTTTGCGAGGCCCTTCCGTGTGCCAAAAATATGCCGCGCGCACTGCTGCGCCCCAATACGAACGCCCGAAGGCTGGGGCGCCAAGTTCGTCCTGCGGAAAAACGCCCCAAAATTTGGTGGGCTATAGCCTTGGGGTGTGGGGCTGGCAAACTTCGTCCGTGGGTCTCGCAATGGGGTGAGACTTTGCGAGGCCCCTCCGTGTGCCAAAAATAGGCCGCGGGAGCAGCCGCGCCCCAATACGAGCGACCGAAGGCTGGTGCGCCAAGTTCGTCCTGCGGAAAAACGCCCCAAAATTGGGTGGGCTATACCCTTGGGGTTTGGGGCTGGCCAACTTCGTCCGCCGGACTCGGGATGGGGCGAGACTCTACGAGGCCCCTCCGTGTGCCAAAAATAGGCCGCGGGCACAGCCGCACCCCAATACGATCGCCCGAAGGCTGGGGCGCCAAGTTCGTCCGGCGGAAAAACGCCCCAAAATTGGGTGGGCTATAGCCTTGGGGTGTGGGGCAGGCCAACTTCGTGCGCGGGACTCGGAATGGGGCGAGACTTTGCGAGGCTCCTCCGTGTGCCAAAAATAGACCGCGGGAACAGCCGCGCCCCAATACGAGCGCCCGAAGGCTGGGGCGCCAAGTTCGTCCTGCGGAAAAACGCCCCAAAATTGGGTGGGCTATAGCCTTGGGGTGTGGGGCAGGCCAACTTCGTGCGCGGGACTCGGAATGGGGCGAGACTTTGCGAGGCTCCTCCGTGTGCCAAAAATAGACCGCGGGAACAGCCGCGCCCCAATACGAGCGCCCGAAGGCTGGGGCGCCAAGTTCGTCCTGCGGAAAAACGCCCCAAAATTGGGTGGGCTATAGCCTTGGGGTGTGGGGCAGGCCAACTTCGTGCGCGGGACTCGGAATGGGGCGAGACTTTGCGAGGCTCCTCCGTGTGCCAAAAATAGACCGCGGGAACAGCCGCGCCCCAATACGAGCGCCCGAAGGCTGGGGCGCCAAGTTCGTCCTGGGGAAAAATGCCCAAAATTTGGGTGGGCTATAGCCTTGGGGTGTGGGGCTGGCCAATTTCGTCCGCCGGACTCCGAATGGGGCGAGACTTTGCGAGGCCCCTCTGTGTGCCAAAAATAGGCCCCAGGCACAACCGCGCCCAAAAACGAGCGCCCGAAGGCTGGGGCGCCATGTTCCTCCTGCGGAAAAACGCCCCAAAATTGGGTGGGCTATAGCCTTGGGGTGTGGGGCTGGCCAACTTCGTCGGCCGGACTCAGAATGGGGCGAGACTTTGCGAGGCCCCTCCGTGTGCCAAAAATAGGCCGCGGGCACAGCCGCGCCCCAATACGAGCGCCCGAAGGCTGGGGCGCCAAGTTCGTCCTGCGGAAAAATGCCACAAAATTGGGTGGGCTATAGCCTTCGGGTGTGGGGCTGGCCCACTTCGTCCGCCGGACTCGAAATGGGGTGAGAATTTGCGAGGCCCATCCGTGTGCCAAAAATAGGCCGCGGGCACAGCCGCGCCCCAATACAAGGGCCTGAAGGCTGGGGCGCCATGTTCGTCCAGCGGAAAAATGCCCAAATTTGGGTGGGCTATAGCCTTGGGGTGTGGCGCTGGCCAACTTCGTCCGCCGGACTCGGAACGGGGCGAGACTTTGCGAGGCCCCTCCGTGTGCCAAAAATATGCCGCGGGCACTGCCGCGCCCCAATACGATAACCCGAAGCCTGGGGCGCCAAGTTCGTCCTGCGGAAGAAAGGCCAAAAAACGGGTGGGATATAGTCTTGGGGCGTGGAGCTGGCCAACCTCGCCCGCCGGACTCGGAATGGGGCGAGACTTTGCGAGGCCCCTCCATGTGCCAAAAATAGGCTGCGGGCACAGCCGTGCCCCAAAACGAGCTCCCTACGCCTGGGGCGCCAAGTTCGTCCTGCGGAAAAAAGGCCAAAAAACGGGTGGGCTATAGCCTTGGGGTGTGGGGCTGGCAAACTTCGTCTGCCGGACTCGGAATGGGGCGAGACTGTGCGAGTCCCCTCCGTGTGCCAAAAATAGGCTGCGGGCACAGCCGTGCCCCAAAACGAGCGCCCGACGCCTGGGGCGCCAAGTTCGTCCTGTGGAAAAAAGGCCGAAAAACGGGTGGGCTATAGTCTTGGGGTGTGGGGCTGGCCCACTTCGTCCGCCGGACTCGGAATGGGGCGAGACTTTGCGAGGCCCCTCCATGTGCCAAAATTAGGCCGCGGGCACAGCTGTGCCCCAAAACTAGCGCCCGACGCCTGGGGCGCCAAGCTCGTCCTGCGGAAAAACGGCCAAAAAACGGGTGGGCTATAGTCTTGGGGGTGTGGGTCTGGCAAACTTCGCCCGCCGGACTCAGAATGGGGCGAGACTTTGCGAGGACCCTCCGTGTACCAAAAATACACCGCGGGCACAGCCGTGCCCCAAAACGAGCTCCCTACGCCTGGGGCGCCAAGTTCGTCCTGCGAAAAAAAGGCCAAAAAACGGGTGGGCTATAGCCTTGGGGTGTGGGGCTGGCCTACTTCGCCTGCCGGACTAGGAATGGGGCGAGACTTTACGAGGCCCCTCAGTGTGTGAAAAAAAGGCCGCGGGCACCGCCGTGTCCCAAAACTAGCGCCCGATGCCTGGGGCGCCAAGTTCGTCCTGCGGAAAAAAGGCCAAAAACGGGTGGGCTATAGTCTTGGGGTGTGGGGCTGGCCAACTTCATCCGCCGGACTCGGAACGGGGCGAGACTTTGCGAGGCCCCTCCGTGTGCCAAAAATAGGCCGCGGGCGCAGCCGTGCCCCAAAACGAGCGCCCAACGCCTGGGGCGCCAAGTTCGTCCTGCGGAAAAATGGCCACAAAATGGGTGGGCTATACCCTTGGTGTGTGGGGCTGGCCAACTTCGTCCGCCGGACTCGGAATGGGGCGAGACTTTGCGAGGCCCCTCCGTGTGCCAAAAATAGGCCGCGGGCACAGCCGTGCCCGAAAACGAGCGCACGACGCCTGGGGTGCCAAGTTCGTCCTGCGGAAAAAAGGCCGAAAAACGGGTGGGCTATAGTCTTGGGGTGTGGGGCAGGCCCACTTCGTCCGCCGGACTCGGAATGGGGGGAGACTTTACGAGGCCCCTCCGTGTGCCAAAAATAGGCCGCGGGCACCGCCGTGTCCCAAAACTAGCGCCCGATGCCTGGGGCGCCAAGTTCGTCCTGCGGAAAAAAGGCCAAAAAACGGGTGGGCTATAGTCTTGGGGTGTGGGGCTGGCCAACTTCGCCCGCCGGACTCGGAATGGGGCGAGACTTTACGAGGCCCCTCCGTGTGCCAAAAATAGGCCGCGGGCACAGCCGTGCCCCAAAACGAGCGCCCGATGCCAGGGGCGCCAAGTTCGTCCTGCGGAAAAAAGGCCAAAAAACGGGTGGGCTATAGTCTTGGGGTGTGGGGCTGGCCCACTTCGTCCGCCGGACTCGGAATGGGGCGAGACTTTGGGAGGCCCCTCTGTGTGCAAAAAATAGGCCGCGGGCCCTGCCGTACCCCAAAACGAGGGCCCGACGCTTGGGGCGCCAAGTTCGTCCTGCGAAAAAATGGCCACAAATTGGGTGGGCTATAGCCTTGGGGTGTGGGGCTGGCCAACTTCGTCCGCCGGACTCGGAATAGGGCGATACTTTGCGAGGCCCCTCCGTGTGCCAAAAATAGGCCGTGGGCGCAGCCGTGTCCCAAAACAAGCGCCCGACACGTGGGGCGCCAAGTTCGTCCTGCAGAAAAATGGCCACAAATTGGGTGGGCTATAGCCTTGGGGTGTGGGGCTGGCCCACTTCGTCCGCCGGACTCGGAATGGGGCGAGACTTTGCGAGGCCCCTCCGTGTGCCAAAAATAGGCCGCAGTAACAGCCGTGCACCAAAACGAGCGCCCGACTCCTGTGGCGCCAAGTTCGTCCGGCGGAAAAATGGCCACAAATTGGGTGGGCTATAGCCTTGCGGTGTGGGGCTGGCCAACTTCGCCCGCCGGACTCGGAATGGGGCGAGACTTTGCGAGGCCCCTCCGTGTGCCAAAACTAAGCCGCGGGCACAGCCGTGCCCCAAAACGAGTGCCCGACGCCTGGGGCGCCAAGTTCGTCTTGCGGAAAAAGGCCAAAAAACGGGTGGGCTATAGTCTTGGGGTGTGGGGCTGGCCCACTTCGTCCGCCGGACTCGGAATGGGGCGAGACTTTGGGAGGCCCCTCTGTGTGCAAAAAATAGGCCGCGGGCCCTGCCGTACCCCAAAACGAGGGCCCGACGCTTGGGGCGCCAAGTTCGTCCTGCGAAAAAATGGCCGCAAATTGGGTGGGCTATAGCCTTGGGGTGTGGGGCTGGCCAACTTCGTCCGCCGGACTCGGAATAGGGCGATACTTTGCGAGGCCCCTCCGTGTGCCAAAAATTGGCCGCGGGCGCAGCCGTGTCCCAAAACAAGCGCCCGACACGTGGGGCGCCAAGTTCGTCCTGCAGAAAAATGGCCACAAATTGGGTGGGCTATAGCCTTGGGGTGTGGGGCTGGCCCACTTCGTCCGCCGGACTCGGAATGGGGCGAGACTTTGCGAGGCCCCTCCCTGTGGCAAAAATAGGCCGCGGGCACAGCCGTGCCCCAAAATGACCTCCCGACGCCTGGGGCGCCAAGTTCGCCCTGCGGAAAAATGGCCAACAAACGGGTGGGCTATAGCCTTGGGGTTTGGTGCTGGCCAACTTCGTCCGCCGGACTCGGAATGGGGCGAGACTTTGCGAGGCCCCTCCGTGTGCCAAAAATAGGCCGCGGTAACAGCCGTGCCCCAAAACGAGCGCCCGACGCCTGGGGCGCCAAGTTCGTCCTGCGGAAAAAAGGCCAAAAAACGGGTGGGCTATAGTCTTGGGGTGTGGGGCTGGCCCACTTCGTCCGCCGGACTCGGAATGGGGCGAGACATTGCGAGGCCCCTCCATGTGCCAAAAATAGGCCGCGGGCACAGCCGTGCCCCAAAACGAGCGCCCGACGCCTGGGGCGCCAAGTTCGTCCAGCGGAAAAAAGGCGAAAAAACGGGTGGGCTATAGTCTTGGGGTGTGGGGCTGGCCATCTTGGTCCGCTGGACTCAGAATGGGGCGAGACTTTGTGAGGACCCTCCGTGTGCAAAAAATAGGCCGCGGGCACAGCCGTTCCCCAAAACGAGCGCCCGACGCCTGGGGCGCCAAGTTCGTCCTGCGGAAAAATGGCCAAAGAACGGGTGGGCTACAGTCTTGGGGTGTGGGGCTGGCCAACTTCGCCCGCCGGACACGGAATGGGGCGAGACTTTGCGAGGCCCCTCCGTGTGCCCAAAATAGGCCGCGGGCACAGCCGTACCCCCAAACGACCGCCCGACGCCTAGGGCGCCAAGTTGGTCCTGCAGAAGAAAGGCCAAAAAATGGGTGGGCTATAGTCTTGGGGTGTGGGGTGGCCCACTGCGTCTCCCGGACTCGGAATGGGGCGAGACTTTGCGAGGCCCCTTCGTGTGCCAAAAATAGGCCGCGGTAACAGCCGTGCCCCAAAACGAGCGCCCGACGCCTGGGGCGCCAAGTTCGTCCTGCGGAAAAAAGGCCAAAAAACGGGTGGGCTATAGTCTTGCGGTGTGGGGCTGGCCAACTTCGCCCGCCGAACTCGGAATGGGGCGAGACTTTCCGAGGCCCCTCCGTGTGCCAAAAATAGGCCGCGGCCACAGCCGTGCCCCAAAACTAGCGCCCGACGCCTGGGGCGCCAAGTTCGTCCTGCGGAAAAATGGCCACAAATTGGGTGGGCTATAGCCTTGGGGTGTGGGGCTGGCCAAATTCGTCCGCCGGACTCGGAATGGGGCGAGACTTTGCGAGGCCCCTCTGTGTGCCAAGAATAGGCCGCGGGCACAGCCGTGCCCCAAAATGAGCTCCCGACGCCTGGGGCGCCAAGTTCGACCAGCGGAAAAATGGCCAAAAAACGGGTGGGCTATAGCCTTGGGGTATGGGGCTTGCCAACTTTGCCCGCCGGACTTGGAATGGGGTGAGACTTTACGAGGCCCCTCCGTGTGCCAAAAATAGGCCGCGGGCACAGCCGTGCCCCAAAACGAGCGCCCGGCGCCTGGGGCGCCAAGTTCGTCCTGCAGAAGAAAGGCCAAAAAACGGGTGGGCTATAGTCTTGGGGTGTGGGGCTGGCCAACTTCGTCCGCCGGACTCGGAATGGGGCGAGACTTTACGAGGCCCCTCCGTGTGCCAAAAATAGGCCGCAGTAACAGCCGTGCACCAAAACGAGCGCCCGACTCCTGTGGCGCCAAGTTCGTCCGGCGGAAAAATGGCCACAAATTGGGTGGGCTATAGCCTTGCGGTGTGGGGCTGGCCAACTTCGCCCGCCGGACTCGGAATGGGGCGAGACTTTGCGAGGCCCCTCCGTGTGCCAAAACTAGGCCGCGGGCACAGCCGTGCCCCAAAACGAGTGCCCGACGCCTGGGGCGCCAAGTTCGTCTTGCGGAAAAAGGCCAAAAAACGGGTGGGCTATAGTCTTGGGGTGTGGGGCTGGCCAACTTCGCCCGCCGGACTCGGAATGGGGCGAGACTTTGTGAGCCCCCTCCGTGTGCCAAAAATAGGCCGCAGGCAAAGCCGTGCCCCAAAACGAGCGCCCGACGCCTACGGCGCCAAGTTCGTCCTGCGGACAAATGGTCACAAATTGGGTGGGCTATAGCCTTGGGGTGTGGGGCTGGCCAACTTCCTCCGCCGGACTCGGAATGGGGCGAGACTTTGCGAGGGCCCCCCGTGTGCCAAAAATAGGCCACGGGCACAGCCGTGGCCCAAAACGAGCGCCCGACGCCGGGGGCGCCAAGTTCGTCGAGCGGAAAAATGGCCAAAAAACGGGTGGCCGATAGCCTTGGGGTGTGGGGCTGGGCAACTTCGTCCGCCGGACTCGGAATGGGGCGAGACTTTGTGAGGTCCCTCTGTGTGCCAAAAATAGGCCGCGGCCACAGCCGTGCCGCAAAACGAGCTCCCGACGCCTGGGGCGCCAAGTTCGTCCTGCGGAAAAAAGGCCTAAAAACGGGTGGGCTATAGTCTTGGGGTGTGGGGCTGGCCAACTTCGTCCGCCGGACTCGGAATGGGGCGAGACTTTGCGAGGCCCCTCCGTGTGCCAAAAATAGGCCGCGGCCACAGCCGTGCCCCAAAACGAGCTCCCGACGCCTGGGGCGCCAAGTTCGTCCTGCGGAAAAATGGCCACAAATTGGGTGGGCTACAGCCTTGGGGTGTGGGGCTGGCCAACTTCGTCCGCCGGACTCGGAATGGGGCGAGACTTTGCGAGGCCCCTCCATGTGCCAAAAATAGGCCGCGGGCACAGCCGTGCCCCAAAACGAGCTCCCGACGCCTGGGGCGCCAAGTTCGTCCAGCGGAAAAATGGCCAAAAAACGGGTGGCCGATAGCCTTGGGGTGTGGGGCTGGCCAACTTCGTCCGCCGGACTCGGAATGGGGCGAGACTTTGTGAGGTCCCTCTGTGTGCCAAAAATAGGCCGCGGGTAGAGCCGTGCCCCAAAACGAGCGCCCGACGCCTGGCGCGCCAAGTTCGTCCTGCAGAAAAAAGGCCTAAAAACGGGTGGGCTATAGTCTTGGGGTGTGGGGCTGGCCAACTTCGTCCGCCGGACTCGGAATGGGGCAAGACTTTGTGAGGCCCCTCCGTGTGCCAAAAATAGGCCGCGGGCACAGCAGTGCCCCAAAACGAGCGCCCGACGCCTAGGGCGCCAAGTTCGTCCTGCGGAAAAATGTCAACAAATTGGGTGGGCTATAGCCTTGGGGGGTGGGGCTGGCCCACTTCGTCCGCCGGGCTCGGAATGGGGCGAGACTTTGCGAGGCCACTCCGTGTGCCAAAAATAGGCCGCGGGCACAGCCGTGCCCCAAAACAAGCGCCCGACGCCTGGGGCGCCAAGTTCGCCCTGCGGAAAAATGGCCAAAAAACGGGTGGGCTATAGCCTTAGGGTTTGGTGCTGGCCAACATCGTCCGCCGGACTCGGAATGGGGCGAGATTTTGCGAGGCCCCTCCGTGTGCCAAAAATAGGCCGCGGACACAGCCGTGCCCCAAAACGAGCACCCGACGCCTGGGGCACCAAGTTCGTACTGCGGAAAAAAGGCCAAAAAACGGGTTGGCTTTACCCTTGGGGTGTGGGGCTGGCCCACTTCGTCCGCCAGACTCGGAATGGGGCGAGACTTTGCGAGGCCCCTCCGTGTGCAAAAAATAGGCTGCGGGCACAGCCATGCCCCAAAACGAGCACCCGACGCCTGGGGCGCCAAGTTCGTCCTGCGGAAAGTAGGCCAAAAAACGGGTGGGCTATAGTCTTGGGGTGTGGGGCTGGCCAACTTCGTCCGCCGGACTCGGAATGGGGCGAGACTTTGTGAGGCCCCTCCGTGTGCCAAAAATAGGCCGCGGGCACAGCCGTACCCCAAAACGAGCGCCCGGCGCCTGGGGCGCCAAGTTCGTCCTGCGGAAAAATGGCCACAAATTGGGTGGGCTATAGCCTTGCGGTGTGGGGCTGGCCAACTTCGTCCGCCGGATTCGGAATGGGGCGAGACTTTGCGAGGCCCCTCCGTGTACCAAAAATAGGCCGCGGGCACAGACGTGCCCCAAAACGAGCGCCCGACGCCGGGGGCGCCAAGTTCGTCCTGCGGAAAAATGGCCAAAAAACGGGTGGGCTATAGCCTTGGGGTTTGGGGCTGGCCCACTTCGTCCGCCGGACTCGGAATGGGGCGAGACTTTGTGAGGCCCCTCCGTGTGCGAAAAATAGGCTGCAGGCAAAGCCGTGCCCCAAAACGAGCGCCCGACGCCTACGGCGCCAAGTTCGTCCTGCGGACGAATGGTCACAAATTGGGTGGGCTATAGCCTTGGGGTGTGGGGCTGGCCAACTCCCTCCGCCGGACTCGGAATGGGGCGAGACTTTGCGAGGCCCCCCCGTGTGCCAAAAATAGGCCGCGGGCACAGCCGTGCCCCAAAACGATCTCTCGACGCCTGGGGCGCCAAGTTCGTCCAGCGGAAAAATGGCCACAAATTGGGTGTCCTATAGCCTTGGGGTGTGGGGCTGGCCCACTTCGTCCGCCGGACTCGGAATGGGGCGAGACTTTGCGAGGTCCCTCCGTGTGCCAAAAATAGGCCGCGGGCACAGCTGTGCCCCAAAACGAGCTCCCGACGCCTGAGGCGCTAAGTTCGTCCAGCGGAAAAATGGCCAAAAAATGGGTGGCCTATAGCCTTGGGGTGTGGGGCTGGCCCACTTCGTCCGCCGGACTCGGAATGGGGCCAGACTTTGCGAGGTCCCTCTGTGTGCGAAAAATAGGCCGCGGGTAGAGCCGTGCCCCAAAACAAGCGCCCGACGCCTGGGGCGTCAAGTTCGTCCTGCGGAAAAAAGGCCTAAAAACGGGTGGGCTATAGTCTTGGGGTGTGGGGCTGGCCAACTTCGTCCGCCGGACTCGGAATGGGGCGAGACTTTGCGAGGCCCCTCCGTGTGCCAAAAATAGGCCGCGGGCACAGCAGTGCCCCAAAACGAGCGCCCGACGCCTGGGGCGCCATGTTCGTCCTGCGGAAAAATGGCCACAAATTGGGTGGGCTATAGCCTTGCGGTGTGGGGCTGGCCAACTTCGTCCGCCGGACTCGGAATGGGGCGAGACTTGGCGAGGCCCCTCCGTGTGCCAAAAATAGGCCGCGGGCACAGCCGTACCCCAAAACGAGCGCCCGGCGCCTGGGGCGCCAAGTTCGTCCTGCGGAAAAATGGCCACAAATTGGGTGGGCTATAGCCTTGCGGTGTGGGGCTGGCGAAGTTCGTCCGCCGGATTCGGAATGGGGCGAGACTTTGCGAGGCCCCTCCGTGTGGCAAAAATAGGCCGCGGGCACAGACGTGCCCCAAAACGAGCGCCCGACGCCGGGGGCGCCAAGTTCGTCCTGCGGAAAAATGGCCAAAAAACGGGTGGGCTATAGCCTTGGGGTTTGGGGCTGGCCCACTTCGTCCGCCGGACTCGGAATGGGCCGAGATTTTGCGAGGCCCCTCCGTGTGCCAAAAATAGGCCGCGGGCACAGCCGTTCCCCAAAACGACCGCCCGACGCCAAGGGCTCCAAGTTCGTCCTGCGGAAAAAAGGCAAAAAAACGGGTGGGCTTTAGCCTTGGGTTGTGGGGCTGGCCCACTTCGTCCGCCCGACTCGGAATGGGGCGAGACATTGCGAGGCCCCTCCGTGTGCCAAAAATAGGCCGTGGGCACAGCCGTGCCCCAAAACGAGCGCCCGACGCCTGGGGCGCCAAGTTCGTCATGCGGAAAAAAGGCCAAAAAACGGGTGGGCTTTAGCCTTGGGGTGTGGGGCTGGCCAACTTCGCCCGCCGGACTCGGAATAGGGCGACACTATGCGAGGCCCCTCCGTGTGCCAGAAATAGGCCGCGGGCACAGCCGCGCCCCAATACGTGCGCCCGAAGGCTGGGGCGCCAAGTTCGTTCTGTGGAAAATTGCCCCAAAATTGGGTGGGCTTCAGCCTTGGGGTGTGGGGCTGGCCCACTTCGTCCTCCGGACTCGGGATGGGGCGAGACTCTGCGAGGCCCCTCCGTGTGGTAAAAATAGGCCGCGGGGACAGCCGCGGCCCACTACGAGCGCCCGAAGGCTGGGGCGCCAAGTTCGTCCTGCGGAAAAATGCCCCAAAATTGGGTGGGCTATAGCCTTGGGGTGTGGGGCTGGCCAACTTCGTCCGCGGGACTCGCAGTGGGACGAGACTTTGCGAGGCCCCTCCGCGTGCCAAAATATCCCGCGGGCACAGCCGCGCCCCAATACGAGCACCCGAAGGCTGGGGCGCCAAGTTCGTCCTGCGGAAAAACGCCCCAAAATTGGGTGCCTATAGCCTTGGGGTGTGGGGCTGGCCAACTTCGTCCGCGGGACTCGCTATGGGGCGAGACTTTGCGAGGCCCCTCCGTGTGCCAAAAATAGGCCGCGGCCACAGCCGTGCCCCAAAACGAGCGCCCGACGCCAGGGGCGGCAAGTTCGTCCTGCGGAAAAAAGGCCAAAAAAAGGGTGGGCTATAGTCTTGGGGTGTGGGGCTGGCCCACTTCGTCCGCCGGACTCGGGATGGGGCGAGACTTTGCGAGGCCCATCCGTGTGCCAAAAATAGGCTGCGGGCACAGCAGCGCCCCAATACGAGCGCCCGAACGCTGGGGCGCCAAGTTCGTCCTGCGGAAAAACGCCCCAAAATTGGGTGGGCTATAGCCTTGGGGTGTGGGGCCGGCCCACTTCGTCCGCCGGACTCGGAATGGGGCGAGACTTTGGGAGGCCCCTCCGTGTGCCAAAAATATGCTGCGGGCACTGCCGCGCCCCAATACGAGCGCCCGAAGGCTCGGCCACCAAGTTCGTCCTGCGGAAAAACGCCCCAAAATTGGGTGGGCTATAGCCTTGGGGTGTCGAGCTGGCCCACATCGTCCACCGGACTCGGAATGGGGCGAGACTTTGCGAGGCCCCTCCGTGTGCCAAAAATAGGCCGCGGGCGCAGCCGCGCCCGAAGGCTGGGGCGCCAAATTCGTCCTGCGGAAAAATGCCCGAAAATTGGGTGCCTGTAGCCTTGGGGTGTGGGGCTGGCCAACTTCGTCCCCCGGACTCGGAATGGGGCGAGACTTTGCGAGGCCCATCCGTGTGCCAAAAATAGGCCGCGGGGACAGCCGCGGCCCACTACGAGCGCCCGAAGGCTGGGGCGCCCAGTTCGTCCTGCTGAAAAATGCCCCAAAATTGGGTGGGCTATAGCCTTGGGGTGTGGGGCTGGCCAACTTCGTCCGCGGGACTCTCAATGGGGCGAGACTTTGCGAGGCCCCTCCGTGTGCCAAAATATCCCGCGGGCACAGCCACGCCCCAATACGAGCACCCGAAGGCTGGGGCGCCAAGTTCGTCCAGCGGAAAAACGCCCCAAAATTCGGTTGGCTATAGCCTTGGGGTGTGGGGCTGGCCAACTTCGTCCGCGGGACTCGGAATGGGGCGAGACTTTGCGAGGCCCCTCCGTGTGCCAAAAATAGGCTGCGGGCATAGCCGCGCTCCAATTCGAGCGCCCGAAGGCTGGGGCGCCAAGTTCATCCTGCGGAAAAACGCCCTAAAATTGGGTGGGCTATAGCCTTGGGGTGTGGGGAGGGCCAACTTCGTCCGCGGGTCTCTGAATGGGGCGAGACTTTGCGAGGCCCCTCCGTGTGCCAAAAATAGGCCGCGGGCGCGCCCCAATACGAGCGCCCGAAGGATGGGGCGCCAAGTTCGTCATGCGGAAAAACGCCCCAAAATTGGGTGGGCTATAGCCTTGGGGTGTGGGGCTGGCCCACTTCGTCCGCCGGACTCGGAATGGGGCGAGAATTTGTGAGGCCCCTCCGTGTGCCAAAAATATTCCGCGGGCACTGCCGCACCCCAATACGAGCGCCCGAAGGCTCGGCCACAAAGTTCGTCCTGCGGAAAAACGCCCCAAAATTGGGTGGGCTATAGCCTTGGGGTGTGGGGCTGGCCCACATCGTCCGCCGGACTCGGAATGGGGCGAGACTTTGGGAGGCCCCTCCCTGTGCCAAAAATAGGCCGCGGGCGCAGCCGCGCCCCAATACGAGCGCCCGACGCCTGGGGCGCCATGTTCGTCCTGCGGAAAAATGGCCACAAATTGGGTGGGCTATAGCCTTGCGGTGTGGGGCTGGCCCACTTCGTCCGCCGGACTCGGAATGGGGCTAGACTTTGCGAGGCCCCTCCATGTGCCAAAAATAGGCCGCGGGCGCAGACGTGCCCCAAAACGAGCGCCCGACGCCGGGGGCGCGAAGTTCGTCCTGCGGAAAAATGGCCAAAAAACGGGTGGGCTATAGCCTTGAGGTTTGGGGCTGGCCCACTTCGTCCGCCGGACTCGGAATGGGGTGAGATTTTGCGAGGCCCCTCCGTGTGCCAAAAATAGGCCGCGGGCACAGCCGTGGCCCAAAACAACCGCCCGACGCCAAGGGCTCCAAGTTCGTCCTGCGGAAAAAAGGCAAAAAAACGGGTGGGCTTTAGCCTTGGGGTGTGGGGCTGGCCAACTTCGCCCGCCGGACTCGGAATGGGGCGAGACTTTGCGAGGCCCCTCCGTGCGCCAAAAATAGGCCGCGACCACAGCCGCGCCCCAATACGGGCGCCCGAATGCTGGGGCGCCAAGTTCGTTCTGCGGAAAAACGCCCCAAAATTGGCTGGGCTGTAGCCTTGGGGTGTGGGGCAGGCCCACTTCGTCCGCCGGACTCGGAATGCGGAGAGACTTTGCGAGGCCCCTCCGTGTGCCAAAAATATGCTGCGGGCACTGCCGCGCCCCAATACGAGCGCCCGAAGGCTGGGGCGCCAAGTTTGTCCTGCGGAAAAACGCCCCAAAATTGGGTGGGCTATAGCCTTGGTGTGTGTGGCTGGCCAACTTCAACCGCCGGACTCGGAATGGGGCGAGACTTTGCGAGGCCCCTCCCTGTGCCAAAAATAGGCCGCGGGCACAGCAGCGCCCCAATACGAGCGCCCGAAGGCTGGGGCGCCAAGTTCGTCCTGCGGAAAAACGCCCCAAAATTGGGTGGGCTGTAGCCATGGGGTGTGGGGCAGGCCAACTTTGTCCGCCGGACTCGGAATGGGGTGAGACTTTGCGAGGCCCCTCCGTGTGCCAAAAATAGGCCGCGGGCGCAGACGTGCCCCAAAACGAGCGCCCGACGCCGGGGGCGCGAAGTTCGTCCTGTGGAAAAATGGCAAAAAAGCGGGTGGGCTATAGCCTTGGGGTTTGGGGCTGGCCCACTTCGTCCGCCGGACTCGGAATGGGGCGAGATTTTGCGAGGCCCCTTCGTGTGCCAAAAATAGGCCGCGGGCACAGCCGTGACCCAAAACGACCGCCCGACGCCAAGGGCTCCAAGTTCGTCCTGCGGAAAAAAGGCAAAAAAACGGGTGGGCTTTAGCCTTGGGGTGTGGGGCTGGCCAACTTCGCCCGCCGGACTCGGAATGGGGCGAGACTTTGCGAGGCCCCTCCGTGCGCCAAAAATAGGCCGCGGGCGCAGCCGCGCCCCAATACGAGCGCCCGAAGGCTGGGCCGCCAAGTTCGTCCTGCGGAAAACCGCCCCAAAATTGGGTGGGCTATAGCCTTAGTGTGTGGGGCTGGCCAAGTTCGTCCGCCGGACTCGGAATGGGGCGAGACTTTGCGAGGCCCCTCCGTGTGCCAAAAATAGGCCGCGGGCGCAGCCGCGCCCCAATACCGGCGCCCGAAGGCTGGGGCGCCATGTTCGTCCAGGCAAAACATGCCCCAAAATTGGGTGGGCTATAGCCTTGGGGTGTGGCACTGGCCCACTTCGTCCGCCGGATTCGGAATGGGGCGAGACTTTGCGAGGCCCCTCCGTGTGCCAAAAATATGCCGCGGGCACAGCCGCGCCCCAATACGAGCGCCCGAAGTCTGGGGCGCCAAGTTCGTCCTGCGGAAAAACGCCCGAAAATTGGGTGGGCTGTAGCCTTGGGGTGTGGGGCAGGCCCACTTCGTCCGCCGGACTCGGAATGGGGCGAGACTTTGCGGGGCCCCTCCGTGTGCCAAAAATATGCTGCGGGCACTGCCGCGCCCCAATACGAGCGACCGAAGGCTGGGGCGCCGAGTTCGTCCTGCGGAAAAATGCCCCAAAATTGGGTGCCGATAGCCTTGGGGTGTGGGGCTGGCCAACTTCGTCCCCCGGACTCGGAATGGGGCGAGACTTTGCGAGGCCCCTCCGTGTACAAAAAATAGGCCGCGGGCGCTGCCGCGACCCAATACGAGCGCCCGAAGGCTGGGGCGCCATGTTCATCCTGCGGAAAAACGCCCCGAAATTGGGTGCCTATAGCCTTGGGGTGTGGGGCTGGCCAACTTTGTCCCCCGGACTCGGAATGGGGCGAGACTTTGCGAGGCCCCTCCGTGTGTAAAAAATAGGCCGCGGGCGCAGCCGCGCCCCAATACGAGCGCCCGAAGGCTGGGGCGCCAAGTTCGTCCTGCGGAAAAATGCCCCGAAATTGGGTGGGCTATAGCCTTGGGGTGTGGGGCAGGCCAACTTCGTCCGCCGGACTCGGAATGGGGCGAGACTTTGCGAGGGCCCTCCGTGTGCCAAAAATATGCTGCGGGCACTGCCGCGCGCCAATACGAGCGCCCGAAGGCTGGGTCGCCAAGTTCGTCCTGCGGAAAAAAGGCCAAAAAACGGGTGGGCTATAGTCTTGGGGTGTGGGGCAGGCCAACTTCGCCCGCCGGACCCGGAATGGGGCGAGACTTTACGAGGCCCCTCCGTGTGCCAAAAATAGGCCGCGGGCCCAGCCGCGCCCCAATACGAGCGCCCGAAGGCTGGGCCGCTAAGTTCGTCCTGCGGAAAACCGCCCCAAAATTGGGTGGGCTATAGCCTTCGTGTGTGGGGCTCGCCAACTTCGTCCGCCGGACTCGGAATGGGGCGAGACTTTGTGAGGCCCCTCCGTGTGCCAAAAATAGGCCGCGGGCACAGCCGCGCCCCAATACGAGTGCCCGAAAGCTGGGGCGCCATGTTCGTCTTGCGGAAAAATGCCCTAAAATTGGTGCCTATAGCCTTGGGGTGTGGGGCTGGCCAACTTCGTCCCCCGGACTCGGAATGGGGCGAGACTTTGCGAGGCCCCTCCGTGTGCCAAAAATAGGCCGCGGGCGAAGCCGCGCCCCAATACGAGCGCCCGAAGGCTGGGGCGCCAAGTTCGTCCTGCGGAAAAATGGCCACAAATTGGGTGGGCTATAGCCTCGGGGTGTGGGGCTGGCCAACTTCGCCCGCCGGACTCGGAATGGGGCAAGACTTTGCGAGGCCCCTCCGTGTGCCAAAAATAGGCTGCGGGCACAGCCGTGCCCCAAAACGAGCGCCCGACGCCTGGGGCGCCATGTTCGTCGTGCGGAAAAAAGGCCAAAAAATGGGTGGGCTATAGCGTTGGGGTGTGGGGCTGGCCCACTTCGTCCGCCGGACTTGGAATGGGACAAGACTTTGCGAGGCGCCTCAGTGTGCCAAAAATAGGCCGCGGGCACAGCCGTGACCCAAAACGAGCTCCCGACGCCTGGGGCGCCAAGTTCGTCCTGCGGAAAAATGGCCAAAAAACGGGTGGGTTATAGCCTTGGGGTGTGGGGCTGGCCTACTTCGTCCGCCGGACTAGGAATGGGGCGAGACTTTGCGAGGCCCCTCCGTGTGCCAAAAATAGGCAGCGGGCACAGCTGTGCCCCAAAACGAGAGCCCGACGCCTAGGGCGCCAAGTTCGTCCTGCGGAAAAAAGGCCAAAAAACGGGTGGGCTATAGTCTTGGGGTGTGGGGCTAGCCAACTTCGTCCGCCGCACTCGGAATGGGGCGAGACTTTGCGAGGCCCCTCCGTGTTCCAAAAATAGGCCACGGGCACAGCCGTGCCCCAAAACGAGCGCCCGACGCCTGGGGCGCCAAGTTTGTCCTGCGGAAAAACGCCCCAAAATTGGGTGGGCTATAGCCTTGGGGTGTGGGGCTGGCCAACTTCGTCCGCCGGACTCGGAATGGGGCGAGACTTTGCGAGGCCCCTCCGTGTGCCAAAAATAGGCCGCGGGCACAGCCGCGCCCCAAAACGAGCCCCCGACGCCTGGGCCACCAAGTTCGTCCTGCGGAAAAATGGCCACAAATTGGGTGGGCTATAGCCTTGGGGTGTGGGGCTGGCCAACTTCGTCCGCCGGACACGGAATGGGGGGAGACTTTGCGAGGCCCCCCCGTGTGCCAAAAATAGGCCGCGGGCACAGCCGTGCCCCAAAACGAGCGCCCGACGCCTGGGGCGCCAAGTTCGTCCTGCGGAATAAAGGCCAAAAAACGGGTGGGCTATAGTCTTGGGGTGTGGGGCTGGCCCACTTCGTCCGCCGGACTCGGAATGGGGCGAGACTTTGCGAGGACCCTCCGTGTGCCAAAAATAGGCCGCGGGCACAGCCGTACCCCAAAACGAGCGCCCGACGCCTGGGGCGCCAAGTTCGTCCTGCGGAAAAAAGGCCAAAAAACGGGTGGGCTATAGTCTTGGGGTGTGGGGCTGGCCAACTTCGCCTGCCGGACTCGGAATGGGGCGTGACTTTGCGAGGCCCCTCTTTGTGCCAAAAATAGGCCGCGGGCACAGCCGTGCCCCAAAACGAGCGCCCGACGCCTGGGGCGCCAAGTTCGTCCGGCGGAAAAATGGCCAAAAATTGGGTGGGCTATAGCCTTGGGGTGTGGGGCTGGCCAACTTCGTCCGCCGGACTCGGAATGGCGCGAGACTTTGCGAGGCCCCTCCGTGTGCCAAAAATAGGCAGCGGGCACAGTTGTGCCCCAAAACGGGCGCCCGACGCCTGGGGCACCAAGTTCGTCCTGCGGAAAAAAGGCCAAAAAACGGGTGGGCTATAGTCTTGGGGTGTGGGGCTGGCCAACTTCGTCCGCCGGACTCGGAACGGGGCGAGACTTCGCGAGGCCCCTCCGTGTGCCAAAAATAGACCGCGGGCACAGCCGTGCCCCAAAACGGGCGCCCGACGCTTGGGGCGCCAAGTTCGTCCTGCGGAAAAATGGCCACAAATTGGGTGGGCTATAGCCTGGGGGTGTGGAGCTGGCCCACTTCGTCCGCCGGACTCGCAATGGGGCGAGACTTTGCGAGGCCCCTCCGTGTGCCAAAAATAGGCCGCGGGCACAGCCGTGCCCCAAAACGGGCGCCCGACGCCTGGGGCGCCAAGTTCCTCCTGCGGAACAATGGCCACAAATTGGGTGGGCTATAGCCTTGGGGTGTGGGGCTGGCCAACTTCGTCCGCCGGACTCGGAATGGGACGAGACTTTGCGAGGCCCCTCCGTGCGCCAAAAATAGGCCCCGGCCACAGCCGTGCCCCGAAACGAGCGCCCGACGCCTGGGGCGCCAAGTTCGTCCTGCAGAAAAATGGCCACAAATTGGGTGTGCTATAGCCTTGGGGTGTGGGGCTGGCCAACTTCGTCCGCCGGACTCGGAATGGGACGAGACTTTACGAGGCCCCTCCGTACGCCAAAAATAGGCCCCGGGCACAGCCGTGCCCCAAAACGAGCGCCCGACGCCTGGGGCGCCAAGTTCGTCCTGCAGAAAAATGGCCACAAATTGGGTGTGCTATAGCCTTGGGGTGTGGGGCTGGCCAACTTCGTCCGCCGGACTCGGAATGGGACGAGACTTTGCGAGGCCCCTCCGTGCGCAAAAAATAGGCAGCGGGCTTAGCCGCGCCACAATACGAGCGCCCGAAGGCTGGGGCGCCAAGTTCGTCCTGCGGAAAAATGCCCCAAAATTGGGTGGGCTGTAGCCTTGGGGTGTGGGGCTGGCCCACTTCGTCCGCCGGACTCGGAATGGGGGGAGACTTTGCGAGGACCCTCCGTGTGCCAAAATTAGGCCGTGAGCACAGCCTTGCCCCAAAACGAGCACCCGACGCCTGGGGTGCCATGTTCGTCCTGCGGAAAAAAGGCCAAAAAACGGGTGGGCTATAGTCTTGGGGTGTGGGGCAGGCCAACTTCGTCCGCCGGACTCGGAATGGGGTGAGACTTTGCGAGGCCCCTCCGTGTGCCAAAAATATGCTGCGGGCACTGCCGCGCCCCAATACGAGCGCCCGAAGGCTGGGGCGCCAATTTCGTTCTGCGGAAAAAAGGCCAAAAAACGGGTGGGCTATAGTCTTGGGGTGTGGGGCTGGCCAACTTCGCCCGCCGGACTCGGAATGGGGCGAGACTTTGCGAGGCCCCTCCGTGGGCCAAGAATATGCCGTGAGCAATGCCGCGCCCCAATACGAGGGCCCGAAGGCTGGGGCGCCAAGTTCGTCCCGCGGAAAAATGCCCCAAAATTGAGTGGGCTGTAGCCTTGGGGTGTGGGGCTGGCCAACTTCGTCCGCCGGACTCGGAATGGGGCGAGACTTTGCGAGGCCCCTCCGTGTACCAAAAATAGGCCCCGGGCACAGCCGTGCCCCAAAACGAGCGCCCGACGCCTGGGGCGCCAAGTTAGTCCTGTGGAAAAAAGGCCAAAAAACGGGTGGGCTATAGTCTTGGGGTGTGGGTCTGGCCAACTTCGTCCGCCGGACTCGGAATGGGGCGAGACTTTGCGAGGCCCCCCCGTGTGCCAAAAATAGGCCGCGGGCACAGCCGTGCCCCAAAACGAGCGCCCGACGCCTGGGGCGCCAAGTTCGTCCTGCGGAAAAATGGCCACAAATTGGGTGGGCTATAGCCTGGGGGTGTGGAGCTGGCCAACTTCGTCCGCCGGACTCGCAATGGGGCGAGACTTTGCGAGGCCCCTCCGTGTGCCAAAAATAGGCCGCGGGCACAGCCGTGCCCCAAAACGGGCGCCCGACGCCTGGGGCGCCAAGTTCCTCCTGCGGAACAATGGCCACAAATTGGGTGGGCTATAGCCTTGTGGTGTGGGGCTGGCCAACTTCCTCCGCCGGACTCGGAATGGGACGAGACTTTGCGAGGCCCCTCCGTGCGCCAAAAATAGGCCCCGGGCACAGCCGTGCCCCGAAACGAGCGCCCGACGCCTGGGGCGCCAAGTTCGTCCTGCGGAAAAATGCCCCAAAATTGGGTGGGCTGTAGCCTTGGGGTGTGGGGCTGGCCCACTTCGTCCGCCGGACTCGGAATGGGGGGAGACTTTGCGAGGACCCTCCGTGTGCCAAAATTAGGCCGCGAGCACAGCCTTGCCCCAAAACGAGCACCCGACGCCTGGGGTGCCATGTTCGTCCTGCGGAAAAAAGGCCAAAAAACGGGGTGGGCTATAGTCTTGGGGTGTGGGGCAGGCCAACTTCGTCCGCCGGACTCGGAATGGGGCGAGACTTTGCGAGGCCCCTCCGTGTGCCAAAAATATGCTGCGGGCACTGCCGTGCCCCAATACGAGCGCCCGAAGGCTGGGGCGCCAATTTCGTTCTGCGGAAAAAAGGCCAAAAAACGGGTGGGCTATAGTCTTGGGGTGTGGGGCTGGCCAACTTCGCCCGCCGGACTCGGAATGGGACGAGACTTTACGAGGACCCTCCGTGTGCCAAAAATAGGCCACGGGCACAGCCGTACCCCAAAACGAGCGCCCGACGCCTGGGGCGCCAAGTTCGTCCTGCGGAAAAAAGGCCAAAAAACGGGTGGGCTATAGTCTTGGGGTGTGGGGCTGGCCAACTTCGCCTGCCGGACTCGGAATGGGGCATGACTTTGCGAGGCCCCTCCGGTGTGCCAAAAATAGGCCGCGGGCACAGCCGTGCCCCAAAACGAGCGCCCGACGCCTGGGGCGCCAAGTTCGACCGGCGGAAAAATGGCCAAAAATTGGGTGGGCTATAGCCTTGGGGTGTGGGGCTGGCCAACTTCGTCCGCCGGACTCAGAATGGCGCGAGACTTTACGAGGCCCCTCCGTGTGCCAAAAATAGGCGCGGGCACAACCGTGCCCCAAAACGAGCCCCCGACGCCTGGGGCGCCAAGTTCGTCCTGCAGAAAAATGGCCACAAATTGGGTGTGCTATAGCCTTGGGGTGTGGGGCTGGCCAACTTCGTCCGCCGGACTCGGAATGGGACGAGACTTTGCGAGGCCCCTAAGTGCGCCAAAAAATAGGCCCCCGGGCACAGCCGTGCCCCAAAACGAGCGCCCGACGCCTGGGGCGCCAAGTTCGTCCTGCAGAAAAATGGCCACAAATTGGGTGTGCTATAGCCTTGGGGTGTGGGGCTGGCCAACTTCGTCCGCCGGACTCGGAATGGGACGAGACTTTACGAGGCCCCTCCGTACGCCAAAAATAGGCCCCGGGCACAGCCGTGCCCCAAAACGAGCGCCCGACGCCTGGGGCGCCAAGTTCGTCCTGCAGAAAAATGGCCACAAATTGGGTGTGCTATAGCCTTGGGGTGTGGGGGCTGGCCAACTTCGTCCGCCGGACTCGGAATGGGACGAGACTTTGCGAGGGCCCCTCCGTGCGCAAAAAATAGGCAGCGGGCTTAGCCGCGCCACAATACGAGGCGCCCGAAGGCTGGGGCGCCAAGTTCGTCCTGCGGAAAAATGCCCCAAAATTGGGTGGGCTGTAGCCTTGGGGTGTGGGGCTGGCCCACTTCGTCCGCCGGACTCGGAATGGGGGGGAGACTTTGCGAGGACCCTCCGTGTGCCAAAATTAGGCCGCGAGCACAGCCTTACCCCAAAACGAGCACCCGACGCCTGGGGTGCCATGTTCGTCCTGCGGAAAAAAGGCCAAAAAAACGCGGTGGGCTATAGTCTTGGGGGTGTGGGGCAGGCCAACTTCGTCCGCCGGACTCGGAATGGGGCAAGACTTTGCGAGGGCCCCTCCGTGTGCCAAAAATATGCTGCGGGGCACTGCCGCGCCCCAATACGAGCGCCCGAAGGCTGGGGCGCCAAGTTCGTTCTGCGGAAAAAAGGCCAAAAAACGGGTGGGCTATAGTCTTGGGGTGTGGGGGCTGGCCAACTTCGCCCGCCGGACTCGGAATGGGGCGAGACTTTGCGAGGCCCCTCCGTGGGCCAAGAATATGCCGGCGAGCAATGCCGCGCCCCAATACGAGGGCCCGAAGGCTGGGGCGCCAAGTTCGTCCCGCGGAAAAATGCCCCAAAATTGAGTGGGGCTGTAGCCTTGGGGTGTGGGGCTGGGCCAACTTCGTCCGCCGGACTCGGAATGGGGCGAGACTTTGCGAGGCCCCTCCGTGTACCAAAAATAGGCCCCGGGGCACAGCCGTGCCCCAAAACGAGCGCCCGACGCCTGGGGCGCCAAGTTAGTCCTGTGGAAAAAAAGGCCAAAAAACGGTGTGGGCTATAGTCTTGGGGTGTGGGTCTGGCCAACTTCGCCCGCCGGACTCGGAATGGGGCGAGACTTTGCGAGGCTCCTCCGTGTGCCAAAAATAGGCCCCCGGGCACAGCCGTGCCCCAAAATGAGCACTCGACGCCTGGGGCGCCAATGTTCGTCCTGCGGAAAAAAAGGCCAAAAAACGAGGTGGGCAATAGTCTTGGGGTGTGGGGATGGCCAACTTCGTCCGCCGGACTCAGAATGGGGCGAGGACTTTGCGAGGCCCGTCCCGGTTGTGCCAAAAATATGCCGCGTGGCACTGCCGCGCCCCAATACGACGGCCCGAAGGCTGGGGGCGCCAAGTTCGTCCTGCGGAAAAATGCCCCAAAATATGGGTGGGCTGTAGCCTTGGGGCGTGGGGCTGGCCCACTTCGTCCGCCGGACTCGGAATGGGGCGAGACTTTGCGAGGCCCCCCCGTGTGCCAAAAAATAGGCCGCGGGCGCAGCCGTACCCCAAAACGGGTGCCCGACGCCTGGGGCGCCAAGTTCATCCTGCGGAAAAAAGGCCAAAAAAAGGGTGGGCTATAGGCTTGGGGTGTGGGGCTGGCCAACTTCGTCCGCCGGACACGGAATGGGGGCGAGACTTTGCGAGGGCCCCCTCCGTGAGCCCAAAAATAGGCCGCGGGCACAGTTGTGCCCCAAAACGGGGCGCTTGACGCCTGGGGCACCAAGTTCGTCCTGCGGAAAAGTGGCCACAAATTGGGGTGGGCTATAGCCTTGGGGTGTGGGGCTGGCCCAGTTCGTCCGCCGCACTCGGAATGGGGCCAGCCTTTGCGAGGCCCCTCCGGTGTGCCAAAAATAGGCCGCGGGCAGAGCCGTGCCCCAAATCGAGAGCGCCCGACGCCTGGGGCGCCAAGTTCGTCCTAAGGAAAAAATGGCCACAAATTGGGTGGGCTATAGCCTTGGGGTGTGGGGGCTGGCCCACTTCGTCCGCCGGGCTCGGAATGGGGCGAGACTTTGCGAGGCCCCCTCCGTGTGCCAAGAACTGGCCGCGGGCACAGCCGCGCCCCAAAACAAGCGCCCGAAGGCTGGGGCGCCAGGTTCGTCCTGCGGAAAAATGCCCAAAATTTGGGTGGGCTATAGCCTTGGGGCGTGGGGCTGGCCAACTTCGTCCGCCGGACTCGGAATGGGGCGAGACTTTGCGAGGCCCCCCCGTGTGCCAAAAAATAGGCTGCGGGCTCAGCCGGTGCCCCAAATCGGGCGCGCCCGACGCCTGGGGCGCCAAGTTCATCCTGCGGAAAAAAGGCCAAAAAAAGGGTGGGCTATAGGCTTGGGGGTGTGGGGCTGGCCAACTACGTCCGCCGGACACGGAATGGGGCGAGACTTTGCGAGGGCCCCTCCGTGTGCCAAAAATAGGCCGCGGGCACAGTTGTGCCCCAAAACGGGCGCCCGACGCCTGGGGCACCAAGTTCGTCCTGCGGAAAAAAGGCCAAAAAACGGGTGGGCTATAGTCTTGGGGTGTGGGGGCTGGCCAACTTCGTCCGCCGGACTCGGAACGGGGCGAGACTTCGCGAGGCCCCTCCGTGTGCCAAAAATAGACCACGGGCACAGCCGTGCCCCAAAACGGGCGCCCGACGCTTGGGGCGCCAAGTTCGTCCTGCGGAAAAATGGCCACAAATTGGGTGGGCTATAGCCTGGGGGTGTGGAGCTGGCCAACTTCGTCCGCCGGACTCGGAATGGGGCGAGACTTTGCGAGGCCCCTCCGTGTGCCAAAAATAGGCCGCGGGGCACAGCCGTGCCCCAAAACGGGGCGCCCGACGCCTGGGGCGCCAAGTTCCTCCTGCGGAACAATGGCCACAAATTGGGTGGGCTATAGCCTTGGGGTGTGGGGCTGGCCAACTTCCTCCGCCGGACTCGGAATGGGGCGAGACTTTGCGAGGCCCCTCCGTGTGCCAAAAATAGGCCGCGGGCACAGCCGTGCCCCAAAACGAGCGCCCGACGCCTGGGGCGCTAAGTTCGTCCTGCGGAAAAAAGGCCAAAAAAAGGGTGGGCTATAGGCTTGGGGTGTGGGGCTGGCCAACTTCATCCGCCGGACTCGGAACGGGGCGAGACTTTGCGAGGCCCCTTCGTGTGCCAAAAATAGGCCGCGGGCACAGCCGTACCCCAAAACCAGCGCCCGACGCCTGGGGCGCCAAGTTCGTCCTGCGGAAAAATGGCCACAAATTGGGTGGGCTATAGCCTTGGGGTGTGGGGCTGGCCAACTTCGTCCGCCGGACTCGGAATGGGACGAGACTTTGCGAGGCCCCTCCGTGTGCCAAAAAAAGGCCGCGGGCACAGCCGTGCCCCCAAAACGAGCGCCCGACGCCTGGGGCGCCAAGTTCGTCCTGCGGAAAAAAGGCCAATAAAAGGGTGGGCTATAGTCTTGGGGTATGGGGCTGGCCAACTTCGTCCGCCGGTCTCGGAATGGGGCGAGACTTTGTGGGGCCCCTCCGTGTGCCAAAAATAGACCGCGGGCACAGCCGTGCCCCAAAACCAGCCCCCGACGCCTGGGGCGCCAAGTTCGTCCTGCGGAAAAAAGGCCAATAAACTGGTGGGCTATAGTCTTGGGGTGTGGGGCTGGCCAACTTCGTCCGCCGGACTCGGAATGGGGCGAGACTTTGTGGGGCCCGTCCGTGTGCCAAAAATAGACCGCGGGCACAGCCGTGCCCCAAAACCAGCGCCCGACGCCTGGGGCGCCCAGTTCGTCCTGCGGAAAAAAGGCCAAAAAAAGGGTGGGCTATAGGCTTGGGGGTGTGGGGCTGGCCAACTTCGTCCGCCGGACTCGGAATGGGGAGAGACTTTGCGAGGCCCTTCCGTGTGCCAAAAATAGGCCGCGGGCACAGCCGTGCCCCAAAACGGGCGCCCGACTCCTGGGGCGCCAAGTTCGTCCTGCGGAAAAATGGCCACATATTGGGTGGGCTATAGCCTGGGGGTGTGGGGCTGGCCCACTTCGTCCGCCAGACTCGGAATGGGGCGAGACTCTGCGAGGGCCCCTCCGTGTGCCAAAAATAGGCCGCGGGCACAGTTGTGCCCCAAAACGGGCGCCCGACGCCTGGGGCACCAAGTTCGTCCTGCGGAAAAAAGGCCAAAAAACGGGGTGGGCTATAGTCTTGGGGTGTGGGGCTGGCCAACTTCGTCCGCCGGACTCGGAACAGGGCGAGACTTTGCGAGGCCCCTCCGTGTGCCAAAAATAGGCCGCGGGCACAGCCGTGCCCCAAAACGAGCGCCCGACGCCTGGGGCGCCAAGTTCGTCCTGCGGAAAAAAGGCCAAAAAAAGGGTGGGCTATAGTCTTGGGGGTGTGGGGCTGGCCAACTTCATCCGCCGGACTCGGAACGGGGCGAGACTTTGTGAGGCCCCTCCGTGTGCCAAAAATAGACCGCGGTCACAGCCGTGCTCCAAAACCAGCGCCCGACGCCTGGGGCGCCATGTTCGTCCTGCGGAAAAATGGCCACAAATTGGGTGGGCTATAGCCTTGGGGTGTGGGGCTGGCCAAGTTCGTCCGCCAGACTCGGAATGGTTCGAGACTTTGCGAGGCCCCTCCGTGTGCCAAAAATAGGCCACGGGCACAGTTGTGCCCCAAAACGGGCGCCCGACGCCTGGGGCACCAAGTTCGTCCTGCGGAAAAAAGGCCAAAAAACGGGTGGGCTATAGTCTTGGGGTGTGGCGCTGGCCAACTTCGTCCGCCGGACTCGGAATGGGGCGAGACATTGCGAGGCCCCTCCGTGTGCCAAAAATAGACCGCGGGCACAGCCGTGCCCCAAAACCTGCGCCCGACGCCTGGGGCGCCAAGTTCGTCCTGCGGAAAAAAGGCCAAAAAAAGGGTGGGCTATAGGCTTGGGGTGTGGGGCTGGCCAACTTCGTCCGCCGGACTCGGAATGGGGAGAGACTTTGCGAGGCCCTTCCGTGTGCCAAAAATAGGCCGCGGGCACAGCCGTGCCCCAAAACGGGGCGCCCGACTCCTGGGGCGCCAAGTTCGTCCTGCGGAAAAATGGCCACATATTGGGTGGGCTATAGCCTGGGGGTGTGGGGCTGGCCCACTTCGTCCGCCAGACTCGGAATGGGGCGAGACTCTGCGAGGCCCCTCCGTGTGCCAAAAATAGGCCGCGGGCACAGTTGTGCCCCAAAACGGGCGCCCGACGCCTGGGGCACCAAGTTCGTCCTGCGGAAAAAAAGGCCAAAAAACGGGTGGGCTATAGTCTTGGGGTGTGGGGCTGGCCAACTTCGTCCGCCGGACTCGGAACGGGGCGAGACTTTGCGAGGCCCCTCCGTGTGCCAAAAATAGGCCGCGGGCGCAGCCGTGCCCCAAAACGAGCGCCCGACGCCTGGGGCGCCAAGTTCGTCCTGCGGAAAAAAGGCCAAAAAAAGGGTGGGCTATAGTCTTGGGGTGTGGGGCTGGCCAACTTCATCCGCCGGACTCGGAACGGGGGCGAGACTTTTCGAGGCCCCTCCGTGTGCCAAAAAAAGGCCGCGGGCACAGCCGTGCCCCAAAACGGGGCGCCCGACGCCTGGGGCGCCAAGTTCGCCCTGCGGAAAAAAGGCCAAAAAACGGGTGGGCTATAGTCTTGGGGTGTGGGGCTGGCCAAGTTCGTCCGCCGGACTCGGAATGGGGCGGAGACTTTGCAAGGCCCCTCCGTGTGCCAAAAATAGGTCGCGGGCACAGCCGTGCCCCAAAACTAGCGCCCGACGCCTGGGGCGCCAAGTTCGTCCTGCGGAAAAAAGGCCAAAAAACGGGTGGGCTATAGTCTTGGGGTGTGGGGCTGGCCAACTTCGTCCGCCGGACTCGGAATGGGGCGAGACTTTCTGGGGCCCCTCCGTGTGCCAAAAATAGACCGCGGGCACAGCCGTGCCCCAAAACCAGCGCCCGACGCCTGGGGCGCCAAGTTCGTCCTGCGGAAAAAAGGCCAAAAAACGGGTGGGCTATAGTCTTGGAGTGTGGGGCTGGCCAACTTCGTCCGCCGGACTCGGAACGGGGCGAGACTTTGCGAGGCCCCTCCGTGTGCCAAAAATAGGCCGCGGGCACAGCCGTGCCCCAAAACGAGCGCCCGACGCCTGGGGCGCCAAGTTCGTCCTGCGGAAAAAAGGCCAAGAAAAGGGTGGGCTACAGGCTTGGGGTGTGGGGCTGGCCAACTTCCTCCGCCGGACTCGGAACGGGGCGAGACTTTGCGAGGCCCCTCCGTGTGCCAAAAAAAGGCCGCGGGCACAGCCGTGCCCCAAAACGAGCGCCCGACGCCTGGGGCGCCAAGTTCGTCCTGCGGAAAAAAGGCCAAAAAACGGGTGGGCTATAGTCTTGGGGTGTGGGGCTGGCCAACTTCGTCCGCCGGACTCGGAACGGGGCGAGACTTTGCGAGGCCCCTCCGTGTGCCAAAAATAGGTCGCGGGCACAGCCGTGCCCCAAAACCAGCGCCCGATGCCTGGGGCGCCAAGTTCGCCCCTGCGGAAAAAAGGCCAAAAAACGGGTGGGCTATAGTCTTGGGGTGTGGGGCTGGCCAACTTCGTCCGCCGGTCCCGGAATGGGGCGAGACTTTGTGAGGCCCCTCCGTGTGCCAAAAATAGACCGCGGTCACAGCCGTGCTCCAAAACCAGCGCCCGACGCCTGGGGCGCCATGTTCGTCCTGCGGAAAAATGGCCACAAATTGGGTGGGCTATAGCCTTGGGGTGTGGGGCTGGCCCACTTCGTCCGCCAGACTCGGAATGGGGGCGAGACTTTGCGAGGCCCCTCCGTGCGCCAAAAATAGGCCGCGGGCACAGCCGTGCCCCAAAACGAGCGCCCGACGCCTGGGGCGCCAAGTTCGTCCTGCGGAAAAAAGGCAAAAAAACGGGTGGGGCTATAGTCTTGGGGTGTGGGGCTGGCCAACTTCGTCCGCCGGACTCGGAATGGGGCGAGAATTTGCGAGGACACTCCGTTTGCCAAAAATAGACCGGGGGCACAGCCGTGCCCCAAAACCAGCGCCCGACGCCTGGGGCGCCAAGTTTGTCCTGCTGAAAAATGGCCACAAATTGGGTGGGCTATAGCCTTGGGGTGTGGGGCTGGCCAACTTCGTCCGCCGGACTCGGAATGGGGCGAAACTTTGCGAGGCCCCTCCGTGTGCCAAAAATAGGCCGCGGGCACAGCCGTGCCCCAAAACGGGCGCCCGACGCCTGGGGCGCCAAGCTCGTCCTGCGGAAAAAAGGCCAAAAAAAGGGTGGGCTATAGGCTTGGGGTGTGGGGTTAGCCAACTTCGTCCGCCGGACTCGGAATGGTTCGAGACTTTGCGAGGCCCCTCCGTGTGCCAAAAATAGGCCACGGGCACAGTTGTGCCCCAAAACGGGCGCCCGACGCCTGGGGCACCAAGTTCGTCCTGCGGAAAAAAGGCCAAAAAACGGGTGGGGCTATAGTCTTGGGGTGTGGGGCTGGCCAACTTCGTCCGCCGGACTCGGAACGGGGCGAGACTTTGGGAGGACCCTCCGTTTGCCAAAAATAGACCGGGGGCACAGCCGTGCCCCAAAACCAGCGCCCGACGCCTGGGGCGCCAAGTTTGTCCTGCTGAAAAATGGCCACAAATTGGGTGGGCTATAGCCTTGGGGTGTGGGGCTGGCCAACTTCGTCCGCCGGACTCGGAATGGGGCGAAACTATGCGAGGCCCCTCCGTGTGCCAAAAATAGGCCGCGGGCACAGCCGTGCCCCAAAACGAGCGCCCGACACCTGGGGCGCCAAGTTCGTCCTGCGGAAAAATGGCCACAAATTGGGTGGGCTATAGCCTTGGGGTGTGGAGCTGGCCAACTTCGTCCGCCGGACTTGGAATAGGGCGAGACTTTGCGAGGCCCCTCCGTCTGCCAAAAATAGGCGGCGGGCACAGCCGTGCCCCAAAACAGGCACCCGACGCCTGGGGCGCCAAGTTCGTCCTGCGGAAAAAAGGCCAAAAAACGGGTGGGCTATAGTCTTGGGGTGTGGGGCTGGCCAACTTCATCCGCCGGACTCGGAACGGGGCGAGACTTTGCAAGGCCCCTCCATGTGCGAAAAATAGGCCGCGGGCACAGCCGTGCCCCAGAACCAGCGCCCGACGCCTGGGGCGTCAAGTTCGTCCTGCGGAAAAAAGGCCACAAATTGGGTGGGCTATAGCCTTGGGGTGTGGGGCTGGCCAACTTCGTCCGCCGGACTCGGAACGGGGCGAGACTTTGGGAGGACCCTCCGTTTGCCAAAAATAGACCGGGGGGCACAGCCGTGCCCCAAAACCAGCGCCCGACGCCTGGGGCGCCAAGTTTGTCCTGCTGAAAAATGGCCACAAATTGGGTGGGCTATAGCCTTGGGGTGTGGGGGCTGGCCAACTTCGTCCGCCGGACTCGGAACGGGGCGAGACTTTGGGAGGACCCTCCGTTTGCCAAAAATAGACCGGGGGCACAGCCGTGCCCCAAAACCAGCGCCCGACGCCTGGGGCGCCAAGTTTGTCCTGCTGAAAAATGGCCACAAATTGGGTGGGCTATAGCCTTGGGGTGTGGGGCTGGCCAACTTCGTCCGCCGGACTCGGAATGGGGCGAAACTATGCGAGGCCCCTCCGTGTGCCAAAAATAGGCCGCGGGCACAGCCGTGCCCCAAAACGAGCGCCCGACACCTGGGGCGCCAAGTTCGTCCTGCGGAAAAATGGCCACAAATTGGGTGGGCTATAGCCTTGGGGTGTGGAGCTGGCCAACTTCGTCCGCCGGACTTGGAATAGGGCGAGACTTTGCGAGGCCCCTCCGTCTGCCAAAAATAGGCGGCGGGCACAGCCGTGCCCCAAAACAGGCACCCGACGCCTGGGGCGCCAAGTTCGTCCTGCGGAAAAAAAGGCCAAAAAAACGGGTGGGCTATAGTCTTGGGGTGTGGGGCTGGCCAACTTCATCCGCCGGACTCGGAACGGGGCGAGACTTTGCAAGGCCCCTCCATGTGCGAAAAAATAGGCCGCGGGCACAGCCGTGCCCCAGAACCAGCGCCCGACGCCTGGGGCGTCAAGTTCGTCCTGCGGAAAAAAGGCCAAAAAACGGGTGGGCCATAGGCTTGGGGTGTGGGGCTGGCCAACTTCATCCGCCGGACTCGGAACAGGGCGAGACTTTGCGAGGCCTCTCCGCGTGCCAAAAATAGGCCGCGGGCACAGCCGTGCCCCAAAACGGGCGCCCGACGACTGGGGCGCCAAGTTCGTCCTGCGGAAAAAGGCCAAAAAACGGGTGTGTGCAATAGTCTTCGGGTGTGGGGCTGGCCAACTTCGTCCGCCGGACTCGGAATGGGGCGAGACTTTGTGGGGCCCCTCCGTGTGCCAAAAATAGACCGCGGGCACAGCCGTGCCCCAAAACAAGCGCCCGAAGCCTGGGGCGCCAAGTTCGTCCTGCGGAAAAATGGCCACAAATTGGGTGGGCTATAGGCTTGGGGTGTGGGGCTGGCCAACTTCATCCGCCGGACTCGGAACGGGGCGTGACTTTGCGAGGCCCCTCCGTGTGCCAAAAATAGGCCGCGGGCAAAACCGTGCCCCAAAACTGGCGCCCGACGCCTGGGGCGCCAAGTTCGTCCTGCGGAAGAAAGGCCAAAAAACGGTTGCGCTATGGTCTTGGGGTGTGGGGCTGGCCAACATCGTCCGCCGGACTCGGAATGGGGCGAGACTTTGTGGGGCCCCTACGTGTGCCAAAAATAGACCGTGGGCACAGCCGTGCCCCAAAACCAGCGCCCGACGCCTGGGGCGCCAAGTTCGTCCTGCGGAAAAAAGGCCAAAAACGGGTGGGCTATAGTCTTGGGGTGTGGGGCTGGCCCACTTCGTCCGCCGGACTCGGAACGGGGCGAGACTTTGCGAGGCCCCTCCGTGTGCCAAAAATAGACCGCGGGCATAGCCGTGCCCCAAAACCAGCGCCCGACGCCTGGGACGCCAAGTTCGTCCTGCGGAAAAATGGCCACAAATTGGGTGGGCTATAGCCTTGGGGTGTGGGGCTGGCCAACTTCGTCCGCCGGACTCGGAATGGGGCAAGACTTTGCGAGGCACCTCCGTGTGCAAAAAATAGGCCGCGGGCACAGCCGTGCCCCAAAACGAGCGCCCGACGCCTGGGGCGCCAAGTTCGTCCTGCGGAAAAATGGCCACAAATTGGGTGGGCTATAGCCTTGGGGTGTGGGGCTGGCCAACATTTTATCCGCCGGACTCGGAACGGGGCGAGACATTGCGAGGCCCCTCCGTGTGCCAAAAATAGGCCGCGGGGCACAACCGTGCCCCAAAACTAGCGCCCGACGCCGGGGGCGCCAAGTTCGTCCTGCGGAAAAATGGCCACAAATTGGGTGGGCTATAGCCTTGGGGTGTGGGGCTGGCCAACTTCGTCCGCCGGACTCGGAAAGGGGCGAGACTTTGCGAGGCCCCTCCGTGTGCCAAAAAAAGGCCGCGGGCACAGCCGTGCCCCAAAACGAGCGCCCGACGCCTGGGGCGCCAAGTTCGTCCTGTGGAAAAAAGGCCAAAAAAAGGGTGGGCTATAGGTTTGGGGTGTGGGGCTGGCCCACTTCGTCCGCCGGACTCGGAACGGGGCGAGACTTTGCGAGGCCCCTCCGTGTGCCAAAAATAGGCCGCGGGCACAGCCGTGCCCCAAAACCAGCGCCCGACGCCTGGGGCGCCAAGTTTGTCCTGCGGAAAAATCGCCACAAATTGGGTGGGCTATAGCCTTGGGGTGTGGGGCGGGCCCACTTCGTCCGCCGGGCTCGGAATGGGGCGAGACTTTGCGAGGCCCCTCCGTGTGCCAAAAATAGGCCGCGGCCCCAGCCGTGCCCCAAAACGAGCGCCCGACGCCTGGGGCACCAAGTTCGTCCTGCGGAAAAAAGGCCAAAAAACGGGTGGGCTATAGGCTTGGGGTGTGGGTCTGGCCGACTTCGTCCGCCGGACTCGGAATGGGGCGAGACTTTGCGAGGCCCCTCCGTGTGCCAAAAATAGGCCGCGGCCCCAGCCGTGCCCCAAAAGGAGCGCCCGACGCCTGGGGCGCCAAGTTCGTCCTGCGGAAAAATGGTCACAAATTGGGTGGGCTATAGCCTTGGGGTGTGCGGCTGGCCAACTTCGTCCGCCGGACTCGGAATGGGGCGAGACTTTGCGAGGCCTCTCCGTGTGCCAAAAATAGGCCGCGGGCACAGCCGTGCCCCAAAACGAGCCCCCGACGCCTGCGGCGCCAAGTTCGTCCTGCGGAAAAATGGTCCCCAAATTGGGTGGGCTATAGCCTTGGGGTGTGGGGCTGGCCCACTTCGTCCGCCGGACTCGGAATGGGGCGAGACTTTGCGAGGCCCCTCCGTGTGCCCAAAAATAGGCCGCGGGCACAGTCGTGCCCCAAAACTAGCACCCGACACCTGGGGCGCCAAGTTCGTCCTGCGGAAAAATGGCCACAAATTGGGTGGGGCTATAGCGTTGGGGTGTGGGGCTGGCCCACTTCGTCCGCCGGGCTCGGAATGGGGCGAGACCTTGCGAGGCCCCTCCGTGCGCCAAGCACTGGCCGCGGGCACAGCCGCGCCCAAAAACAAGCGCCCGAAGGCCGGGGCGCCAAGTTGGTCCTGCGGAAAAATGCCCAAAAATTGGGTGGGCTATAGCCTTGGGGTGTGGGGCTGGCCAACTTCGTCCGCCGGACTCGGAATGGGGCGAGACTTTGCGAGGCCCCTCCGTGTGCCAAAAATAGGCCGCGGGCACAGCCGTGCCCCAAAACGAGCGCTGACGCCTGGGGCACCAAGTTCGTCCTGCGGAAAAAAGGCCAAAAAACGGGTGGGCTATAGTCTTGGGGTGTGGGGCTGGCCAACTTCGTCCGCCGGACTCGGAATGGGGCGAGCCTTTGCGAGGCCCCTCCGTGTGCCAAAAATAGGCCGCGGGCACAGCCGCGCCCCAAAACGAGCGCCCGACGCCTGGGGCGCCAAGTTCGTCCTGTGGAAAAATGGCCAAAAAACGGGTGGGCTATAGGCTTGGGGTGTGGGTCTGGCCGACTTCGTCCGCCGGACTCGGAATGGGGCGAGACTTTGCGAGGCCCCTCCGTGTGCCAAAAATAGGCCGCGGGCCCAGCCGTGCCCCAAAACGAGCGCCCGACGCCTGGGGCGCCAAGGTCGTCCCGCGGAAAAATGGTCACAAATTGGGTGGGTTATAGCCTTGGGGTGTGCGGCTGGCCAACTTCGTCCGCCGGACTCGGAATGGGGCGAGACTTTGCGAGGCCTGTCCATGTGCCAAAAATAGGCCGTGGGCACAGCCGTGCCCCAAAACGAGCCCCCGACGCCTGCGGCGCCAAGTTCGTCCTGCGGAAAAATGGTCCCAAATTGGGTGGGCTATAGCCTTGGGGTGTGGGGCAGGCCAACTTCGTCCGCCGGACTCGGATTGGGACGAGACTTCGCGAGGCCCCTCCGTGTGCCAAAAATAGGCCGCGGGCACAGCCGTGCCCCAATACGAGCGCCCGACGCCTGGGGCGCCAAGTTCATCCTGCGGAAAAATGCCACAAATTTGGGTGCCTATAGCCTTGGGGTGTGGGGCTGGCCAACTTCGTCCCCCGGACTCGGAATGGGGCGAGACTTTACGAGGCCCCTCCGTGTGCTAAAAATATGCTGCGGGCACTGCCGCGCCCCCAATACGAGCGCCCGAAGGCTGGGGCGCCAAGTTTGTCCTGCGGAAAAACGCCCCAAAATTGGGTGGGCTATAGCCTTGGGGTGTGGGGCTAGCCAACTTCGTCCGCCGGACTCGGAATGGGGCGAGACTTTGCGAGGCCCCTCCTTGTGCGAAAAATAGGCCGCGGGCACAGCCGTGCCCCAAAACGAGGCGCCCGACGCCTGGGGCGCAAAGTTCGTCCTGCGGAAAAATGCCCACAAATTGGGTGGGCTATAGCCTTGGGGTGTGGGGCTGGCCCAATTCGTCCGCCGGACTCGGATTGGGGCGAGACTTCGCGAGGCCCCTCCGAGTGCCAAAAATAGGCCGCGGGTACAGCCGCGCCCCAATACGAGCGCCCGAAGGCTGGGTCGGCAAGTTCGTCCTGCGGAAAAAAGGCCAAAAAACGGGTGGGCTATAGTCTTGGGGTGTGGGGCTGGCCCAATTCGTCCGCCGGACTCGGAATGGGGCGAGACTTTGCGAGGCCCCTCCGTGTGCCAAAAATAAGCCGCTGGCACAGCCGCGCCCCAATACGAGCGCCCGAAGGCTGGGGCGCCAAGTTCGTCCTGCGGAAAAATGCCCCAAAATTTGGTGCCTATAGCCTTGGGGTGTGGGGCTGGCCAACTTCGTCCCCCGGACTCGGAATGGGGCGAGACTTTGCGAGGCCCCTCCGTGTGCCAAAAATAGGCCGCGGGCGCAGCCGCGCCCCAATACGAGCACCCGAAGGCTGGGGGCACCAAGTTCGTCCTGCGGAAAAACGCCCCAAAATTGGGTGGGCTATAGCCTTGGGGTGTGGGGCAGGCCAACTTCGTCCGCCGGACTCGGAATGGGGCGAGACTTTGCGAGGCCCCTCCGTGTGCCAAAAATATGCTGCGGGCACTGCTGCGCCCCAATACGAGCGACCGAAGGCTGGGGCGCCAAGTTTGTCCTGCGGAAAAAACGCCCCCAAAATTGGGTGGGCTATAGCCTTGGGGTGTGGGGCAGGCCAACTTCGTCCGCCGGACTCGGATTGGGGCGAGACTTCGCGAGGCCCCCTCCGAGTGCCAAAAATAGGCTGCGGGCACAGCCGCGCCCCAATACGAGCGCCCGAAGACTGGGGCGCCAAGTTCGTCCTGCGGAAAAATGCCCCAAAATTGGGTGCCTATAGCCTTGGGGTGTGGGGCTGGCCAACTTCGTACCCCGGACTCGGAATGGGGCGAGACTTTGCGAGGCCCCTCCGTGTACCAAAAATATGCTGCGGGCACTGCCGCACCCCAATACGAGCGCCCAAAGGCTGGGGCGCCAAGTTTGTCCTGCGGAAAAAACGCCCCAAAATTGGGTGGGCTATAGCGTTGGGGTGTGGGGCTAGCCAACTTCGTCCGCCGGACTCGGAATGGGGCGAGACTTTGCGAGGCCCCTCCGTGTGCGAAAAATACGCCTGGGGAGCAAAGTTCGTCCTGCGGAAAAATGCCCACAAATTTGGTGGGCTATAGCCTTGGGGTGTGGGGCTGGCCAACTTCGTCCGCCGGACTCGAAATAGGGCGAAACTTTGCGAGGCCCCTCCGTGTGCCAAAAATATGCTGCGGGCACTGCCGCGCCCCAATACGAGCGCCCGAAGGCTGGGGCGCCAAGTTCGTCCTGCGGAAAAAAGGCCAAAAAACGGGTGGGCTATAGTCTTGGGGTGTGGGGCTGGCCAACTTCGCCCGCCGGACTCGGAATGGGGCGAGACTTTACGAGGCCCCTCCGTGTGCCAAAAAATAGGCCGCGGGCGCAGCCGCGCCCCAATACGAGCGCCCGAAGGCTGGGCCGCCAAGTTCGTCCTGCGGAAAACCGCCCCAAAATTGGGTGGGCTATAGCCTTCGTGTGTGGGGCTCGCCAACTTCGTCCGCCGGACTCGGAATGGGGCGAGGCTTTGTGAGGCCCCTCCGTGTGCCAAAAATAGGCCGCGGGCACAGCCGCGCCCCAATACGAGTGCCCGAAGGCTGGGGCGCCATGTTCGTCTTGCGGAAAAATGCCCCAAAATTGGTGCCTATAGCCTTGGGGTGTGGGGCTGGCCAACTTCGTCCCCCGGACTCGGAATGGGGCGAGACTTTACGAGGCCCCTCCGTGTGCCAAAAATAGGCCGCGGGCGCAGCCGCGCCCCAATACGAGCGCCCGAAGGCTGGGGCGCCAAGTTCGTCCTGTGGAAAAATGGCCACAAATTGGGTGGGCTATAGCCTCGGGGTGTGGGGCTGGCCAACTTCGCCCGCCGGACTCGGAATGGGGCAAGACTTTACGAGGCCCCTCCGTGTGCCAAAAATAGGCTGCGGGCACAGCCGTGCCCCAAAACGAGCGCCCGACGCCTGGGGCGCCAAGTTCGTCGTGCGGAAAAAAGGCCAAAAAAACGGGTGGGCTATAGCGTTGGGGTGTGGGGCTGGCCCACTTCGTCCGCCGGACTTGGAATGGGAAAAGACTTTGCGAGGCGCCTCAGTGTGCCAAAAATAGGCCGCGGGCACAGCCGTGCCCCAAAACGAGCTCCCGACGCCTGGGGCGCCAAGTTCGTCCTGCGGAAAAATGGCCAAAAAACGGGGTGGGTTATAGCCTTGGGGTGTGGGGCTGGCCAACTTCGTCCGCCGGACTAGGAATGGGGCGAGACTTTGCGAGGCCCCTCCGTGTGCCAAAAATAGGCAGCGGGCACAGCTGTGCCCCAAAACGAGAGCCCGACGCCTAGGGCGCCAAGTTCGTCCTGAAGAAAAAAGGCCAAAAAACGGGTGGGCTATAGTCTTGGGGTGTGGGGCTAGCCAACTTCGTCCGCCGCACTCGGAATGGGGCGAGACTTTGCGAGGCCCCTCCGTGTTACAAAAATAGGCCACGGGCACAGCCGTGCCCCAAAACGAGCGCGCCGACGCCTGGGGCGCCAAGTTTGTCCTGCGGAAAAACGCCCCAAAATTGGGTGGGCTATAGCCTTGGGGTGTGGGGCTGGCCAACTTCGTCCCCCGGACTCGGAATGGGGCGAGACTTTGCGAGGCCCCTCCGTGCGCCAAAAAATAGGCCGCGGGCACAGCCGCGCCCCAAAACGAGCGCCCGACGCCTGGGCCGCCAAGTTCGTCCTGCGGAAAAATGGCCACAAATTGGGTGGGGCTATAGCCTTGGGGTGTGGGGCTGGCCAACTTCGTCCGCCGGACACGGAATGGGGGGAGACTTTGCGAGGCCCCCCCGTGTGCCAAAAATAGGCCGCGGGCACAGCCGTGCCCCAAAACGAGCGCCCGACGCCTGGGGCGCCAAGTTCGTCCTGCGGAAAAAAGGCCAAAAAACGGGTGGGCTATAGGCTTGGGGTGTGGGGCTGGCCCACTTCGTCCGCCGGACTCGGAATGGGGCGAGACTTTGCGAGGCCCCTCCGTGTGCCAAAAAAAGGCCGCGGGCACAGCCGTGCCCCAAAACGAGCGCCCGACGCCTGGGGCGCCATGTTCGTCTTGCGGAAAAAAAGGCCAAAAAAAGGGTGGGCTATAGGCTTGGGGTGTGGGGCTGGCCAACTTCATCCGCCGGACTCGGAACCGGGCGAGACTTTGCGAGGCCCCTCCGTGTGCCAAAAATAGGCCGCGGGCACAGCCGTGCCCCAAAACGGGCGCCCGACGCCTGGGGCGCCAAGTTCGTCCTGCGGAAAAAAGGCCAAAAAACGGGTGGGCTATAGTCTTGGGGTGTGGGGCTGGCCAACTTCGTCCGCCGGACTCGGAACGGGGCGAGACTTTGCGAGGCCCCTCCGTGTGCCAAAAATAGGCCGCGGGCACAGCCGTGCCCCAAAACGAGCGCCCGACGCCTGGGGCGCCAAGTTCGTCCTGCGGAAAAAAGGCCAAAAAAAGGGTGGGCTATAGTCTTGGGGTGTGGGGCTGGCCAACTTCCTCCGCCGGACTCGGAATGGGGCGAGACTCTGCGAGGCCCCTCCGTTTGCCAAAAATAGGCCGCGGGCACAGCCGTGCCCCAAAACGAGCGCCCGACGCCTGGGGCGCCAAGTTCGTCCTGCGGAAAAAAGGCCAAAAAAAGGGTGGGCTATAGGCTTGGGGTGTGGGGGCTGGCCAACTTCATCCGCCGGACTCGGAACGGGGCGAGACTTTGCGAGGCCCCTCCGTGTGCCAAAAATAGGCCGCGGGCACAGCCGTGCCCCAAAACGAGCACCCGACGCCTGGGGCGCCAAGTTCGTCCTGCGGAAAAAAGGCCAAAAAAAGGGTGGGCTATAGCCTTGGGGTGTGGGGCTGGCCAACTTTCTCCGCCGGACTCGGAATGGGGCGAGACTTTGCGAGGCCCCTCCGTTTGCCAAAAATAGGCCGCGGGCACAGCCTTGCCCCAAAACCAGCGCCCGATGCCTGGGGCGCCAAGTTCGTCCTGCGGAAAAATGGCCACAAATTGGGCGGGCTATAGCCTTGGGGTGTGGGGCTGGCCCACTTCGTCCGCCGGACTCGGAATGGGGCGAGACTTTGCGAGGCCCCTCCGTGTGCCAAAAAAAGGCCGCGGGCACAGCCGTGCCCCAAAACGAGCGCCCGACGCCTGGGGCGCCAAGTTCGTCTTGCGGAAAAAAGGCCAAAAAAAGGGTGGGCTATAGGCTTGGGGTGTGGGGCTGGCCAACTTCATCCGCCGGACTCGGAACCGGGCGAGACTTTGCGAGGCCCCTCCGTGTGCCAAAAATAGGCCGCGGGCACAGCCGTGCCCCAAAACGGGCGCCCGACGCCTGGGGCGCCAAGTTCGTCCTGCGGAAAAAAGGCCAAAAAACGGGTGGGCTATAGTCTTGAGGTGTGGGGCTGGCCAACTTCGTCCGCCGGACTCGGAATGGGGCGAGACTTTGCGAGGCCCCTCCGTGTGCCAAAAATAGGTCGCGGGCACAGCCGTGCCCCAAAACTAGCTCCCGACGCCTGGGGCGCCAAGTTCGTCCTGCGGAAAAATGGCCACAAATTGGGTGGGCTATAGCCTTGGGGTGTGGGGCTGGCCAACTTCATCCGCCGGACTCGGAACGGGGCGAGACTTTGCGAGGCCCCTCCGTGTGCCAAAAATAGGCCGCGGGCACAGCCGTGCCCCAAAACCAGCGCCCGACGCCTGGGGCGCCAAGTTCGTCCTGCGGAAAAAAGGCCAAAAAAAGGGTGGGCTATAGTCTTGGGGTGTGGGGTTTGACAACTTCGTCCGCCGGACTCGGAACGGGGCGAGACTTTGCGAGGCCCCTCCGTGTGCCAAAAATAGGCCGCGGGCACAGCCGTGCCCCAAAACCAGCGACCGACGCCTGGGGCGCCAAGTTCGTCCTGCGGAAAATAGGCCAAAAAACGGGTGGACTATAGTCTTGGGGTGTGGGGCTGGCTAACTTCGTCCGCCGGACTCGGAATGGGCCGAGACTTTGTGGGGCCCCTCCATGTGCCAAAAATAGACCGCGGGCACAGCCGTGCCCCAAAACCAGCGCCCGACGCCTGGGGCGCCAAATTCTTCCTGCGGAAAAAAGGCCAAAAAACGGGTGGGCTATAGTCTTGGGGTGTGGGGCTGGCCAACTTCGTCCGCCGGACTCGGAATGGGGCGAGACTTTGTGGGGCCCCTCCGTGTGCCAAAAATAGACCGCGGGCACAGCCGTGCCCCAAAACCAGCGCCCGACGCCTGGGGCGCCAAGTTCGTCCTGCGGAAAAATGGCCACAAATTGGGTGGGCTATAGCCTTGGGGTGTGGGGCTGGCTAACTTCGTCTGCCAGACTCGGAATCGGGCGAGACTTTGCAAGGCCCCTCCGTGTGCCAAAAATAGGCCGCGGGCACAGCCGTGCCCCAAAACGAGCGCCCGACGCCTGGGGCGCCAAGTTCGCCCTGCGGAAAAAAGGCCAAAAAACGGGTGGGCTATAGTCTTGGGGTGTGGGGCTGGCCAACTTCGTCCGCCGGACTCAGAATGGGGCGAGACTTTGCGAGGCCCCTCCGTGTGCCAAAAATAGGTCGCGGGCACAGCTGTGCCCCAAAACTAGCGCCCGACGCTTGGGGCGCCAAGTTCGTCCTGCGGAAAACTGGCCACAAATTGGGTGGGCTATAGCCTTGGGGTGTGGGGCTGGCCAAATTCGTCCGCCAGACTAGGAATGGGGCGAGACTTTGCGAGGCCCCTCCGTGTGCCAAAAATAGACCGCGGGCTCAGCCGTGCCCCAAGACGAGCGCCCGACGCCTGGGGCGCCAAGTTCGTCCTGCGGAAAAAAGGCCAAAAAAAGGGTGGGCTATAGGCATGGGTTGTGGGGCTGGCCAGCTTCATCCGCCGGACTCGGAACGGGGCGAGACTTTGCGAGGCCCCTCTGTGTGCCAAAAATAGTCCGCGGGCACAGCCGTGCGCCAAAACTAGCGCCCGACGCCTGGGGCGCCAAGTTCGTCCTGCGGAAAAAAGGCCAAAAAACGGGTGGGCTATAGTCTTGGGGTGTGGGGCTGGCCAACTTCATCCGCCGGACTCGGAACGGGGCGAGACTTTGCGAGGCCCCTCCGTGTGCCAAAAATAGGCCGCGGGCACAGCGGTGCCCCAAAACTAGCGCCCGACGCCTGGGGCGCCAAGTTCGTCCTGCTTAAAAATGGCCACAAATTGGGTGGGCTATAGCCTTGAGGTGTGGGGCTGGCCTACTTCGTCCGCCGGACTCGGAACGGGGCGAGACTTGGCGAGGCCCCTCCGTGTGCCAAAAATAGGCTGCGGGCACAGCCGTGCCCCAAAACCAGCGCCCGACGCCTGGGGCGCCAAGTTCGCCCTGCGGAAAAAAGGCCAAAAAACGGGTGGGCTATAGTCTTGGGGTGTGGGGCTGGCCAACTTCGTCCGCCGGACTCGGAATGGGGCGAGAATTTGCGAGGCCCCTCCGTGTGCCAAAAATAGGTCACGGGCACAGCCGTGCCCCAAAACCAGCGCCCGATGCCTGGGGCGCCAAGTTCGCCCTGCGGAAAAAAGGCCAAAAAACGGGTGGGCTATAGTCTTGGGGTGTGGGGCTGGCCAACTTCGTCCGCCGGACCCGGAATGGGGCGAGACTTTGTGAGGCCCCTCCGTGTGCCAAAAATAGACCGCGGTCACAGCCGTGCTCCAAAACCAGCGCCAGACGCCTGGGGCGCCATGTTCGTCCTGCGGAAAAATGGCCACAAATTGGGTGGGCTATAGCCTTGGGGTGTGGGGCTGGCCCACTTCGTCCGCCAGACTCGGAATGGGGCGAGACTTTGCGAGGCCCCTCCGTGCGCCAAAAATAGGCCGCGGGCACAGCCGTGCCCCAAAACGAGCGCCCGACGCCTGGGGCGCCAAGTTCGTCCAGCGGAAAAAAGGCCAAAAAACGGGTGGGCTATAGTCTTGGGGTGTGGGGCTGGCCAACTTCGTCCGCCGGACTCGGAATGGGGCGAGACATTGCGAGGCCCCTCCGTGTGCCAAAAATAGGCCGCGGGCACAGCCGTGCTCCAAAACGGGCCCCCGACGCTTGGGGCGCCAAGTTCGTCCTGCGGAAAAAAGGCCAAAAAAAGGGTGGGCTATAGGCTTGGGGTGTGGGGCTGGCACACTTCGTCCGCCGGACTCGGAACGGGGCGAGACTTTGCGAGGCCCCTCCGTGTGCCAAAAATAGGCCGCGGGCACAACCGTGCCCCAAAACTAGCGCCCGACGCCGGGGCGCCAAGTTCGTCCTGCGGAAAAATGGCCACAAATTGGGTGGGCTATAGCCTTGGGGTGTGGGGCTGGCCAACTTCATCCGCCGGACTCGGGACGGGGCGAGACTTTGCGAGGCCCCTCCGTGTGCCAAAAATAGACAGCGGGCACAGCCGTGCCCAAAAACCAGCGCCCGACGCCTGGGGCGCCAAGTTCGTCCTGCGGAAAAAAGGCCAAAAAACGGGTGGGCTATAGTCTTGGGGTGTGGGGCTGGCCCACTTCGTCCGCCGTACTCGGAATGGGGCGAGACTTTGTGGGGCCCCTCCGTGTGCCAAAAATAGGCCGCGGGCACAGCCGTGCCCCAAAACCAGCGCCCGACGCCTGGGGCGCCAAGTTCGTCCTGCGGAAAAAAGGCCAAAAAAAGGGTGGGCTATAGGCTTGGGGTGTGGGGCTGGCCCACTTCGTCCGCCGGACTCGGAATGGGGCGAGACTTTGTGGGGCCCCTCCGTGTGCCAAAAATAGACCGCGGGCACAGCCGTGCCCCAAAACCAGCGCCCGACGCCTGGGGCGCCAAGTTCGTCCTGCGGCAAAATGGCCAAAAAACGGGTGGGCTATAGTCTTGGGGTGTGGGGCTGGCCAACTTCGTATGCCGGACTCGGAATGGGGCGAGACTTTGCGAGGCCCCTCCGTGTGCCACAAATAGGCCGCGGGCACAGCCGTGCCCCAAAACCAGCGCCCGACGCCTGGGGCGCCAAGTTCGTCCTGCGGAAAAAAGGCCAAAAAACGGGTGGGCTATAGTCTTGGGGTGTGGGGCTGGCCAACTTCGTCCGCCGGACTCGGAATGGGGCGAGACTTTGCGAGGCCCCTCCGTGTGCCAAAAAAAGGCCGTGGGCACAGCCGTGCCCCAAAACGAGCGCCCGACGCCTGGGGCGCCAAGTTCGTCCTGCGGAAAAAAGGCCCAAAAACGGGTGGGCTATAGTCTTGGGGTGTGGGGCTGGCCAACTTCGTCCGCCGGACTCGGAATGGGGCGAGACTTTGTGGGGCCCCTCCGTGTGCCAAAAATAGACCGCGGGCACAGCCGTGCCCCAAAACCAGCGCCCGACGCCTGGGGCGCCAAGTTCGTCCTGCGGAAAAATGGCCACAAATTGGGTGGGCTATAGCCTTGGGGTGTGGGGCTCGCCCACTTCGTCCGCCAGACACGGAATGGGGCGAGACTTTGTGAGGCCCCTCCGTGTGCCAAAAATAGGCCGCGGGCACAGCCGTGCCCCAAAACGAGCGCCCGACGCCTGGGGCGCCAAGTTCGTCCTGCGGAAAAAAGGCCCAAAAACGGGTGGGCTATAGTCTTGGGGTGTGGGGCTGGCCAACTTCGTCCGCCGGACTCGGAATGGGGCGAGACTTTGCGAGGCCCCTCCGTGTGCCAAAAAAAGGCCGTGGGCACAGCCGTGCCCCAAAACGAGCGCCCGACGCCTGGGGCGCCAAGTTCGTCCTGCGGAAAAAAGGCCCAAAAACGGGTGGGCTATAGTCTTGGGGTGTGGGGCTGGCCAACTTCGTCCGCCGGACTCGGAATGGGGCGAGACTTTGTGGGGCCCCTCCGTGTGCCAAAAATAGACCGCGGGCACAGCCGTGCCCCAAAACCAGCGCCCGACGCCTGGGGCGCCAAGTTCGTCCTGCGGAAAAATGGCCACAAATTGGGTGGGCTATAGCCTTGGGGTGTGGGGCTCGCCCACTTCGTCCGCCAGACACGGAATGGGGCGAGACTTTGTGAGGCCCCTCCGTGTGCCAAAAATAGGCCGCGGGCACAGCCGTGCCCCAAAACGAGCGCCCGACGCCTGGGGCGCCAAGTTCGTCCTGCGGAAAAAAGGCCAAAAAACGGGTGGGCTATAGTCGTGGGGTGTGGGGCTAGCCCACTTCGTCGGCCGGACTCGGAATGGGGCGAGACTTTGCGAGGCCCCTCCGTGTGCCAAAAATAGGTCGCGGGCACAGCCGTGCCCCAAAACTAGCGCCCGACGCCTGGGGCGCCAAGTTCGTCCTGCGGAAAAATGGCCACAAATTGGGTGGGCTATAGCCTTGGGGCGTGGGGCTGGCCAACTTCGTCCGCCGGACTCGGAATGGGGCGAGACTTTACGAGGCCCCTCCGTGTGCCAAAAAAAGGCCGCGGGTACAGCCGTGCCCCAAAACGAGCGCCCGACGCCTGGGGCGCCAAGTTCGTCCTGCGGAAAAAAGGCCAAAAAAAGGGTGGGCTATAGGCTTGGGGTGTGGGGCTGGCCAACTTCATCCGCCGGACTCGGAACGGGGCGAGACTTTGCGAGGCCCCTCCGTGTGCCAAAAATAGGCCGCGGGCACAGCCGTGCCGCAAAACGGGTGCCCGACGCCTGGGGCGCCAAGTTCGTCCTGCGGAAAAAAGGCCAAAAAACGGGTGGGCTATAGTCTTGGGGTGTGGGGCTGGCCAACTTCGTCCGCCGGACTCGGAATGGGGCGAGACTTTGCGAGGCCCCTCCGTGTGCCGAAAATAGGTCGCGGGCACAGCCGTGCCCCAAAACCAGCGCCCGACGCCTGGGGCGCCAAGTTTGTCCTGCGGAAAAATGGCCACAAATTGGGTGGGCTATAGCCTTGGGGTATGGGGCTGGCCCACTTCGTCCGCCGGACTCGGAATGGGGCGAGACTTTGCGAGGCCCCTCCGTGTGCCAAAAAAAGGCCGCGGGCACAGCCGTACCCCAAAACGAGCGCCCGACGCCTGGGGCGCCAAGTTCGTCCAGCGGAAAGAAGGCCAAAAAAAGGGTGGGCTATAGGCTTGGGGTGTGGGGCTGGCCAACTTCGTCCGCCGGACTCGGAACGGGGCGAGACTTGGCGAGGCCCCTCCGTGTGCCACAAATAGGCCGCGGGCACAGCCGTGCCCCAAAACCAGCGCCCGACGCCTGGGGCGCCAAGTTCGTCCTGCGGAAAAAAGGCCAAAAAAAGGGTGGGCTATAGTCTTGGGGTGTGGGGCTGGCCCACTTCGTCCGCCGGACTCGGAACGGGGCGAGACTTTGTGGGGCCCCTCCGTGTGCCAAAAATAGACCGCGGGCACAGCCGTGCCCCAAAACCAGCGCCCGACGCCTGGGGCGCCAAGTTCGTCCTGCGGAAAAATGGCCACAAATTGGGTGGGCTATAGCCTTGGGGTGTGGGGCTGGCCCACTTCGTCCGCCAGACTCGGAATGGGGCGACACTTTGCGAGGCCCCTCCGTGTGCCAAAAATAGGCCGCGGGCACAGCCGTGCCCCAAAACGAGCGCCCGACGCCTGGGGCGCCAAGTTCGTCCTGCGGAAAAAAGGCCAAAAAACGGGTGGGCTATAGTCTTGGGGTGTGGGGCTGGCCCACTTCGTCCGCCGGACTCGGAATGGGGCGAGACTTTACGAGGCCACTCCGTGTGCCAAAAATAGGTCGCGGGCACAGCCGTGCCCCAAAACTAGCGCCCGACGCCTGAGGCGCCAAGTTCGTCCTGCGGAAAAATGGCCACAAATTGGGTGGGCTATAGCCTTGGGGTGTGGGGCTGGCCAACTTCGTCCGCCGGACTCGGAATGGGGCGAGACTTTGCGAGGCCCCTCCGTGTGCCAAAAAAAGGTCGCGGGCACAGCCGTGCCCCAAAACGAGCGCCCGACGCCTGGGGCGCCAAGTTCGTCCTGTGGAAAAATGGCCAAAAAAAGGGTGGGCTATAGGTTTGGGGTGTGGGGCTGGCCCACTTCGTCCGCCGGACTCGGAACGGGGCGAGACTTTGCGAGGCCCCTCCGTGTGCCAAAAATAGGCCGCGGGCACAGCCGTGCCCCAAAACCAGCGCCCGACGCCTGGGGCGCCAAGTTTGTCCTGCGGAAAAATGGCCACAAATTGGGTGGGCTATAGCCTTGGGGTGTGGGGCTGGCCAACTTCATCCGCCGGACTCGGAACTGGGCGAGACTTTGCGAGGCCCGTCCGTGTGCCAAAAATGGGCCGCGGGCACAGCCGTGCCCCAAAACCAGCGCCCGACGCCTGGGGCGCCAAGTTCGTCCTGCGGAAAAAAGGCCAAAAAAAGGGTGGGCTATAGTCTTGGGGTGTGGGGCTGGCCAACTTCGTCCGCCGGACTCGGAACGGGGTGAGACTTTGCGAGGCCCCTCCGTGTGCCAAAAATAGGCTGCGGGCACAGCCGTGACCCAAAGCCAGCGCCCAACGCCGGGGGCGCCAAGTTCATCCTGCGGAAAAAAGGCCAAAAAACGGGTGGGCTATAGTCTTGGGCTGTGGGGCTGGCCAACTTCGTCCGCCGGACTCGGAATGGGGCGAGACTTTGCGAGGCCCCTCCGTGTGCCAAAAATAGGTCGCGGGCACAGCCGTGCCCCAAAACCAGCGCCCGACGCCTGGGGCGCCAAGTTTGTCCTGCGGAAAAATGGCCACAAATTGGGTGGGCTATAGCCTTGGGGTATGGGGCTGGCCCACTTCGTCCGCCGGACTCGGAATGGGGCGAGACTTTGCGAGGCCCCTCCGTGTGCCAAAAAAAGGCCGCGGGCACAGCCGTACCCCAAAACGAGCGCCCGACGCCTGGGGCGCCAAGTTCGTCCAGCGGAAAGAAGGCCAAAAAAAGGGTGGGCTATAGGCTTGGGGTGTGGGGCTGGCCAACTTCGTCCGCCGGACTCGGAACGGGGCGAGACTTTGCGAGGCCCCTCCGTGTGCCACAAATAGGCCGCGGGCACAGCCGTGCCCCAAAACCAGCGCCCGACGCCTGGGGCGCCAAGTTCGTCCTGCGGAAAAAAGGCCAAAAAAAGGGTGGGCTATAGTCTTGGGGTGTGGGGCTGGCCCACTTCGTCCGCCGGACTCGGAACGGGGCGAGACTTTGTGGGGCCCCTCCGTGTGCCAAAAATAGACCGCGGGCACAGCCGTGCCCCAAAACCAGCGCCCGACGCCAGGGGCGCCAAATTTGTCCTGCGGAAAAAAGGCCAAAAAACGGGTGGGCTATTGTCTTGGGGTGTGGGACTGGCCAACTTCGTCCGCCGGACTCGGAATGGGGCGAGACTTTGTGGGGCCCCTCCGTGTGCCAAAAATAGACCGCGGACACAGCCGTGCCCCAAAACCAGCGCCCGACGCCTGGGGCGCCAAGTTCGTCCTGCGGAAAAATGGCCACAAATTGGGTGGGCTATAGCCTTGGGGTGTGGGGCTGGCCCACTTCGTCCGCCAGACTCTGAATGGGGCAAGACTTTGTGAGGCCCCTCCGTGTGCCAAAAATAGGCCGCGGGCACAGCCGTGCCCCAAAACGAGCGCCCGACGCCAGGGGCGCCAAGTTCGTCCTGCGGAAAAAAGGCCAAAAAACGGGTGGGCTATAGTCTTGGGGTGTGGGGCTGGCCAACTTCGTCCGCCGGACTCGGAATGGGGCGAGACTTTGCGAGGCCCCTCCGTGTGCCAAAATTAGGTCGCGGGCACAGCCGTGCCCCAAAACTAGCGCCCGACGGCTGGGGCGCCTAGTTCGTCCTGCGGAAAAATGGCCACAAATTGGGTGGGCTATAGCCTTGGGGTGTGGGGCTGGCCCACTTCGTCCGCCAGACTCGGAATGGGGCGAGACTTTGCGAGGCCCCTCCGTGTGCCAAAAATAGACCGCGGGCACAGCCATGCCCCAAAACCAGCGCCCGACGCCTGGGGCGCCAAGTTTGTCATGCGGAAAAAAGGCCAAAAAACGGGTGGGCTATAGTCATGGGGTGTGGGGCTGGCAAACTTCCTCCGCCGGACTCGGAATGGGGCGAGACTTTGCGAGGCCCCTCCGTGTGCCAAAAATAGGCCGCGGGCACAGCCGTGCCCCAAAACGAGCGCCTGACGCCTGGGGCGCCAAGTTCGTCCTGCGGAAAAAAGGCCAAAAAAAGGGTGGGCTATAGTCTTGGGGTGTGGGGCTGGCCAACTTCATCCGCCGGACTCGGAACGGGGCGAGACTTTGCGAGGCCCCTCCGTGTGCCAAAAATAGACCGCGGGCACAGCCGTGCCCCAAAACCAGCGCCCGACGCCTGGGGCGCCAAGTTTGTCATGCGGAAAAAAGGCCAAAAAACGGGTGGGCTAGTCATGGGGTGTGGGGCTGGCCAACATCCTCCGCCAGACTCGGAAGGGGGCGAGACTTTGCGAGGCCCCTCCGTGTGCCAAAAATAGGCCGCGGGCACAGCCGTGCCCCAAAACCAGCGCCCGACGCCTGGGGCGCCAAGTTTGTCATACGGAAAAAAGGCCAAAAAACGGGTGGGCTATAGTCATGGGGTGTGGGGCTGGCCAACTTCCTCCGCCGGACTCGGAATGGGGCGAGACTTTGCGAGGCCCCTCCGTGTGCCAAAAATAGGCCGCGGGCTCAGCCGTGCCCCAAAGCGAGCGCCTGACGCCTGGGGCGCCAAGTTCGTCCTACGGAAAAAAGGCCAAAAAAAGGGTGGGCTATAGTCTTGGGGCGTGGGGCTGGCCAACTTCATCCGCCGGACTCGGAACGGGGCGAGACTTTGCGAGGCCCCTCCGTGTGCCAAAAATAGGCCGCGGGCACAGCCGTGCCCCAAAACGAGCGCCTGACGCCTGGGGCGCCAAGTTCGTCCTGAGGAAAAAAGGCCAAAAAAAGGGTGGGCTATAGCCTTGGGGTGTGGAGCTGGCCCACTTCGTCCGCCAGACTCGGAATGGGGCGAGACTTTGCGAGGCCCCTCCGTGTGCCAAAAATAGACCGCGGGCACAGCCGTGCCCCAAAACCAGCGCCCGACGCCTGGGGCGCCAAGTTTGTCATGCGGAAAAAAGGCCAAAAAACGGGTGGGCTATAGTCATGGGGTGTGGGGCTGGCCAACTTCCTCCGCCGGACTCGGAATGGGGCGAGACTTTGCGAGGCCCCTCCGTGTGCCAAAAATAGGCCGCGGGCTCAGCCGTGCCCCAAAGCGAGCGCCTGACGCCTGGGGCGCCACGTTCGTCCTACGGAAAAAAGGCCAAAAAAAGGGTGGGCTATAGTCTTGGGGCGTGGGGCTGGCCAACTTCATCCGCCGGACTCGGAACGGGGCGAGACTTTGCGAGGCCCCTCCGTGTGCCAAAAATAGGCCGCGGGCACAGCCGTGCCCCAAAACCAGCGCCCGACGCCTGGGGCGCCAAGTTTGTCCTGCGGAAAAATGGCCACAAATTGGGTGGGCTATAGCCTAGGGGTGTGGGGCTGGCCAACTTCGTCCGCCGGACTCGGAATGGGGCGAGACTTTGTGGGGCCCCTCCGTGTGCCAAAAATAGACTGCGGGCACAGCCGTGTCCCAAAACCAGCGCCCGACGCCTGGGGCGCCAAGTTCGTCCTGCGGAAAAAAGGCCAAAAAACGGGTGGGCTATAGTCTTGGGGTGTGGGGCTGGCCCACTTCGTCCGTCAGACTCGGAATGGGGCGAGACTTTACGAGGCCCCTCCGTGTGCCAAAAATAGGCCGCGGGCACGGCCGTGCACCAAAACGAGCGCCCGACGCCTGGGGCGCCAAGTTCGTCCTGCGGAAAAAAGGCCAAAAAACGGGTGGGCTATAGTCTTGGGGTGTGGGGCTGGCAAACTTCGTCCGCCGGACTCGGAATGGGGCGAGACTTTGCGAGACCCTCCGTGTTCCAAAAATAGGTCACGGGCTCAGCCGTGCCCCAAAACTAGCGCCCGATGCCTGGGGCGCCAAGTTCGTCCTGCGGAAAAATGGCCACAAATTGGGTGGGCTATAGCCTTGGGGTGTGGGGCCGGCCGACTTCGTCCGCCGGACTCGGGACGGGGCGAGACTTTGCGAGGCCCCTCCGTGTGCCAAAAAAAGGCCGCGGGCACAGCAGTGGCCCAAAACGAGCGCCCGACGCCTGGGGCGCCAAGTTCGTCCTGCGGAAAAAAGGCCAAAAAACGGGTGGGCTATAGTCTTGGGGTGTGGGGTTGGCCAACTTCGTCCGCCGGACTCGGAATGGGGCGAGACTTTGCGAGGCCCCTCCGTGTGCCAAAAATAGGCCGCGGGCACAGCCGTGCCCCAAAACGAGCGCCTGACGCCTGGGGCGCCAAGTTCGTCCTGAGGAAAAAAGGCCAAAAAAAGGGTGGGCTATAGCCTTGGGGTGTGGAGCTGGCCCACTTCGTCCGCCAGACTCGGAATGGGGCGAGACTTTGCGAGGCCCCTCCGTGTGCCAAAAATAGACCGCGGGCACAGCCGTGCCCCAAAACCAGCGCCCGACGCCTGGGGCGCCAAGTTTGTCATGCGGAAAAAAGGCCAAAAAACGGGTGGGCTATAGTCATGGGGTGTGGGGCTGGCCAACTTCCTCCGCCGGACTCGGAATGGGGCGAGACTTTGCGAGGCCCCTCCGTGTGCCAAAAATAGGCCGCGGGCACAGCCGTGCCCAAAAACGAGCGCCTGACGCCCGGGGCGCCAAGTTCGTCCTGCGGAAAAAAGGCCAAAAAAAGGGTGGGCTATAGTCTTGGGGTGTGGAGCTGGCCAACTTCATCCGCCGGACTCGGAACGGGGCGAGACTTTGCGAGGCCCCTCCGTGTGCCAAAAATAGGCCGCGGGCACAGCCGTGTCCCAAAACCAGCGCCCGACGCCTGGGGCGCCAAGTTCGTCCTGCGGAAAAATGGCCACAAATTGGGTGGGCTATAGCCTAGGGGTGTGGGGCTGGCCAACTTCGTCCGCCGGACTCGGAATGGGGCGAGACTTTGTGGGGCCCCTCCGTGTGCCAAAAATAGACCGCGGGCACAGCCGTGTCCCAAAACCAGCGCCCGACGCCTGGGGCGCCAAGTTCGTCCTGCGGAAAAAAGGCCAAAAAACGGGTGGGCTATAGTCTTGGGGTGTGGGGCTGGCCCACTTCGTCCGTCAGACTCGGAATGGGGCGAGACTTTACGAGGCCCCTCCGTGTGCCAAAAATAGGCCGCGGGCACGGCCGTGCACCAAAACGAGCGCCCGACGCCTGGGGCGCCAAGTTCGTCCTGCGGAAAAAAGGCCAAAAAACGGGTGGGCTATAGTCTTGGGGTGTGGGGCTGGCAAACTTCGTCCGCCGGACTCGGAATGGGGCGAGACTTTGCGAGACCCTCCGTGTTCCAAAAATAGGTCACGGGCTCAGCCGTGCCCCAAAACTAGCGCCCGATGCCTGGGGCGCCAAGTTCGTCCTGCGGAAAAATGGCCACAAATTGGGTGGGCTATAGCCTTGGGGTGTGGGGCCGGCCGACTTCGTCCGCCGGACTCGGGACGGGGCGAGACTTTGCGAGGCCCCTCCGTGTGCCAAAAAAAGGCCGCGGGCACAGCAGTGGCCCAAAACGAGCGCCCGACGCCTGGGGCGCCAAGTTCGTCCTGCGGAAAAAAGGCCAAAAAACGGGTGGGCTATAGTCTTGGGGTGTGGGGTTGGCCAACTTCGTCCGCCGGACTCGGAATGGGGCGAGACTTTGTGGGGCCCCTCCGTGTGCCAAAAATAGACCGCGGGCACAGCCGTGCCCCAAAACGAGCGCCCGACGCCTGGGGCGCCAAGTTCGTCCTGCGGAAAAATGGCCACAAATTGGGTGGGCTATAGCCTTGGGGTGTGGGGCTGGCCCACTTCGTCCGCCAGACTCGGAATGGGGCGAGACTTTGCGAGGCCCCTCCGTGTGCCAAAAATAGGCCGCGGGCACAGCCGTGCCCCAAAACCAGCGCCCGACGCCTGGGGCGCCAAGTTCGTCCTGCGGAAAAAAGGCCAAAAAACGGGTGGGCTATAGTCTTGGGGTGTGGGGCTGGCCAACTTCGTCCGCCGGACTCGGAATGGGGCGAGACTTTGCGAGGCCCCTCCGTGTCCCAAGTATAGGCCGCGGGCACAGCCGTACCCCAAAACGGGCGCCCGACGCCTAGGGCGCCAAGTTCGCCCTGCGGAAAAAAGGCCAAAAAACGGGTGGGCTATAGTCTTGGGGTGTGGGGCTGGCCAACTTCGTCCGCCGGACTCGGAATGGAGCGAGACTTTGTGGGGCCCCTCCGTGTGCCAAAAATAGACCGCGGGCACAGCCGTGCCCCAAAACCAGCGTCCGACGCCTGGGGCGCCAAGTTCGTCCTGCGGAAAAAAGGCCAAAAAACGGGTGGGCTATAGTCTTGGGGTGTGGGGCTGGCCAACTTCGTCCGCCGGACTCGGAATGGGGCGAGACTTTGTGGGGCCCCTCCGTGTGCCAAAAATAGACCGCGGGCACAGCCGTGCCCCAAAACCAGCGCCCGACGCCTGGGGCGCCAAGTTCGTCCAGCGGAAAAATGGCCACAAATTGGGTGGGCTATAGTCTTGGGGTGTGGGGCTGGCCAACTTCGTCCGCCGGACTCGGAACGGGGCGAGACTTTGTGGGGCCCCTCCGTGTGCCAAAAATAGACCGCGGGCACAGCCGTGCCCCAAAACGAGCGCCCGACGCCTGGGGCGCCAAGTTCGTCCTGCGGAAAAATGGCCACAAATTGGGTGGGCTATACCCTTGGGGTGTGGGGCTGGCCAACTTCCTCCGCCGGACTCGGAATTGGGCGAGACTTTGCGAGGCCCCTCCGTGTGCCAAAAATAGGCCGCGGCACAGCCGTGCCCCAAAACCAGCGCCCGACGCCTGGGGCGCCAAGTTCATCCTGCGGAAACAAGGCCAAAAAACGGGTGGGCTATAGTCTTGGGGTGTGGGGCTGGCCGACTTCGTCCGCCGGACTCGGAATGGGGCGAGACTTTGTGGGGCCCCTCCGTGTGCCAAAAATAGACCGCGGGCACAGCCGTGCCCCAAAACCAGCACCCGACGCCTGGGGCGCCAAGTTCGTCCTGCGGAAAAAAGGCCAAAAAACGGGTGGGATATAGTCTTGGGGTGTGGGGCTGGCCAACTTCGTCCGCCGGACTCGGAACGGGGCGAGACTTTGCGAGGCCCCTCCGTGTGCCAAAAATAGACCGCGGGCACAGCCGTGCCCCAAAACCAGCGCCCGACGCCTGGGGCGCCAAGTTCGTCCTGCGGAAAAATGGCCACAAATTGGGTGGGCTATAGGCTTGGGGTGTGGGGCTGGCCAACTTCGTCCGCCGGACTCGGAACGGGGCGAGACTTTGCGAGGCCCCTCCGTGTGCCAAAAATAGGCCGCGGGCACAGCCGTGCCCCAAAACCAGCGCCCGACGCCTGGGGCGCCAAGTTCATCCTGCGGAAACAAGGCCAAAAAACGGGTGGGCTATAGTCTTGGGGTGTGGGGCTGGCCAACTTCGTCCGCCGGACTCGGAATGGGGCGAGACTTTGTGGGGCCCCTCCGTGTGCCAATAATAGACCGCGGGCACAGCCGTGCCCCAAAACCAGCGCCCGACGCCTGGGGCGCCAAGTTCGTCCTGCGGAAAAAAGGCCAAAAAACGGGTGGGCTATAGTCTTGGGGTGTGGGGCTGGCCAACTTCGTCTGCCGGACTCGGAACGGGGCGAGACCTTGCGAGGCCCCTCCGTGTGCCAAAAATATGCCGCGGGCACAGCCGTACCCCAAAACGGGCGCCCGACGCCGGGGGCGCCAAGTTCGTCCTGCGGAAAAAAGGCCAAAAACGGGTGGGCTATAGTCTTGGGGGGTGGGGCTGGCCAACTTCGTCCGCCGGAGTCAGAATGGGGCGAGACTTTGTGGGGCCCCTCCGTGTGCCAAAAATAGACCGCGGGCACAGCCGTGCCCCAAAACCAGCACCCGATGCCGGGGGCGCCAAGTTCGTCCTGCGGAAAAAATACCAAAAAACGGGTGGGCTATAGTCTTGGGGTGTGGGGCTGGCCAACTTCGTCCGCCGGACTCGGAATGGGGCGAGATTTCACGAGGTCCCTCCGTGTGCCAAAAATAGACCGCGGGCACAGCCGTGCCCCAAAACCAGCACCCGATGCCGGGGGCGCCAAGTTCGTCCTGCGGAAAAAAGGCCAAAAACGGGTGGGCTATAGTCTTTGGGTGTGGGGCTGGCCAACTTCGTCCGCCGGACTCGGAATGGGGCGAGACTTTGTGGGGCCCCTCCGTGTGCCAAAAATAGACCGCGGGCACAGCCGTGCCCCAAAACCAGCGCCCGACGCCTGGGGCGCCAAGTTCGTCCTGCGGAAAAATGGCCACAAATTGGGTGGGCTATAGCCTTGGGGTGTGGGGCTGGCGCACTTCGTCCGCCAGACTCGGAATGGGGCGAGACTTTGCGAGGCCCCTCCGTGTGCCAAAAATAGGTCGCGGGCACAGCCGTGCCCCAAAACTAGCGCCCAACGCCTGGGGCGCCAAGTTCGTCCTGCGGAAAAATGGCCACAAATTGGGTGGGCTATAGTCTTGGGGTGTGGGGCTGGCCAACTTCGTTCGCCGGACTCGGAATGGGGTGAGACTTTGCGAGGCCCCTTCGTGTGCCAAAAATAGACCGCGGGCACAGCCGTGCCCCAAAACGGGCGCCCGACGCTTGGGGCGCCAAGTTCGTCCTGCGGAAAAATGGCCACAAATTGGGTGGGCTATAGCCTTGGGGTGTGGGGCTGGCCAACTTCATCCGCCGGACTCGGAACGGGGCGAGACTTTGTGGGGCCCCTCCGTGTTCCAAAAATAGACCGCGGGCACAGCCGTGCCCCAAAACCAGCGCCCGACGCCTGGGGCGCCAAGTTCGTCCTGCGGAAAAAAGGCCAAAAAACGGGTGGGCTATAGTCTTGGGGTGTGGGGCTGGCCAACTTCGTCCGCCGGACTCGGAATGGGGCGAGACTTTGTGGGGCCCCTCCCTGTGCCAAAAATAGACCGCGGGCACAGCCGTGCCCCAAAACCAGCGCCCGACGCCTGGGGCGCCAAGTTCGTCCTGCGGAAAAATGGCCACAAATTGGGTGGGCTATAGCCTTGGGGTGTGGGGCTGGCCAACTTCGTCCGCCAGACTCGGAATGGGGCGAGACTTTGCGAGGCCCCTCCGTGTGCCAAAAATAGGCCGCGGGCACAGCCGTGCCCCAAAACGAGCGCCCGACGCCTGGGGCGCCAAGTTCGTCCTGCGGAAAAAAGGCCAAAAAACGGGTGGGCTATAGTCTTGGGGTGTGGGGCTGGCCAACTTCGTCCGCCGGACTCGGAATGGGGCGAGCCTTTGCGAGGCCCCTCCGTGTGCCAAAAATAGGTCGCGGGCACAGCCGTGCCCCAAAACTAGCGCCCAACGCCTGGGGCGCCAAGTTCGTCCTGCGGAAAAATGGCCACAAATTGGGTGGGCTATAGTCTTGGGGTGTGGAGCTGGCCAACTTCGTTCGCCGGACTCGGAATGGGGTGAGACTTTGCGAGGCCCCTCCGTGTGCCAAAAATAGACTGCGGGCACAGCCGTGCCCCAAAACGGGCGCTCGACGCTTGGGGCGCCAAGTTCGTCCTGCGGAAAAATGGCCACAAATTGGGTGGGCTATAGCCTTGGGGTGTGGGGCTGGCCAACTTCATCCGCCGGACTCGGAACGGGGCGAGACTTTGCGAGGCCCCTCCGTGTGCCAAAAATAGGCCGCGGGCACAGCCGTGCCCCAAAACTAGCGCCCGACACCTGGGGCGCCAAGTTCGTCCTGCGGAAAAATGGCCACAAATTGGGTGGGCTGTAGCCTTGGGGTGTGGGGCTGGCCAACTTCGTCCGCCGGACTCGGAATGGGGCGAGACTTTGCGAGGCCCCTCCGTGTGCCAAAAATAGGCCGCGGGCACAGTCGTGCCCCAAAACGGGCGCCCGACGCCTGGGGCGCAAAGTTCGTCCTGCGGAAAAATGGCGACAAATTGGGTGGGCTATAGCCTTGGGGTGTGGGGCTGGCCAACTTCCTCCGCCGGACTCGGAATGGGGCGAGACTTTGCGAGGCCCCTCCGTGTGCCAAAAATAGGCCGCGGGCACAGCCGTGCCCCAAAACGGGCACCCGACGTCTGGGGCGCCAAGTTCGTCCTGCGGAAAAATGGCCACAAATTGGGTGGGCTATAGCCTTGGGGTGTGGGGCTGGCCAACTTCCTCCGCCGGACTCGGAATGGGGCGAGACTTTGCGAGGCCCCTCCCTGTGTGCCCTGCTTGGGAACTTTCCTTGAAATTTGAAATGATGATACAAGGATTTACCTGCTGCTTGAACCCTTTACCTGGAGGTCAAAATCACAAATAAAATTTCAAACCCACAACTGAGCCACCATGATTTGTTGTAACTTTGGGCACAAATATTATTTAAATGGAAAAGTAAAATATAAATTTATAATAAAACAATTAATTAATGACTTGACATCCTAATTGGATATTTAAGTTGTTGTTTTCTATGGTTGAATCAAAATTAAAACGTCTTAGGGTAAAAAAAAAATAGGTTTAAAAAGTTCTGGGTACAAAAAATGTGTCAAAACATGAGAAAAATGTAAAATTAAAGGTTCAAAGAACCCCCCAAGCTCCTCTGGAGCTTGACCACCGCATTCGTCTCGAAACGTTATGCAGTTTAAAAAAAAAAAACATCTCAATCGGACCTCCGAGCACAAAGTTATCGCATTTCAAAGATTTTGACCCTTTCCAAACAGTTCTTCAAGCGACAATGGCACTAAAACGCACCGTTTCTTTTAGCTTAGTATAAAGTGGACCTTTCCTCACATACCCGCACAAATGAAGTACAATTTTTCAACTTCCCGCCAAAAAACATATTATCCTGCGGAAAAATGGCCACAAATTGGGTGGGCTATAGCCTTGGGGTGTGGGGCTGGCCAACTTCGTCCGCAGGACTCGGAATGGGGCGAGACTTTGCGAGGCCCCTCCGTGTGCCAAAAAAAGGCCGCGGGCACAGCCGTGCCCCAAAACGAGCGCCCGACGCCTGGGGCGCCAAGTTCGTCCTGCGGAAAAATGGCCACAAATTGGGTGGGCTTTAGCCTTGGGGTGTGGGGCTGGCCAACTTCCTCCGCCGGACTCGGAATGGGGCGAGACTTTGCGAGGCCCCTCCGTGTGCCAGAAATAGGCCGCGGGCACAGCCGTGCCCCAAAACGGGCGCCCGACGCCTGGGGCGCCAAGTTCGTCCTGCGGAAAAATGGCCACAAATTGGGTGGGCTATAGCCTTGGGGTGTGGGGCTGGCCAACTTCCTCCACCGGACTCGGAATGGGGCGAGACTTTGCGAGGCCACTCCGTGTGCCAAAAATAGGCTGCGGGCACAGCCGTGCCCCAAAACGGGCGCCCGACGCCTGGGGCGCAAAGTTCGTCCTGCGGAAAAAAAGGCCAAAAAACGGGTGGGCTATAGTCTTGGGGTGTGGGGCTGGCCAACTTCGTCCGCCGGACACGGAATGGGGCGAGACTTTGCGAGGCCCCTCCGTGTGCCAAAAATAGACCGCGGGCACAGCCGTGCCCCAAAACGGGCGCCCGACGCTTGGGGCGCCAAGTTCGTCCTGCGGAAAAATGGCCACAAATTGGGTGGGCTATAGCCTTGGGGTGTGGGGCTGGCCAACTTCATCCGCCGGACTCGGAATGGGGCGAGACTTTGCGAGGCCCCTCCGTGTGCCAAAAATAGGCCGCGGGCACAGCCGTGCCCCAAAACTAGCGCCCGACGCCTGGGGCGCCTAGTTCGTCCAGCAGAAAAATGGCCACAAATTGGGTGGGCTATAGTCTTGGGGTGTTGGGCTAGCCAACTTCGTCCGCCGGACTCGGAATGGGGCAAGACTTTGCGAGGCCCCTCCGTGTTCCAAAAATAGACCGTGGGCACAGCCGTGCCCCAAAACGGGCGCCCGACGCTTGGGGCGCCAAGTTCGTCCTGCGGAAAAATGGCCACAAATTGGGTGGGCTATAGCCTTGGTGTGTGGGGCTGGCCAACGTCATCCGCCGGACTCGGAACGGGGGCGAGCCTTTGTGAGGCCCCTCCGTGTGCCAAAAATAGGCCGCGGGCACAGCCGTGCCCCAAAACTAGCGCCCGACGCCTGGGGCGCCAAGTTCGTCCTGCGGAAAAATGGCCACAAATTGGGTGGGCTATAGCCTTGGGGTGTGGGGCTGGCCAACTTCGTCCGCCGGACTCGGAATGGGGCGAGAGACTTTGCGAGGCCCCTCCGTGTGCCAAAAATAGGCCGCGGGCACAGCCGTGCCCCAAAACGGGCGCCCGACGCCTGGGGCGCCAAGTTCGTCCTGCGGAAAAATGGCCACAAATTGGGTGGGCTATAGCCTTGGGGTGTGGGGCTGGCCAACTTCCTCCGCCGGACTCGGAATGGGGCGAGACTTTGCGAGGCCCCTCCCTGTGTGCCCTGCTTGGGAACTTTCCTTAAAATTTGAAATGATGATACAAGGATTTAGCTGCTGTTTGAACCCTTTACCTGGCGGTCAAAATCACAAATAAAATTTCAAACCACCACTGAGCCACCATGATTTGTTGTAACTTTGGCTACAAATATTATTTAAATGGAAAAGTAAAATATAAATTTATAATAAAACAATTAATTAATGACTTGACATCCTATTTGGAAATTTAAGTTGTTGATTTCTATGGTTGAATCAAAATTAAAACGTCTTAGGGTAAAAAAAAAATTAGGTTTAAAAGAACCCCCCAAGCTCCTCTGGAGCTTGACCACCGCATTCGTCTCGAAAAGTTATGCAGTTTTAAAAAAAAAACATCTCAATCGGACCTCCGAGCACAAAGTTATCGCATTTCAAAGATTTTGACCCTTTCCAAACAGTTCTTCAAGCGACAATGGCACTAAAACGCACCGTTTCTTTTAGCTTAGTATAAAGTGGACCTTTCCTCACATACCCGCACAAATGAAGTACAATTTTTCAACTTCCCGCCAAAAAACATATTATCCTGCGGAAAAATGGCCACAAATTGGGTGGGCTATAGTCTTGGGGTGTGGGGCTGGCCAACTTCGTCCGCCGGACTCGGAATGGGGCGAGACTTTGCTAGGCCCCTCCGTGTGCCAAAAATAGGCCGCAGGCACAGCCGTGCCCCAAAACGGGCGCCCGACGCCTGGGGCGCCAAGTTCGTCCTGCGGAAAAATGGCCACAAATTGGGTGGGCTATAGCCTTGGGGTGTGGGGCTGGCCAACTTCCTCCGCCGGACTCGGAATGGGGCGAGACTTTGCGAGGCCCCTCCGTGTGCCAAAAATAGGCTGCGGGCACAGCCGTGCCCCAAAACCAGCGCCCGACGCCTGGGGCGCCAAGTTCGTCCTGCGGAAAAAAGGCCACAAATTGGGTGGGCTACAGCCTTGGGGTGTGGGGGCTGGCCCACTTCGTCCGCCGGACTCGGAATGGGGCGAGACTTTTCGAGGCCCCTCCGTGTGCCAAAAATAGGCCGCGGGCACAGCCGTGCCCCAAAACGAGCGCCCGACGCCTGGGGCGCCAAGTTCGTCCTGCGGAAAAATGGCCACAAATTGGGTGGGCTATAGCCTTGGGGTGTGGGGCTGGCCAACTTCGTCCGCCGGACTCGGAATGGGGCGAGACAATGCGAGGCCCCTCCGTGTGCCAAAAATAGGCCGCAGGCACAGCCGTGCCCCAAAACGAGCGCCCGACGCCTGGGGCGCCAAGTTCATCCTGCGGAAAAAAGGCCAAAAAACGGGTGGGCTATAGTCTTGGGGTGTGGGGCTGGCCAACTTCATCCGCCGGACTCGGAATGGGGCAAGACTTTGCGAGGCCCCTCCGTGTGCCAAAAATAGACCGCGGGCACAGCCGTGCCCCAAAACCAGCGCCCGACGCCTGGGGCGCCAAGTTCGTCCTGCGGAAAAAAGGCCAAAAAACGGGTGGGCTATAGTCTTGGGGTGTGGGGCTGGCCAACTTCGTCCGCCGGACTCGGAATGGGGCGAGACTTTATGGGGCCCCTCCGTGTGCCAAAAATAGACCGCGGGCACAGCCGTGCCCCAAAACCAGCGCCCGACGCCTGGGGTGCCAAGTTCGTCCTGCGGAAAAATGGCCACAAATTGGGTGGGCTATAGCCTTGGGGTGTGGGGCTGGCCAACTTCGTCCGCCGGACTCGGAATGGGGCGAGACTTTGTGAGGCCCCTCCGTGTGCCAAAAATAGGCTGCGGGCACAGCCGTGCCCTAAAAAAGGCCAAAAAACGGGTGGGCTATAGTCTTGGGGTGTGGGGCTGGCCAACTTCATCCGCCGGACTCGGAACGGGGCGAGACTTTGCGAGTCCCTCCGTGTGCCAAAAATAGGGCGCGGGCACAGCCGTGCCCCAAAACTAGCGCCCGACGCCTGGGGCGCCAAGTTCGTCCTGCGGAAAAATGGCCACAAATTGGGTGGGCTATAGCCTTCGGGTGTGGGGCTGGCCAACTTCGTCCGCTGGACTCGGAATGGGGCGAGACTTTGCGAGGACCCTCCGTGTGCCAAAAAAAGGCCGAGGGCACAGCCGTGCCCCAAAACGAGCGCCCGACGCCTGGGGCGCCAAGTTCGTCCTGCGGAAAAAAGCCAAAAAAAAGGGTGGGCTATAGGCTTGGGGTGTGGGGTTGGCCAACTTCATCCGCCGGACTCGGAACGGGGCGAGACTTTGCGAGGCCCCTCCGTGTGCCAAAAAAATGCCGCGGGCACAGCAGTGCCCCAAAAAGAGCGCCCGACGCCTGGGGCGCCAAGTTCGTCCTGCGGAAAAATGGCCACAAATTGGGTGGGCTATAGCCTTGGGGTGTAGGGCTGGCCAACTTCGTCCGCCTGACTCGGAATGGGGCGAGACTTTGTGCGGCCCCTCCGTGTGCCAAAAAAAGGCCGCGGGCACAGCCGTGCCCCAAAACGAGCGCCCGACGCCTGGGGCGCCTAGTTCGTCCTGCGGAAAAAAGGCCAAAAAAAGGGTGGGCTATAGGCTTGGGGTGTGGGGCTGGCCAACTTCGTCCGCCGGACTCGGAACGGGGCGAGACTTTGCGAGGCCCCTCCGTGTGCCAAAAATAGGCCGCGGGCACAGCCGTGCCCCAAAACTAGCGCCCGACGCCTGGGGCGCCAAGTTCGTCCCGCGGAAAAATGGCCACAAATTGGGTGGGCTATAGCCTTGGGGTGTGGGGCTGGCCAACTTCGTCCGCCGGACTCGGAATGGGGCGAGTCTTTGCGAGGCCCCTCCGTGTGCCAAAAAAAGGCCGAGGGCACAGCCGTGCCCCAAAACGAGCGCCCGACGCCTGGGGCGCCAAGTTCGTCCTTCGGAAAAAAGGCCAAAAAACGGGTGGGCTATAGTCTTGGGGTGTGGGGCTGGCCAACTTCGTCCGCCGGACTCGGAATGGGGCGAGACAATGCGAGGCCCCTCCGTGTGCCAAAAATAGGCCGCGGGCACAGCCGTGCCCCAAAACGAGCGCCCGACGCCTAGGGCGCCAAGTTCATCCTGCGGAAAAAAGGCCAAAAAACGGGTGGGCTATAGTCTTGGGGTGTGGGGCTGGCCAACTTCATCCGCCGGACTCGGAATGGGGCGAGACTTTGCGAGGCCCCTCCGTGTGCCAAAAATAGACCGCGGGCACAGCCGTGCCCCAAAACCAGCGCCCGACGCCTGGGGCGCCAAGTTCGTCCTGCGGAAAAAAGGCCAAAAAACGGGTGGGCTATAGTCTTGGGGTGTGGGGCTGGCCAACTTCGTCCGCCGGACTCGGAATGGGGCGAGACTTTGTGGGGCCCCTCCGTGTGCCAAAAATAGACCGCGGGCACAGCCGTGCCCCAAAACCAGCGCCCGACGCCTGGGGTGCCAAGTTCGTCCTGCGGAAAAATGGCCACAAATTGGGTGGGCTATAGCCTTGGGGTGTGGGGCTGGCCAACTTCGTCCGCCGGACTCGGAATGGGGTGAGACTTTGTGAGGCCCCTCCGTGTGCCAAAAATAGGCTCCGGGCACAGCCGTGCCCTAAAAAAGGCCAAAAAACGGGTGGGCTATAGTCTTGGGGTGTGGGGCTGGCCAACTTCATCCGCCGGACTCGGAACGGGGCGAGACTTTGCGAGTCCCTCCGTGGGCCAAAAATAGGGCGCGGGCACAGCCGTGCCCCAAAACTAGCGCCCGACGCCTGGGGCGCCAAGTTCGTCCCGCGGAAAAATGGCCACAAATTGGGTGGGCTATAGCCTTGGGGTGTGGGGCTGGCCAACTTCGTCCGCCGGACTCGGAATGGGGCGAGTCTTTGCGAGGCCCCTCCGTGTGCCAAAAAAAGGCCGAGGGCACAGCCGTGCCCCAAAACGAGCACCCGACGCCTGGGGCGCCAAGTTCGTCCTTCGGAAAAAAGGCCAAAAAACGGGTGGGCTATAGTCTTGGGGTGTGGGGCTGGCCAACTTCGTCCGCCGGACTCGGAATGGGGCGAGACTTTGTGGGGCCCCACCGTGTGCCAAAAATAGACCACGGGCACAGCCGTGCCCAAAAACCAGCGCCCAACGCCTGGGGCGCCATGTTCGTCCTGCGGAAAAAAGGCCAAAATACGGATGGGCTATAGTCTTGGGGTGTGGGGCTGGCCCAATTTGTCCGCCGGACTCGGAATGGGGCGAGACTTTGTGGGGACCCTCCGTGTGCCAAAAATACACCGCGGGCGCAGCCGTGCCCCAAAACGAGCGCCCGACGCCTGGGGCGCCAAGTTCGTCCTGCGGAAAAATGGCCACAAATTGGGTGCGCTATAGCCTTGGGGTGTGGGGCTGGCCCACTTCGTCCGCCAGACTCGGAATGGGGCAAGACTTTGCGAGGCCCCTCCGTGTGCCAAAAATAGGTCGCGGGCACAGCCGTGCCCCAAAAGTAGCGCCCGACGCCTGGGGCGCCAAGTTCGTCCTGCGGAAAAATGGCCACAAATTGGGTGGGCTATAGCCTTGGGGTGTGGGGCTGGCCCACTTCGTCCGCCAGACTCGGAATGGGGCGAGACTTTGCGAGGCCCCTCCGTGTGCCAAAAATAGACCGCGGGCACAGCCGTGCCCCAAAACCAGCGCCCGACGCCTGGGGCGCCAAGTTCGTCCTGCGGAAAAAAGGCCAAAAAACGGGTGGGCTATGGTCTTGGGGTGTGGGGCTGGCCAACTTCATCCGCCGGACTCGGAACGGGGTGAGACTTTGCGAGGCCCCTCCGTGTGCCAAAAATAGGCCGCGGGCACAGCCGTGCCCCAAAACTAGCGCCCGACGCCTGGGGCGCCAAGTTCGTCCTGCGGAAAAAAGGCCAAAAAAAGGGTGGGCTATAGGCTTGGGGTGTGGGGCTGGCCAACTTCGTCCGCTGGACTCGGAATGGGGCGTGACTTTGCGAGGCCGCTCTGTGCACCAAAAATAGGCCGCGGGCACAGCCGTGCCCCAAAACAGGCGCCCGACGCCTGGGGCGCCAAGTTCGTCGTGCGAAAAAATGGCCACAAATTGGGTGGACTATAGCCTTGGGGTGTGGGGCTGGCCAAATTCCTCCGCCGGACTCGGAAGGGGGCGAGACTTTGCGAGGCCCCTCCGTGTGCCAAAAATAGGCCGCGGGCACAGCCGTGCCCCAAAACGGGCGTCCGACGCCTGGGGCGCCAAGTTCGTCCTGCGGAAAAATGGTCACAAATTGGGTGGGCTATAGCCTTGGGGTGTGGGGCTGGCCAACTTCGTCCGCCGGACTCGGAATGGGGCGAGACTTTGCGAGGCCCCTCCGTGTGCCAAAAATAGGCCACGGGCACAGCCGTGCCCCAAAACCAGCGCCCGACGCCTGGGGCGCCAAGTTCGTCCTGCGGAAAAATGGCCACAAATTGGGTGGGCTATAGCCTTGGGGTGTGGGGCTTGCCAACTTCGCCCGCCGGACTCGGAATGGGGCGAGACTTTGCGAGGCCCCTCCGTGTGCCAAAAATAGGCCGCGGGCACAGCCGTGCCCCAAAACGAGCGCCCGACGCCTGGGGCAACAAGTTCGTCCTGCGGAAAAAAGGCCAAAAAACGGGTGGGCTATAGTCTTGGGGTGTGGGGCTGGCCAACTTCATCCGCCGGACTCGGAACGGGGCGAGACTTTGCGAGGCCCCTCCGTGTGCCAAAAATAGGCCGCGGGCACAGCCGTGCCCCAAAACGGGCGCCCGACGCCTGGGGTGCCAAGTTCGTCCTGCGGAAAAAAGGCCAAAAAAAGGGTGGGCTATAGGCTTGGGGTGTGGGGCTGGCCAACTTCGTCCGCCGGACTCGGAATGGGGCGAGACTTTGCGAGGCCCCTCCGTGTGCCAAAAAAAGGCCGCGGGCACAGCCGTGCCCCAAAACCAGCGCCCGACGCCTGGGGCGCCAAGTTCGTCCTGCGGAAAAACGGCCACAAATTGGGTGGGCTATAGCCTTGGGGTGTGGGGCTGGCCAACTTCGTCCTCTGGACTCGGAATGGGGCGTGACTTTGCGAGGCCGCTCTGCGCGCCAAAAATAGGCCGCGGGCACAGCCGTGCCCCAAAACGGGCGCCCGACGCCTGGGGCGCCAAGTTCGTCGTGCGAAAAAATGGCCACAAATTGGGTGGGCTATAGCCTTGGGGTGTGGGGCTGGCCAAATTCCTCCGCCGGACTCGGAAGGGGGCGAGACTTTGCGAGGCCCCTCCGTGTGCCAAAAATAGGCCGCGGGCACAGCCGTGCCGCAAAACGGGCGCCCGACGCCTGGGGCGCCAAGTTCGTCCGGCGGAAAAATGGCCACAAATTGGGTGGGCTATAGCCTTGGGGTGTGGGGCTGGCCAACTTCGTCCGCCGGACTCGGAATGGGGCGAGACTTTGCGAGGCCCCTCCGTGTGCCAAAAATAGGCCGCGGGCACAGCCGTGCCCCAAAACCAGCGCCCGACGCCTGGGGCGCCAAGTTCGTCCAGCGGAAAAATGGCCACAAATTGGGTGGGCTATAGCCTAGGGGTGTGGGCTGGCCCACTTCGTCCGCCGGACTCGGAATGGGGCGAGACTTTGCGAGGCCCCTCCGTGCGCCAAAGAAAGGCCGCGGGCACAGCCGTGCCCCAAAACGAGCGCCCGACGCCTGGGGCGCCAAGTTCGTCCTGCGGAAAAAAGGCCAAAAAAAGGGTGGGCTATAGCTTTGGGGTGTGGGGCTGGCCAACTTCGTCCGCCGGACTCGGAATGGGGCGAGACTTTGCGAGGCCCCTCCGTGTGCCAAAAAAAGGCTGCGGGCACAGCCGTGCCCAAAACCAGCGCCCGACGCCTGGGGCGCCAAGTTCGTCCTGCGGAAAAAAGGCCAAAAAACGGGTGGGCTATAGTCTTGGGGTGTGGGGCTGGCCCGCTTCGTCCGCCGGACTCGGAATGGGGCGAGACTTTGCGAGGCCCCTCCGTGTGCCAAAAATAGGTCGCGGGCACTGCCGTGCCCCAAAACTAGCGCCCAACGCCTGGGGCGCGAAGTTCGTCCTGCGGAAAAATGGCCACAAATTGGGTGGGCTATAGCCTTGGGGTGTGGGGCTGGCCCACTTCGTCCGCCAGACTCGGAATGGGGCGAGACTATGCGAGGCCCCTCCGTGTGCCAAAAATAGACCGCGGGCACAGCCGTGCCCCAAAACGAGCGCCCGACGCCTGGGGCGCCAAGTTCGTCCTGCGGAAAAAAGGCCAAAAAAAGGTGGGCTATAGTCTTGGGGTGTGGGGCTGGCCAACTTCATCCGCCGGACTCGGAACGGGGCGAGACTTTGCGAGGCCCCTCCGTGTGCCAAAAATAGGCCGCGGGCACAGCCGTGCCCCAAAACGGGCGCCCGACGCCTGGGGCGCCAAGTTCGTCCTGCGGAAAAATGGCCACAAATTGGGTGGGCTATAGCCTTGGGGTGTGGGGCTGGCCAACTTCGTCCGCCGGACTCGGAATGGGGCGAGACTTTGCGAGGCCCCTCCGTGTGCCAAAAATAGGCCGCGGGCACAGCCGTGCCCCAAAACCAGCTCCCGACGCCTGGGGCGCCAAGTTCGTCCAGCGGAAAAATGGCCACCAATTGGGTGGGCTATACCCTTGGGGTGTGGGGCTGGCCGACTTCGTCCGCTGGACTCGGAATGGGGCGAGACTTTACGAGGCCCCTCCTTGTGCCAAAAAAAGGCTGCGGGCACAGCCGTGCCCAAAACCAGCGCCCGACGCCTGGGGCGCCAAGTTCGTCCTGCAGAAAAAAGGCCAAAAAACGGGTGGGCTATAGCCTAGGGGTGTGGGCTGGCCAACTTCATCCGCCGGACTCGGAATGGGGCGAGACTTTGCGAGGCCCCTCCGTGCGCCAAAAAAAGGCCGCGGACAAAGCCGTGCCCCAAAACGAGCGCCTGACGCCTGGGGCGCCATGTTCGTCCTGCGGAAAAAAGGCCAAAAAACGGGTGGGCTATAGTCCTGGGGTGTGGGGCTGGCCAACTTCGCCCGCCGGACTCGGAATGGGGCGAGACTTTGCGAGGCCCCTCCGTGTGCCAAAAATAGGCCACGGGCACAGCCGTACCCCAAAACGAGCGCCCGACACCTGGGGCGCCAAGTTCGTCCTCCGAAAAAAGGCCAAAAAACGGGTGGGCTATAGTCTTCGGGTGTGGGGCTGGCCCACTTCGTCCGCCGGACTCGGAATGGGGCGAGAACTTGCGAGGTCCCTCCGTGTGCCAAAAATAGGCAACGGGCACAGCCGTGCCCCAAAACGAGCCCCGACGCCTGGGTCGCCAAGTTCGTCCTGCGGAAAAATGGCCACAAATTGGGTGGGCTATAGCCTTGGGGTGTGGGGCTGGCCAACTTCGTCCGCCGGACTCGGAATGGGGCGAGACTTTGCGAGGCCCCTCCGTGTGCCAAAAATAGGCCACGGGCACAGCCGTACCCCAAAACGAGCGCCCGACACCTGGGGCGCCAAGTTCGTCCTCCGAAAAAAGGCCAAAAAACGGGTGGGCTATAGTCTTCGGGTGTGGGGCTGGCCCACTTCGTCCGCCGGACTCGGAATGGGGCGAGAACTTGCGAGGTCCCTCCGTGTGCCAAAGATAGGCAACGGGCACAGCCGTGCCCCAAAACGAGCCCCCGACGCCTGGGTCGCCAAGTTCGTCCTGCGGAAAAATGGTCACAAATTGGGTGGGCTATAGCCTTGGGGTGTGGGGCTGGCCAACTTCGTCCGCCGGACTCGGAATGGGGCGAGACTTTGCGAGGCCCCTCCGTGTGCCAAAAATAGGCCGCGGGCACAGCCGTGCCCCAAAACGAGCCCCCGACACCTGGGGCGCCAAGTTCGTCCTGCGGAAAAAAGGCCAACAAACGGGTGGGCTATAGCCTTGGGGTGTGGGGCTGGCCGACTTCGTCCGCCGGACTCGGAATGGGGCGAGACTTTGAGAGGCCCCTCCGTGAGCCAAAAATATGCCGCGGGCCGAGCCGTGCCCCAAAACGAGCGCCCGGCGCCTGGGTCGCCAAGTTCGTCCTGCGGAAAAATGGTCACAAATTGGGTGTGCTATAGCCTTGGGGTGTGGGGCTGGCAAACTTCGTCCGCCGGACTCGGAATGGGGCGAGACTTTGCGAGGCCCCTCCGTGGCCCAAAAATGGGCCGCGGGCCCAGCCGTGCCCCAAAACGAGCGCCCGACGCCTGGGGCGCCAAGTTCTTCCTGCGGAAAAATGGCCAAAAAACGGGTGGCCTATAGCCTTGGGGTGTGGGGCTGGCCGACTTCGTCCGCCGGACTCGGAAGGGGCGAGACTTTGAGAGGCCCCTCCGTGCGCCAAAAATATGCCGCGGGCCCAGCCGTGCCCCAAAACGAGCGCCCGACGCCTGGGGCGCCAAGTTCGTCCGGCGGAAAAAGGGTCATAAATTGGGTGGGCTATAGCCTTGGGGTGTGGGGCTGGCCAACTTCGTCCGCCGGACTCGGAATGGGGTGAGACTTTGCAAGGCCCCTCCATGCGCCAAAAATAGGCCGCGGCCACAGCCGTGCCCCAAAACGAGCGCCCGACGCCTGGGGCGCCAAGTTCGTCCTGCGGAAAAATGGCCAAAAAACGGGTGGGCTATAGCCTTGGGGTGTGGGGCTGGCCGACTTCGTCCGCCGAACTCGGATTGGGGCGAGACTTTGCGAGGCCCCTCCGTGTGCCAAAAATAGGCCGCGGCCACAGCCGTGCCCCAAAACGAGCGCCCGACGCCTGGGGCGCCAAGTTCGTCCTGCGGAAAAATGGCCACAAATTGGGTGGACTATCGCCATGGGGTGTGGGGCTGGCCCACTTCGTCCGCCGGACTCGGAATGGGGCGAGACTTTGCGAGGCCCCTCCGTGTGCCAAAAAGAGGCCGCGGGCACAGCCGTGCCCCAAAACGAGCGCCCGACGCCTGGGCCGCAAAGTTCGTACTACGGAAAAATGGCCACAAATTGGGTGGACTATCGCCTTGGGGTGTGGGGCTGGCCCACTTCGTCCGCCGGACTCGTAATGGGGCGAGACTTTGCGAGGCCCATCCGTGTGCCAAAAATAGGCCGCTGGCACAGCCGAGCCCCAAAACGAGCGCCCGACGCCTGGGGCGCCAAGTTCGTCCTGCGGAAAAATGCCTACAAATTGGGTGGGCTATAGCCTTGGGGTGTGGGGCTGGCCAACTTCGTCCGCCGGACTCGGAATGGGGCGAGACTTTGCGAGGACCCTCCGTGTGCCAAAAATAGGCCGCGGGCACAGCCGTGCCCCAAAACGAGCGCCCGACGCTTGGGGCGCCAAGTTCGTCCTGAGGAAAAAAGGCGGAAAAACGGGTGGGCTATAGTCTTGGGGTGTGGGACTGGCCAACTTCGTCCGCCGGACTCGGAATGGGGCGAGACTTTGCGACGACCCTCCGTGTGCCAAAAATAGGCAGCGGGCACAGCCGTGCCCCAAAACGAGCTTCCGACGCTTGGGGCACCAAGTTCGTCCTGAGGAAAAAAGGCGAAAAAACGGGTGGGCTATAGTCTTGGGGTGTGGGGCTGCCCAACTTCGTCCGCCGGACTCGGAATAGGGCGAGCCTTTGCGAGGCCCCTCCGTGTGCCAAAAATAGGCCGTGGGCACAGCCGTACCCCAAAACGAGCGCCCGACGCCTGGGGCGCCAAGTTCGTCCTGCGGAAAAATGGCCACAAATTGGGTGGGCTATAGCCTTGGGGTGTGGGGCTGGCCAACTTCGCCCGCCGGAGTTGGAATGGGGCGAGACTTTGTGAGGCCCCTCCGTGTGCCAAAAATTTGCGGCGGACACAACCGCGCCCCAAAACGAGCGCCCGACGCCTGGGGAGCCAAGTTCGTCCTGCGGAAAAAGGGTCATAAATTGGGTGGGCTATAGCCTTGGGGTGTGGGGCTGGCCAACTTCGTCCGCCGGACTCGGAATGGGGTGAGACTTTGCAAGGCCCCTCCATGCGCCAAAAATAGGCCGCGGCCACAGCCGTGCCCCAAAACGAGCGCCCGACGCCTGGGGCGCCAAGTTCGTCCTGCGGAAAAATGGCCAAAAAACGGGTGGGCTATAGCCTTGGGGTGTGGGACTGGCCGACTTCGTCCGCCGAACTCGGATTGGGGCGAGACTTTGCGAGGCCCCTCCGTGTGCCAAAAATAGGCCGCGGCCACAGCCGTGCCCCAAAACGAGCGCCCGACGCCTGGGGCGCCAAGTTCGTCCTGCGGAAAAATGGCCACAAATTGGGTGGACTATCGCCTTGGGGTGTGGGGCTGGCCCACTTCGTCCGCCGGACTCGGAATGGGGCGAGACTTTCCGAGGCCCCTCCGTGTGCCAAAAAGAGGCCGCGGGCACAGCCGTGCCCCAAAACGAGCGCCCGACGCCTGGGCCGCAAAGTTCGTACTACGGAAAAATGGCCACAAATTGGGTGGACTATCGCCTTGGGGTGTGGGGCTGGCCCACTTCGTCCGCCGGACTCGTAATGGGGCGAGACTTTGCGAGGCCCATCCGTGTGCCAAAAATAGGCCGCGGGCACAGCCGAGCCCCAAAACGAGCGCCCGACGCCTGGGGCGCCAAGTTCGTCCTGCGGAAAAATGCCTACAAATTGGGTGGGCTATAGCCTTGGGGTGTGGGGCTGGCCAACTTCGTCCGCCGGACTCGGAATGGGGCGAGACTTTGCGAGGACCCTCCGTGTGCCAAAAATAGGCCGCGGGCACAGCCGTGCCCCAAAACTAGCGCCCGACGCTTGGGGCGCCAAGTTCGTCCTGAGGAAAAAAGGCGAAAAAATGGGTGGGCTATAGTCTTGGGGTGTGGGGCTGGCCAACTTCGTCCGCCGGACTCGGAATGGGGCGAGCCTTTGCGAGGCCCCTCCGTGTGCCAAAAATAGGCCGCGGACACAACCGCGCCCCAAAACGAGCGCCCGACGCCTGGGGCCCCAAGTTCGTCCTGCGGAAAAATGGCCACAAATTGGGTGGGCTATGGCCTTGGGGTGTGGGGCTGGCCAACTTCGTCCGCCGGACTCGGAATGGGGTGAGACTTTGCGAGGCCCCTCCGTTTGCCAAAAATAGGCCGCGGGCACAGCCGTGCCCCAAAACGAGCCCCCGAAGCCTGGGGCGCCAAGTTCGTCCTGCGGAAAAATGGTCACAAATTGGGTGGGCTGTAGCCTTGGGGTTTGGGGCTGGCCAACTTCGTCCGCCGGACTCGGAATGGGGCGAGACTTTGCGAGGCCCCTCCGTGTGCCAAAAATAGGCCGCGGGCACAGCCGTGCCCCAAAACTAGCGCCCGACACCTGGGGCGCCAAGTTCGTCCTGCGGAAAAAAGGCCAAAAACGGGTGGGCTATAGCCTTGGGGTGTGGGGCTGGCCAACTTCGCGCGCCCGACTCGGATTGGGGCGATACTTTGCGTGGCCCCACCGTGTGCCAAAAATAGGCCGCGGGCACAGCTGTGCCCCAAAACGAGCGCCCAACGCCTGGGGCGCCAAGTTCGTCCTGCGGAAAAATGGCCACAAATTGGGTGGCCTATAGCCATGGGGTTTGGGGCTGGCCCACTTCGTCCGCCGGGCTCGGAATAGGGCGAGACCTTGCGAGGCCCCTCCGTGTGCCAAGAACTGGCCGCGGGCACATCCGCGCCCCAAAACAAGCGCCCGAAGGCTGGGGCGCCAAGTTCGTCCTGCGGAAAAATGCCCAAAAATTGGGTGGGCTATAGCCTTGGGGTGTGGGGCTGGCCAACTTCGCCCGCCGGACTCGGAATGGGGCGAGACTTTGCGAGGCCCCTCCATGCGCCAAAAATAGGCCGCGGCCACAGCCGCGCCCCAATACGAGCGCCCGAAGACTGGGGCGCCAAGTTCGTCCTGCAGAAAACCGTCCCAAAATTGGCTGGGCTGTAGCCTTGGGGTGTGGGGCAGGCCCACTTCGTCCGCCGGACTCGGAATGGGGCGAGACTTTGCAAGGCCCCTCCGTGTGCCAAAAATATGCTGCGGGCACTGCCGCGCCCCAATACGAGCACCCGAAGGCTGGGGCGCCAAGTTTGTTCTGCGGAAAAACGCCCCAAAATTGGGTGCCTATAGCCTTGGGGTGTTGGGCTGGCCAACTTCGTCCCCCGGACTCGGAATGGGGTGAGACTTTGCGAGGCCCCTCCGTGTGCCAAAAATAGGCCGCGGGCGCAGCCGCGCCCCAATACCAGCGCCCGAAGGCTGGGGCGCCATGTTCGTCCAGCCGAAAAATGCCCGAAAATTGGGTGGGCAATAGCCTTGGGGTGTGGCACTGGCCCACTTCATCCGCCGGATTCGGAATGGGGCGAGACTTTGCGAGGCCCCTCCGTGTGCCAAAAATATGCGGCGGGCACAGCCGCGCCCCAATACGAGCGCCCGATGGCTGGGGCGCCAAGTTCGTCCAGCGGAAAAACGCCCCAAAATTGGGTGGGCGGTAGCCTTGGGGTGTGGGGCAGGCCCACTTCGTCCGCCGGACTCGGAATGGGGCGAGACTTTGCGAGGCCCCTCCGTGTGCCAAAAATATGCCGCGGGCACAGCCGCACCCCAATACGAGCGCCCGAAGGCTGGGGCGCCAAGTTCGTCCTGCGGAATAACGCCCCAAAATTGGGTGGGCTATAGCCTTGGGGTGTGGGGCAGGCCAACTTCGTCCGCCGGACTCGCAATGGGGCGAGACTTTGCGAGGCCCCTCCATGCGCCAAAAATAGGCCGCGGCCACAGCCGCGCCCCAATACGAGCGCCCGAAGGCTGGGGCGCCAAGTTCGTCCTGCAGAAAACCGTCCCAAAATTGGCTGGGCTGTAGCCTTGGGGTGTGGGGCAGGCCCACTTCGTCCGCCGGACTCGGAATGGGGCGAGACTTTGCGAGGCCCCTCCGTGTGCCAAAAATATGCTGCGGGCACTGCCGCGCCCCAATACGAGCACCCGAAGGCTGGGGCGCCAAGTTTGTCCTGCGGAAAAACGCCCCAAAATTGGGTGGGCTATAGCCTTGGGGTGTGGGGCTGGCCAACTTCGTCCGCCGGACTCGGAATGGGGCGAGACTTTGCGAGGCCCCTCCGTGTGCCAAAAATATGCGGCGGGCACTGCCGCGCCCCAATACGAGCGCCCGAAGGCTGGGGCGCCTAGTTCGTCCTGCGGAAAAACGCCCCAAAATTGGCTGGGCTATAGCCTTGGGGTGTGGCGCAGGCCAACCTCGTCCGCCGGACTCGGAATGGGGCGAGACTTTGCGAGGCCCCTCCGTGTGCCAAAAATATGCCGCGGGCACAGCCGCACCCCAATACGAGCGCCCGAAGACTGGGGCGCCAAGTTCGTCCTGCGGAATAACGCCCCAAAATTGGGTGGGCTATAGCCCTGGGGTGTGGGGCAGGCCAACTTCGTCCGCCGGACTCGCAATGGGGCGAGACTTTGCGAGGCCCCTCCGTGTGCCAAAAATATGCGGCGGGCACCGCCGCGCCCCAATACGAGCGCCCGAAGGCTGGGGCGCAAAGTTTGTCCTGCGGAAAAATGCCCCAAAATTGGGTGGGCTGCAGCCTTGGGGTGTGGGGCTGGCCTAGTTCGTCCGCCGCACACGGAATGGGGCGAGACTTTGCGAGGCCCCTCCGTGTGCCAAAAATATGCCGCGGGCACAGCCGTGCCCCAAAACGAGCACCCGACTCCTGGGGCGCCAAGTTCGTTCTGCGGAAAAAAGGCAAAAAAACGGGTGGGCTATAGTCTTGGGGTGTGGGGCTGGCCAACTTCGTCCGCCGGACTCGGAATGGGGCAAGACTTTGCGAGGCCCCTCCGTGCGCCAAAAATACGCCGCGGGCACAGCCGTGCCCCAAAACGAGCGCCTGACGCCTAGGGCGCCAAGTTCGTCCTGCGGAAAAATAGCCACAAATTGGGTGGGCTATAGCCTTGGTGTGTGGGGCTGGCAAACTTCGTCCGCCGGACTCGGAATGGGGCGAGACTTGGCGAGGCTCCTCCGTGCGCCAAAAATAGGCCGCGGGCCCAGCCGTGCCCCAAAACGAGCGCCCGACGCCTGCGGCGCCAAGTTCGTCCTGCGGAAAAATGGTCACAAATTGGGTGGGCTATAGTCTTGGGGTGTGGGGCCGGCCCACTTCGTCCGCCGGACTCGGAATGGGGCGAGACTTTGCGAGGCCCCTCCGTGTGCCAAAAATAGGCCGCGGGCCCGGCCGTGCCCCAAAACGAACGCCCGACGCCTGGGGCGCCAAGTTCGTCCTGCGGAAAAATGGCCACAAATTGGGTGGGCTATAGCCTTGGGGTGTGGGGCTGGCCAACTTCGTCCGCCGGACTCGGAATGGGGCGAGACTTTGCGAGGCCCCTCCGTGTGCCAAAAATATGCCGCGGGCACTGCCGCGCCCCAATACGAGCGCCCGAAGGCTGGGGCGCCAAGTTCGTCCTGCGGAAAAACGCCCCAAAATTGGGTGGGCTATAGCCTTGGGGTGTGGCGCAGGCCAACTTCGTCCGCCGGACTCGGAATGGGGCGAGACTTTGCGAGGCCCCTCCATGTGCCAAAAATAGGCCGCGGGCGCAACCTTGCCCTAATACGAGCGACCGAAGGCTGGGGCGCCATGTTCATCCAGCGGAAAAATGCCCCAAAATTGGGTGGGCTATAGCCTTGGGGTGTGGCTCAGGCCAACTTCGTCCGCCGGATTCGGAATGGGGCGAGACTTTGCGAGGCCCCTCCGTGTGCCCAAAATATGCCACAGGCACAGCCGCGCCCCAATACGAGCGCCCGAAGGCTGGGGCGCCTAGTTCGTCCTGCGGACAAACGCCCCAAAATTGAAGGACAACATTTGTCCATGAGGTTCCTAAAAACGCAACTTTTGCGCAGTAAAATTAAAACAGATGGCGGAAGCTCTAGAAACCTCGGATCGACTTCATTCAAAAACTAAAATCAAGAGGAAAGATTGAAGTTTAATTACCTCACTTGCAGTTTCGAAAACAACCTCGTGAAGTGGGAGAAAACGACTGAAAACAGCAAGCTCCGAACACTGTCCAGAAAAACAGCTCTACACGAACAGCTTCTGTTTTGCCGCGATCTGAGATCCTTTAAGCACCCCAATTGTGATGCCTCTAATCAGTCCACACTTAGAAATGTTCTAGGAGTTCAGAGGATTTGGAATCTCGAAATTGCATTAAGAAATGAGAGAGATAATTAAGGAACATGAGTGCTAGCTCATTTTGATTCCATCCACCAAATAAAGCCCCATTATCTCTAATAATGGCACCAAACATTATCATGTGCTTAGACCCACCCACTTAGCCATTATTTATTGAAATTGATCTCATCACTTCAATAAACTATTTAATCAAATAAATAAATAGCTAATATTAATTAATTTCGGAATTAATTATTTAACCCCATTTTGATCACATCAAATGGTTAAATGTGGGCTTCTCTTGTGACATGTTCTAATGCTTTCTCTTAATCCATATTGGATCCAATAAAAGCCCATAATTCTAAACCCAAAATTGGTCTAGAAGTCCATAATCATATATGAACCCGAACATGTCCAAAACGGTCTTTTTACGTGCTCGACATTCCATAATGTTTAATTGAGGATTTATGAAATTTATTTTGTTCCTTAAACTATTTATGGAACATCTAAATTTCTATCTTAAATCATATTTAAGATGTATTTATATTTATATTCATTCTCAATGAATTATAATATAAATATTGATTTTCCTAAAATTAGGAAATCTAACTTCTCATTTTCTAGTAACTCCTTTTTCATTTCTATATTGTGTGTGACCTTTTAGGTTCTTAGTTATAAGGTAGTAGAACTATTTTAATGATAACTCTTTATTCATTAAATGATGCTAAACTCTTTAGTCATCAATTAGAACCTTTCTAATGACCTTAAGATGCATTGGTAATACGCTTTACCAAAATTGATCATAAGGTTTCTACAAGTCATGAGTGACACCTAGCAGTATATCACGACTATCCAAATAACAAGAATTGTTGGATCTATAGAACCTATTCCATTGTATCTCTATGTCTTGGTCTCTTCATCATCCATGTCCAGAGAAAAACACAGCTTATGGTTTATTATGTTAAGCAGTTGTGCTTTATCTCAAAATAAATATAAATGAACTTGACATGATAATATAATTTGAACTCCTTCAAATATATTTCACCTTGGCCAAGGATTTCTCATGCCAATTCATATTATCTCATAGGGACATCCTTTTTGTATATTACAAAGTGATGAATTCCATATTGGCCATCAACTTGTCTTCATACATAGCCAACCATGACAGCTATTGCTAGATCTCTTCCGTGATTAGGAATCAATCGTTATGCATTCACATATCAGAGATGTCTATGTATAAGACATCTGTTATGCCTCAGGTCTAAAGACCATTACTAAACATAGTGTCTGTTACAATGTATAATAAGCCATTAACACTCAAGACCATATGGCTTACTATATTCGGTCAAGTTCAGTAAACTTGTTCTTTTAACAAGTACCTATGTGTTTGACTTGACATCTCATGTCAATGATATGAAACTCACCATCCATTTTAGTATCACATACCATAAGGAGTCATAACACATACTAGTGTTTATAGGAATTTATAATGTCCAATTATAAATCCACCACTAGGAACTATTTTAGAAGTATAGTACAAAGGATACACGTTTCATATTCTCGACATACTCGAGAATGTGTTCCTTAACTATTTTACTTCTTGGACTATATTCATTATATTAATATATGAATATTGATAACTTTGCCATTTAATAAATATCAAAATGCTATTCACATACAATCATTCCCTAAACAATGAAATCACCATTCGATTGGCCATTAGGGCATATTACTAACAATCTCCCACTTGCACTAAAGCCAATCGTTATGGTATCTCATACCCATCTTCTCAAGATGACGATCTAGCTGCTGTTGAGTAAGTGCTTTAGGCGGAGGATCCGCAGTGTTATCAGCGGAGGCTATTTTCTGCATAATGATATCACTCATTCCAATGATTTCTTTAATAATGTTATATCTTCTCTCAATGTGTTTGGACTTCTGGTGAGACCTTGGTTCCTTAGCTTGTGCTATAGCTCCATTGTTGTCATGAGATTGACAACGCAATGGTTGGAACCACTTGAAGTTATTGAATAAACTTCCGTATCCAAACAACATCTTTTGCTGCATCTAATGCAGCTATATATTCCGCTTCAATGGGAGAATCTGCAGTAGTTGCTTGCTTGGAACTTTTCCAGCTTACTGCTCCACCATTGATTGTGAATAAAAATCTTGATGTAGATTTTCTGTCATCTACATCTGACTGGAAATCTGAATCAGTGAAGCCTTCAATTTTTAGCTCACCCTCTCCATATGTTAAGAACAAATCTTTAGTTCTTCTTAAGTACTTAAAGATATTCTTAACTGCGGTCCAATGTTTCTCACCCGGATTACTCTGGTATCTGCTAGTGACACTCACTGCATGAGCTATATCCGGTCTAGTACATAGCATAGCATACATAAGACTTCCAATTGCAGAAGCATATGGAATCTTATTCATACGCTCTCTCTCATCATAAGTTTTTGGACTCATGCTTTTAGAGAGATGAATTCCATGTCTGAAGGGTATAAAACCCCCTTTTGGAATCCCACATATTAAATTTCTTTAATATCTTTTCTATGTACTTAGCTTGACATAGACCTATTAATCTTCTGGATCTATCTCTATAAATCCTAATTCCCAAGATATACATTGCATCTCCTAGGTCTTTCATGGAGAAGTTTTGAGAAAGCCAAATTTTGACAGAAGACATTTGTCCAATGTCATTTCCTATAAGCAATATGTCATCTACATATAGCACAAGGAAAGTTATTGCACTCCCACTGACCCTTTTGTAAACACATGGTTCATCCTCATTCTTGATGAAACCAAATGATTTGATTGCATCATCGAATCGGATGTTCCAACTCCTGGAGGCTTGTTTTAGCCCATAAATGGACCTTTTTAGCTTGCATACTTTATGAGGATTTGTCTTAGATTCAAAACCACAAGGTTGCATCATATAGATATCTTCCTCAATGTATCCATTAAGAAATGCAGTTTTGACATCCATTTGCCAAATCTCATAGTCATAATATGCTGCTATAGCCAATAAGATTCTGATGGACTTTAGCATGGCTACTGGTGAAAAGGTTTCCTCATAGTCTAGACCTTGTATTTGACGATAACCTTTAGCTACCAACCTTGCTTTATAGGTCTCTACCTTTCCATCTAAGCCTATCTTCCTCTTAAAGATCCACTTGCATCCAATAGGTACAATACCTTCGGGTGGATCCACTAGAGTCCAGACTTGGTTGGTTCTCATAGAGTCCATCTCTAAATCCATGGCTTCAAGCCATTTCTTAGAGTCAATATCTGATATTGCCTCTTCGTAACTAGTAGGATCATCTCTATGATCCGTATCACCCACTAAAAATATATCATTCATCTGATGAAGAAAACCATATCTTTCTGGTGGGTGAATTATCCTACTAGATCTACGGAGTTGTTGTGTTCCTTGTGTTTGTACTTGAACAGGCTCTTCATTGGATTTATCCTCATTAGAATTCTCAATAAATTCTAATTTTCTTCCTTGCCCACCTTCTTGAATAAACTCTTTTTCAAGAAATATGGCATTTCTACTGACCAATACCCTTTGATCAGATTGGATGTAAAAGTAATAACCCAAAGTTTCCTTTGGGTATCCAATGAACCTCCCACTATCTGCTTTAGCTTCAAGTTTCTCACTCTTGAGTCTCTTGATAAAAGCAGGACATCCCCAAATCCTAAGATGATTTAGGCTTGGTTGTCTACCATACCATATCTCATATGTTATTTTAGGTACAGACTTGGAAGGTACTCTGTTTAGTACATACGTTGCAGTAAGGAGAGCATATCCCCAAAGAGAAATTGGTAAGTCTGTATAACTCACCATTGATCGCACCATGTCTAACAGTGTGCGATTTCTCCTCTCAGATACTCCATTAAGCTCTGGTGTACCTGGAGGCGTCCATTGTGAAACAATACCATTTGCTTTAAGGTAAGACTGGAATTCTCCACTGAGATATTCACAACCTCGATCTGATCGTAGGGTTTTAATAAATTTTCCAGTCTGTTTCTCTACTTCATTTCGGTATTCTTTGAACTTTTCAAAGGCTTCAGATTTATACTTCATTAAGTATACTGAACAATACCTTGAGTGATCGTCGATAAAAGTTATGAAGTAGTAATATCCACCCCTTGCCATTTCATTAAATGGCCCACATACATCAGTATGTATAAGTTCAAGTAAATCAGTGGCTCTTGTACTTCGTCCAACGAAGGGTGCCCTGGTCATTTTTCCTTGAAGACATGATTCACAAGTTGGATAAGGTTCTAAACCAAATGGACCTATTAGTCCATCTTTAGCCAATTTTGTGACTCTTTCTTCTCCAATATGACCTAGCCTTAAATGCCACTTGTATTTGGGGCTTATTTCTTCTCTTTCACGTTTATGTGTTATGGTATTTACATTCACAACATGCTCATTATTTTCTTTCATGTTTAGTACATAAAGATCATTATCTAAAGTACCATGTGCAACATATTTATTCTCATAATAAATATTACAAATTTTATTTCTAAAATAAAATTCATAATTGTCTTTGCATAAACATGAAATTGAAACTATGTTCCTTACAGCAGAAGGAACAAATAAACAATCATTCAAACTTATAACATGCCCAGATGTCATTTTTAAGAAAAATGTCCGCATAGCTGAGGCAGCAACCATTGCTCCATTTCCCACTCTAAGAGACATTTCTCCTTGTTTAAGTCTTCTACTTCCTTTTAGATCCTGCATTGACATACAAATATGTGCGGTTGCAGCAGAATCTAAAATCTAAGAAGTAGATTGAATAATTGAAATATTAGTTTCAATAATGAGCATACCTTCACAAGGATTCTCTTTAGGCTTGACTTTCAAGCTGTTGAGGTAAGCTTTGCAATTCCTCTTCCAATGCCCATCTTTACCGCAATGGAAACATTTTCCCTTGTCATTGGGCTTATTAGCTTTTCCCTTCTTAATCCCACCTTTAGCCTTGGGTTGAAACTTTTTCTTTTTACCCTTTTTAGTTGAGGGTCCTTCTATAGCCATAACATCTTTTGGCTTCTTTATGCAAGTTTCGGCAGTATTAAGCATCTTTAGCAGTTCAGCAAGACTGCACTCAATTTTATTCATGTTAAAATTCATGATAAATTGAGAGAATGAGTCTGGCAAGGATTGTAGGATAAGATCGATAGCTAATTCCCCATCCATTGAGAAATTAAGAGCTTCCAGCTGCTCTATGTAATCAATCATTTTGAGTACATGCTCATTGACCGATCCTTCAGTCATTCTCATTCTAAACAGTTTCTTAGATATCTCATATCTAACTGTTCTGCTTTGTTCACCATACAACTCTTGTAGATGAAGTATCATGGAACTTGCATCAGGCATAATTTCATGTTGCCTTTGTAGCTCATTGGACATCGATGCCAATATATAGCTTTTAGCAGTGAGGTCATCATCTTGCCACTTCTGATAAGTGACACGTTCTTCCTCACTTGCTCCCTCAGGAATTTCATTTGGCTTAGGTGTATCAAGAACATAGCTAATTTTCTCATAATTAAGAACAATTCTTAAATTCCTTAACCAATCAACATAATTGGGTCCCGTCAAACGGTAGTTTTCCAGAATTCGTGCTAGCGGATTATTCATTATTAAATATTTCTGCAGAAAATATTAAATTAAATTATTAGCATTTTATTATAATCTATTTGATTTTGGTCTTTAAATCAAATAGTACCTCCCACTATTTTATCATTTCATTACACTCCCATACGTAAGAAACGGAAACTCTCATTGGTAAAAGTTTCTAGTAGGAATCGGATTCTCATTAGCATAAGTTTACCTCACCTAACAGTTCTTGGCTTACTTATTATAATGAGTAGGTAACTCTTTACCAAATGCATCTCATGCATGTACCGATTATCCTTCGGCCTCTAAATCATTAATACCTCACCTAACAGTTCTTGGTATAAATGATTTAGTTAAGTTTACCCTAATACCCTTGCACATTTTCAAAACATCTTACTAACCTCACCTAACAGTTCTTGGTAGCTTAATGTATGAATTATGCATCATCTTATGATATATGGTTTATTTTCAACATTTTAATGAATGAGTAGCCCATGTATCCATGTCGACTAGCCCAAGCATAAAATATTTTAAATATTCCATTGGTATTAGTAGGCCATGATGAATATTCTCAATATCCATCATTACAACTTAACAATAATTATTTTTATTTAATTAGGGAGTATTTGGGCATTATTATGGTCTCACTTTTTAGCATGTTATTCCATTTACAATATTCAAATATGTCTAAGCACCCTAATATACATCTCATGCATATTATAGACAAACCAACTAAGGATGATCATGGAATTTTCTAATAAAACCAATTTGAGCCAAAATTGGTTTTAAGGTCCACCTAGGTATCAAGCAAACAATAATGACTATGAGACATCTTATGCCTCAAATTATTACAAATATTAATTTCTATTTGAGAGGCCAAAATTACATTGAAAGTGCTGCAACAATCCATGAAGTCTTCTTGCTCCAATCCTCCAACGCACCGTAAATACGCCATCCTTCCTTTGGCAATCATCTCACTTTGTAGTAATTACATATTTAGAAGAATTGGGGTACAAATCTCAGGGGTAATGGGATACAATCAGATCTTAATAGAAGGAGGAACATGCAAGTCCCTATTTAAAAATATTACAACCATTTAAGCCTTTAGAAATCGGCCAAATCAACAAATGAATCAATAGCTCATTCAATCATACATATATTCAATCATCACATGACATAAATATATCTAGGTCTTTCCATGATCATCCTTCATGCTATTATAAATGGAAATAACATAAATCATGCTTCAAAAATTCGAAATTGAATGAAGATGGCTCTGATACCACTTGAAGGACAACATTTGTCCATGAGGTTCCTAAAAACGCAACTTTTGCGCAGTAAAATTAAAACAGATGGCGGAAGCTCTAGAAACCTCGGATCGACTTCATTCAAAAACTAAAATCAAGAGGAAAGATTGAAGTTTAATTACCTCACTTGCAGTTTCGAAAACAACCTCGTGAAGTGGGAGAAAACGACTGAAAACAGCAAGCTCCGAACACTGTCCAGAAAAACAGCTCTACACGAACAGCTTCTGTTTTGCCGCGATCTGAGATCCTTTAAGCACCCCAATTGTGATGCCTCTAATCAGTCCACACTTAGAAATGTTCTAGGAGTTCAGAGGATTTGGAATCTCGAAATTGCATTAAGAAATGAGAGAGATAATTAAGGAACATGAGTGCTAGCTCATTTTGATTCCATCCACCAAATAAAGCCCCATTATCTCTAATAATGGCACCAAACATTATCATGTGCTTAGACCCACCCACTTAGCCATTATTTATTGAAATTGATCTCATCACTTCAATAAACTATTTAATCAAATAAATAAATAGCTAATATTAATTAATTTCGGAATTAATTATTTAACCCCATTTTGATCACATCAAATGGTTAAATGTGGGCTTCTCTTGTGACATGTTCTAATGCTTTCTCTTAATCCATATTGGATCCAATAAAAGCCCATAATTCTAAACCCAAAATTGGTCTAGAAGTCCATAATCATATATGAACCCGAACATGTCCAAAACGGTCTTTTTACGTGCTCGACATTCCATAATGTTTAATTGAGGATTTATGAAATTTATTTTGTTCCTTAAACTATTTATGGAACATCTAAATTTCTATCTTAAATCATATTTAAGATGTATTTATATTTATATTCATTCTCAATGAATTATAATATAAATATTGATTTTCCTAAAATTAGGAAATCTAACTTCTCATTTTCTAGTAACTCCTTTTTCATTTCTATATTGTGTGTGACCTTTTAGGTTCTTAGTTATAAGGTAGTAGAACTATTTTAATGATAACTCTTTATTCATTAAATGATGCTAAACTCTTTAGTCATCAATTAGAACCTTTCTAATGACCTTAAGATGCATTGGTAATACGCTTTACCAAAATTGATCATAAGGTTTCTACAAGTCATGAGTGACACCTAGCAGTATATCACGACTATCCAAATAACAAGAATTGTTGGATCTATAGAACCTATTCCATTGTATCTCTATGTCTTGGTCTCTTCATCATCCATGTCCAGAGAAAAACACAGCTTATGGTTTATTATGTTAAGCAGTTGTGCTTTATCTCAAAATAAATATAAATGAACTTGACATGATAATATAATTTGAACTCCTTCAAATATATTTCACCTTGGCCAAGGATTTCTCATGCCAATTCATATTATCTCATAGGGACATCCTTTTTGTATATTACAAAGTGATGAATTCCATATTGGCCATCAACTTGTCTTCATACATAGCCAACCATGACAGCTATTGCTAGATCTCTTCCGTGATTAGGAATCAATCGTTATGCATTCACATATCAGAGATGTCTATGTATAAGACATCTGTTATGCCTCAGGTCTAAAGACCATTACTAAACATAGTGTCTGTTACAATGTATAATAAGCCATTAACACTCAAGACCATATGGCTTACTATATTCGGTCAAGTTCAGTAAACTTGTTCTTTTAACAAGTACCTATGTGTTTGACTTGACATCTCATGTCAATGATATGAAACTCACCATCCATTTTAGTATCACATACCATAAGGAGTCATAACACATACTAGTGTTTATAGGAATTTATAATGTCCAATTATAAATCCACCACTAGGAACTATTTTAGAAGTATAGTACAAAGGATACACGTTTCATATTCTCGACATACTCGAGAATGTGTTCCTTAACTATTTTACTTCTTGGACTATATTCATTATATTAATATATGAATATTGATAACTTTGCCATTTAATAAATATCAAAATGCTATTCACATACAATCATTCCCTAAACAATGAAATCACCATTCGATTGGCCATTAGGGCATATTACTAACAAAAATTGCGTGGGCTATAGCCTTGGGGTGTGGGGCAGGCCAACTTCGTCCGCCGGACTTGGAATGGGGCGAGACTTTGCGAGGCCCCTCCGTGTGCCAAAAATATGCTACGGGCACTGCCGCGCCCCAATACGAGCGACCGAAGGCTGGGGCGCCAAGTTTGTCCTGCGGAAAAACGCCCTAAAATTGGGTGGGCTATAGCCTTGGGGTGTGGGGCCGGCCCACTTCGTCCGCCGGACTCGGAATGGGACGAGACCTTGCGAGGCCCCTCCGTGGGCCAAAAATAGGCTGCGGGCACTGCCGCACCCCAAAACGAGCCCCCTACGCCTGGGGCGCCAAGTTCGTCCTGCGGAAAAATGGCCACAAATTGGGTGGGCTATAGCCTTGGGGTGTGGGGCTCGCCAACTTCGTCCGCCGGACTCGGAATGGGGCGAGACATTGCGAGGCCCCACCTTGTGCCAAAAATAGGCCGTGAGCGCAGCCGTGCCCCAAAACGAGCTCCCGACGCCTGGGGCGCCAATTTCGTCCTGCGCAAAAATGGCCAAAACAACGGGTGGGTTATAGCCTTGGGGTGTGGGGCTGGCCAACATCGTCCGCCGGACTCGGAATGGGGCGAGACTTTATGAGGCCCCTCCGTGTGCCAAAAATAGGCCGTGGACACAGCCGTGCCCCAAAACGAGCGCCCGACGCCTGGGGCGCCAAGTTCGTCCTGCGGAAAAAAGGCCAAAAAACGGGTGGGCTATAGTCTTGGGGTGTGGGGCTGGCCAACTTCGTCCGCCGGACTCGGAATGGGGCGAGACTTTGCGAGGCCCCTCCGTGCACCAAAAATAGGCCGCGGGCACAGCCGTGCCCCAAAACGAGCGCCCGACGCCTGGGGCGCCAAGTTCGTCCTGCGGAAAAAAGGCCAAAAAACGGGTGGGCTATAGTCTTGGGGTGTGGGGCTGGCCAACTTCGCCCGCCGGACTCGGAATGGGGCGAGACTTAGCGAGGCCCCTCCGTGTGGCAAAAATAGGCCGCGGGCACAGCCGCGCCCCAATACGAGCGCCCGAAGGCTGGGGCGCCAAGTTCGTCCAGCGGAAAAATGCCCCAAAATTGGGTGCCTATAGCCTTGGGGTGAGGGGCTGGCCAACTTCGTCCCCCGGACTCGGAATGGGGCGAGACTTTGCGAGGCCCCTCCGTGTGGCAAAACTAGGCCGCGGGCGCAGCCGCGCAATAATACGATCACCCGAAGGCTGGGGCGCCAAGTTCGTCCTGCGGAAAAACGCCCCAAAATTGGGTGGGCTATAGCCTTGGGGTGTGGGGCAGGCCAACTTCGTCCGCTGGACTCGGAATGGGGCGAGACTTTGCGAGGCCCCTCCGTGTTCCAAAAATATGCTGCGGGCACTGCCGCGCCCCAATACGAGTGCCCGAAGGCTGGGGCGCCAAGTTCGTCCTTCGGAAAAACGCCCCAAAATTGGGTGGGCTATAGCCTTCGGGTGTGGGGCAGGCCAACTTCGTCCGCCGGACTCGGAATGGGGCGAGATTTTGCGAGGCCCCTCCGTGTGCCAAAAATATACTTCGGGCACTGCCGCGCCCCAATACGAGCGCCCGAAGGCTGGGGCGCCAAGTTTGTCCTGCGGAAAAACGCCCCAAAATTGGGTGGGCTATAGCCTTGGGGTGTGGGGCTGGCCGACTTCGTCCGCCGGACTCGGAATGGGGCGAGACTTTGCGAGGCCCCTCCGTGTGCCAAAAATAGGCCGCGGGCACAGCCGCGCCCCAATACGTGCGCCCGAAGGCTGGGGCGCCAAGTTCGTCCAGCGGAAAAATGCCCCAAAATTGGGTGCCTATATCCTTGGGGTGTGGGGCTGGCCAACTTCGTCCGCCGGACTCGGAATGGGGCGAGACTTGGCGAGGCCCCTCCGTGTGCCAAAAGTAGGCCGCTGGCACAGCCGCGCCCCAATACGAGCGCCCGAAGGCTGGGGCGCCAAGTTCGTCCTGCGGAAAAATGCCCCAAAATTGGGTGGGCTATAGCCTTGGGGTGTGGGGCTGGCTAACTTCATCCCCCGGACTCGGGAATGGGGCGAGACTTTGCGAGGCCCCTCCGTGTGCCAAAAATAGGCCGCGGGCGCAGCCGCGCCCCAATACGAGCGACCGAAGGCTGGGGCGCCAAGTTCGTCCTGCGGAAAAACGCCCCAAAATTGGGTGGGCTATAGCCTTGGGGTGTGGGGCTGGCCAACTTCGTCCGCCGGACTCGGAATGGGGCTAGACTTTGCGAGGCCCCTCCGTGTTCCAAAAATATGCTGCGGGCACTGCCGCGCCCCAATACGAGCGCCCGAAGGCTGGGGCGCCAAGTTCGTCCTGCGGAAAAACGCCCCAAAATTGGGTGGGCTATAGCCTTGGGGTGTGGGGCTGGCCACCTTCGTCCGCCGGACTCGGAATGGGGCGAGACTTTGCGAGGCCCATCCGTGCGCCAAAAATAGGCCGCGGGCAAAGCCGTGCCCCAAAACCTGCGCCCGACGCCTGGGGCGCCAAGTTCGTCCTGCGGAAAAACACCCCAAAATTGGGTGGGCTGTAGCCTTGGGGTGTGGGGCTGGCTAACTTCGTCCCCCGGACTCGGAATGGGGCGAGACTTTGCGAGGCCCCTCCGTGTGCCAAAAATAGGCCGCGGGCGCAGCCGCGCCCCAATACGAGCGACCGAAGGCTGGGGCGCCAAGTTCGTCCTGCGGAAAAACGCCCCAAAATTGGGTGGGCTATAGCCTTGGGGTGTGGGGCTGGCCACCTTCGTCCGCCGGACTCGGAATGGGGCGAGACTTTGCGAGGCCCATCCGTGCGCCAAAAATAGACCGCGGGCAAAGCCGTGCCCCAAAACCTGCGCCCGACGCCTGGGGCGCCAAGTTCGTCCTGCGGAAAAACACCCCAAAATTGGGTGGGCTGTAGCCTTGGGGTGTGGGGCTGGCTAACTTCGTCCCCCGGACTCGGAATGGGGCGAGACTTTGCGAGGCCCCTCCGTGTGCCAAAAATAGGCCGCGGGCGCAGCCGCGCCCCAATACGAGAGACCGAAGGCTGGGGCGCCATGTTCGTCCAGCGGAAAAATGCCCCAAAATTGGGTGGGCTATAGCCTTGGGGTGTGGGGCAGGCCAACTTCGTCCGCCGGACTCGGAATGGGGCGAGATTTTGCGAGGCCCCTCCGTGTGCCAAAAATATACTGCGGGCACTGCCGCGCCCCAATACGAGCGCCCGAAGGCTGGGGCGCCAAGTTCGTCCTGCGGAAAAACACCCCAAAATTGGGTGGGCTATAGCCTTATTGTGTGGGGCTGGCCAACTTCGTCCGCCGGACTCGGAATGGGGCGAGACTTTACGAGGCCCCTCCGTGTGCCAAAAATAGGCCGCGGGCGCAGCCGCGCCCAAATACGAGCGCCCGAAGGCTGGGACGCCATGTTCGTCCAGCGGAAAAATGCCCCAAAATTGGGTGGGCTATAGCCTTGGGGTGTGGGGCTGGCCAACTTCGTCCCCCGGGCTCGGAATGGGGCGAGACTTTGCGAGGCCCCTCCGTGTGCCAAAAATAGGCCGCGGGCACAGCCGCGCCCCAATACGAGCTCCCGAAGGCTGGGGCGCCAAGTTCGTCCTGCGGAAAAATGCCCCAAAATTGGGTGCCTATAGCCTTGCGGTGTGGGGCCGGCCAACTTCGTCCCCCGGACTCGGAATGGGGCGAGACTTTGCGAGGCCCCCCCGTGCGCCAAAAATAGGCCGCGGGCACAGCCGTGCCCCAAAACGAGCACCCGACACCTGGGGGGCCAAGTTCGTCCTGCGGAAAAAAGGCCAAAAAACAGGTGGGCTATAGTCTTGGGGTGTGGGGCTGGCCCACTTCGTCTGCCGGACTCGAAATGGGGCGAGACTTTGCGAGGCCCCTCAGTGTGCCAAAAATAGACCGCGGGCACAGCCGTGCCCCAAAACCAGCGCCCGACGCCTAGGGCGCCAAGTTCGTCCTGCGGAAAAAAGGCCAAAAAAAGGGTGGGCTATAGGCTTGGGGTGTGGGGCAGGCCAACTTCGTCCGACGGACTCGGAATGGGGCGAGATTTTGCGAGGCCCCTCCGTGTGCCAAAAATAGGCCACGGGCACAGCCGTGCCCCAAAACGAGCGCCCGACGCCTAGGGCGCCAAGTTCGTCCTGCGGAAAAAAGGCCAAAAATAGGGTGGGCTATAGCCTTGGGGTGTGGGGCTGGCCAACTTTGTCCGCCGGACTCGGAATGGGGCGAGACTTTGCGAGGCCCCTCCGTGTGCCAAAAAAAGGCCGCGGGCACAGCCGTGCCCCAAAACGAGCGCCCGACGCCTGGGGCACCAAGTTCGTCCTGCGGAAAAAAGGCCAAAAAAAGGGTGGGCTATAGGCTTGGGGTGTGGGGCTGGCCAACTTCATCCGCCGGACTCGGAACGGGGCGAGACTTTGCGAGGCCCCTCCGTGTGCCAAAAATAGGCCGCGGGCACAGCCGTGCCCCAAAACTAGCGCCCGACGCCTGGGGCGCCAAGTTCGTCCTGCGGAAAAATGGCCACTAATTGGGTGGGCTATAGCCTTGGGGTGTGGGGCTGGCCATCTTCGTCCGCCTGACTCGGAATGGGGCGAGACTTTGCGAGGCCCCTCCGTGTGCCAAAAAAAGGCCGCGGGCACAGCCGTGCCCCAAAACGAGCGCCCGACGCCTGGGGCGCCAAGTTCGTCCTGCGGAAAAATGGCCACAAATTGGGTGGGCTATAGCCTTGGGGTGTGGGGCTGGCCCACTTCGTCCGCCGGACTCGGAATGGGGCGAGACAATGCGAGGCCCCTCCGTGTGCCAAAAATAGGCCGCGGGCACAGCCGTACCCCAAAACGGGCGCCCGACGCCCGGGGCGCCAAGTTCGTCCTGCGGAGAAAAGGCCAAAAAACGGGTGGGCTATAGTCTTGGGGTGTGGGGCTGGCCAACTTCGTCCGCCGGACTCGGAATGGGTCGAGACTTTGCGAGGCCCCTCCGTGTGCTAAAAATAGACCGCGGGCACAGCCGTGCCCCAAAACCAGAACCCGACGCCTGGGGCGCCATGTTCGTCCTGCGGAAAAATGGCCACAAATTGGGTGGGCTATAGCCTTGGGGTGTGGGGCTGGCCAATTTCGTCCGCCGGACTCGGAATGGGGCGAGACTTTGTGCGGCCCCTCCGTGTGCCAAAAATAGACCGCGGGCACAGCCGTGCCCCAAAACGGGCACCCGACGCCTGGGGCGCCAAGTTCGTCCAGCGGAAAAATGGCCACAAATTGGGTGGGCTATAGCCTTGGGGTGTGGTGCTGGCCAACTTCGTCCGCCGGACTCGGAATGGGGCGAGACTTTGCGAGGCCCCTCCGTTTGCCAAAAATAGGCCGCGGGCACAGCCGTGCCCCAAAACCAGCGCCCGACGCCAGGGGCGCCAAGTTCGTCCTGCGGAAAAATGGCCACTAATTGGGTGGGCTATAGCCTTGGGGTGTGGGGCTGGCCATCTTCGTCCGCCTGACTCGGAATGGGGCGAGACTTTGCGAGGCCCCTCCGTGTGCCAAAAATAGGCCGCGGCCACAGCCACGCCCCAAAACGGGCGCCCGAAGGCTAGGGCGCCAAGTTCGTCCTGCGGAAAAACGCCCCAAAATTGGCTGGGCTGTAGCCTTGGGGTGTGGGGCAGGCCCACTTCGTCCGCCGGACTCGGAATGGGGCGAGACTTTGCGAGGCCCCTCCGTGTGCCAAAAATAGGCCCCGGGCACAGCCGTGCCCCAAAACGAGCGCCCGACGCCAGGGGCGCCAAGTTTGTCCTGTGGAAAAAAGGCCAAAAAACGGGTGGGCTATAGTCTTGGGGTGTGGGTCTGGCCAACTTCGCCCGCCGGACTCGGAATGGGGCGAGACTTTACGAGGCTCCTCCGTGTGCCAAAAATAGGCCCCGGGCACAGCCGTGCCCCAAAATGAGCACCCGACGCCTGGGGCGCCAAGTTCGTCCTGCGGAAAAAAGGCCAAAAAACGGGTGGGCAATAGTCTTGGGGTGTGGGGATGGCCAACTTCGTCCGCCGGACTCGGAATGGGGCGAGACTTTGCGAGGCCCCTCCGTGTGCCAACAATATGCCGCGGGCACTGCCGCGCCCCAATACGAGGGCCCGAAGGCTGGGGCGCCAAGTTCGTCCTGCGGAAAAAAGGCCAAAAAACGGGTGGGCTATAGTCTTGGGGTGTGGGGCTGGCCAACTTCACCCGCCGGACTCGGAATGGGGCGAGACTTTGCGAGGCCCCTCCGTGTGCCAAAAATAGGCCGCGGGCACAGCCGTGCCCCAATACGAGCGCCCGAAGGCTGGGGCGCCAAGTTCGTCCGGCGGAAAAATGGCCACAAATTGGGTGGGCTATAGCCTTGGGGTGTGGGGCCGGCCCACTTCGTCCGCCGGACTCGGAATGGGGCGAGACTTTGCGAGGCCACTCCGTGTGCCAAAAATATGCTGCGAGCACTGCCGCGCCCCAATACGAGCGCCCGAAGGCTGGGGCGCCAAGTTCGTCCTGCGGAAAAATGCCCCAAAATTGGGTGCCTATAGCCTTGGGGTGTGGGGCTGGCCAACTTCGTCCCCCGGACTCGGAATGGGGCGAGACTTTGCGAGGCCCCTCCGTGTGCAAAAAATAGGCCGCGGGCGCATCCGCGCCCCAATACGAGCGCCCGAAGGCTGGGGCGCCAAGTTCGTCCTGCGGAAAAACGCCCCGAAATTGGGTGGGCTATAGCCTTGGGGTGTGGGGCAGGCCCACTTCGTCCGCCGGACTCGGAATGGGGCGAGACTTTGCGAGGCCCATCCGTGTGCCAAAAATATGCTGCGGGCACTGCCGCGCCCCAATACGAGCGCCCGAAGGATGGGGCGCCAAGTTCGTCCTGCGGAAAAATGGCCAAAAAACGGGTGGGCTATAGTCTTGGGGTGTGGGGCTGGCCAACTTCGCCCGCCGGACTCGGAATGGGACGAGACTTTGCGAGGCCCCTCCGTGTGCCAAAAATAGGCCGCGGGCACAGCCGTGCCCCAATACGAGCGCCCGAAGGCTGGGGCGCCAAGTTCGTGCGGCAGAAAAATGGCCACAAATTGGGTGGGCTATAGCCTTGGGGTGTGGGGCAGGCCCACTTCGTCCGCCGGACTCGGAATGGGTCGAGACTTTGCGAGGCCCCTCCGTGTGCCAAAAATATGCTGCGCGCACTGCCGCGCCCCAATACGAGCGCCCGAAGGCTGGGGCGCCAAGTTCGTCCTGCGGAAAAACGCCCCAAAATTGGGTGGGCTATAGCCTTGGGGTGTGGGGCTCGCCAACTTCTTCCGCCGGACTCGGAATGGGGCGAGACTTTGTGAGGCCCCTCCGTGTGCCAAAAATAGGCTGCGGGCACAGCCGTGCCCCAAAACGAGCGCCCGACGCCTGGGGCGCCAAGTTCGTCCTGCGGAAAAAAGGCCAAAAAACGGGTGGGCTATAGCGTTGGGGTGTGGGGCTGGCCCACTTCGTCCGCCGGACTCGGAATGGGACAAGACTTTGCGAGGCGCCTCCGTGTGCCAAAAATAGGCCGCGGGCACAACCATGCCCCAAAACGAGCCCCCAACGCCTGGGGCGCCAAGTTCGTCCTGCAGAAAAATGGCCACAAATTGGGTGTGCTATAGCCTTGGGGTGTGGGGCTGGCCAACTTCGTCCGCCGGACTCGGAATGGGACGAGTCTTTGCGAGGCCCCTCCGTGCACCAAAAATAGGCCCCGGGCACAGCCATGCCCCAAAACGGGCGCCCGACGCCTGGGGCGCCAAGTTTGTCCTGTGGAAAAAAGGCCAAAAAACGGGTGGGCTATAGTCTTGGGGTGTGGGTCTGGCCAACTTCGCCCGACGGACTCGGAATGGGGCGAGACTTTGCGAGGCTCCTCCGTGTGCCAAAAATAGGCCCCGGGCACAGCCGTGCCCCAAAACGAGCGCCCGACGCCTGGGGCGCCAAGTTCGTCCTGCGGAAAAAAGGCCAAAAAACGGGTGGGCAATAGTCTTGGGGTGTGGGGATGGCCAACTTCGTCCGCCGGACTCGGAATGGGGCGAGACTTTGCGAGGCCCCTCCGTGTTCCAAAAATATGCCGCGGGCACTGCCGCGCCCCAATACGAGGGCCCGAAGGCTGGGGCGCCAAGTTCGTCCTGCGGAAAAATGCCCCAAAATTGGGTGGGCTGTAGCCTTGGGGTGTGGGGCTGGCCGACTTCGTCCGCCGGACTCGGAATGGGGCGAGACTTTACGAGGCCGCTCCGTGTACCAAAAATAGGCCCCGGGCACAGCCGTGCCCCAAAACGAGTGCCCGACGCCTGGGGCGCCAAGTTTGTCCTGTGGAAAAAAGGCCAAAAAACGGGTGGGCTATAGTCTTGGGGTGTGGGTCTGGCCAACTTCGCCCGCCGGACTCGGAATGGGGCGAGACTTTGCGAGGCTCCTCCGTGTGCCAAAAATAGGCCCCGGGCGCAGCCGTGCCCCAAAATGAGCGCCCGACGCCTGGGGCGCCAAGTTCGTCCTGCGGAAAAATGGCCACAAATTGGGTGGGCTATAGCCTTGGGGCGTGGGGCTGGCCAACTTCGTCCGCCGGACTCGGAATGGGGCGAGACTTTGCGAGGCTCCTCCGTGTGCCAAAAATAGGCCGCGGGCACAGCCGTGCCCCAAAACGAGTGCCTGACGCCTGGAGCGCCAAGTTCGTCCTGCGGAAAAGAGGCCAAAAAACGGGTGGGCTATAGTCTTGGGGTGTGGGGCTGGCCCACATCGTCCACCGGACTCGGAATGGGGCGAGACTTTGCGAGGCCCCTCCGTGTGCCAAAATTAGATCGCGAGCACAGTCGTGCCCCAAAACGAGCACCCGACGCCTGGGGCGCCATGTTCGTCCTGCGGAAAAAAGGCCAAAAAACGGGTGGGCTATAGTCTTGGGGTGTGGGGTGGCCGACTTCGTCCGCCGGACTCGGAATGGGGTGAGACATTGCGAGGCCCCTCCGTGTGCGAAAAATAGGCCGCGGGCACAGCCGTGCCACAAAACGAGCGCCCGACGCCTGGGGCGCCTAATTCGTCCTGCGGAAAAATGGCCCCAAATTGGGTGGGCTATAGCCTTGGGGTGTGGGGCTGGCCTACTTCGTCCACCGGACTCGGAATGGGGCGAGACTTTGCGAGGCCCCTCCGTGTGCCAAAATTAGATCGCGATCACAGTCGTGCCCCAAAACGAGCGCCCGACGCCTGGGGCGCCAAGTTCGTCCTGCGGAAAAATGGCCACAAATTGGGTGGGCTATAGCCTTGGGGTGTGGGGCTGTCCCACTTCGTCCGCCGGGCTCGGAATGGGGCGAGACTTTGCGAGGCCCCTCCGTGTGCCAAGAACTGGCCGTGGGCACAGCCGCGCCCCAAAACAAGCGCCCGAAGGCTGGGGCGCCATGTTCGTCCTGCGGAAAAATGCCCAAAAATTGGGTGGGCTATAGCCTTGGGGCGTGGGGCTGGCCAACTTCGTCCGCCGGACTCGGAATGGGGCGAGACTTTGCGAGGCCCCCCCGTGTGCCAAAAATAGGCCGCGGGCACAGCCGTGCCCCAAAACGGGCGCCCGACGCCTGGGGCGCCAAGTTCATCCTGCGGAAAAAAGGCCAAAAAAAGGGTGGGCTATAGCCTTGGGGTGTGGGGCTGGCCCAGTTCGTCCGCCGCGCTCGGAATGGGGCGAGCCTTTACGAGGCCCATCCATGTGCCAAAAATAGGCCGCGGGCATAGCCGTGCCCCAAAACGAGCGCCCGACGCCTGGGGCGCCAAGTTCGTCCTGCGGAAAAATGGCCACAAATTGGGTGGGCTATAGCCTTGGGGTGTGGGGCTGGCCCACTTCGTCCGCCGGGCTCGGAATGGGGCGAGACTTTGCGAGGCCCCTCCGTGTGCCAAGAACTGGCCGTGGGCACAGCCGCGCCCCAAAACAAGCGCCCGAAGGCTGGGGCGCCATGTTCGTCCTGCGGAAAAATGCCCAAAAATTGGGTGGGCTATAGCCTTGGGGTGTGGGGCTGGCCAACTTCGTCCGCCGGACTCGGAATGGGGCGAGACTTTGCGAGGACCCTCCGTGTGCCAAAAATAGGCCGCGGGCACAGCCGTGCCCCAAAACGAGCGCCCGACGCCTGGGGCGCCAAGTTCGTCCTGCGGAAAAATGGCCACCAATTGGGTGGGCTATAGCCTTGGGGAGAGGGGCTGGCCCACTTCGTCCGCCGGACTCGGAATGGGGCGAGACTATGGGAGGCCCCTCCGTGTGCCAAAAATAGGCCGCGGGCACAGCCGAGCCCCAAAACGAGCGCCCGACGCCTGGGGCGCCAAGTTCGTCCTGCGGAAAAATGGTCACAAATTGGGTGGGCTATAGCCTTGGGGTGTGGGGCTGGCCAGCTTCGTCCGCCGGACTCGGAATGGGGTGAGACTTTGCGAGGCCCCTCCGTGCGCCAAAAATAGGCCGCGGGCACAGCCGCGCCCCAAAACGAGCACCCGACGCCTGGGGCGCCAAGTTCGTCCTGCGGAAAAATGGCCACAAATTGGGTGGGCTATAGCCTTGGGGTGTGGGGCTGTCCCACTTCGTCCGCCGGGCTCGGAATGGGGCGAGACTTTGCGAGGCCCCTCCGTGTGCCAAGAACTGGCCGTGGGCACAGCCGCGCCCCAAAACAAGCGCCCGAAGGCTGGGGCACCATGTTCGTCCTGCGGAAAAATGCCCAAAAATTGGGTGGGCTATAGCCTTGGGGCGTGGGGCTGGCCAACTTCGTCCGCCGGACTCGGAATGGGGCGAGACTTTGCGAGGCCCCCCCGTGTGCCAAAAATAGGCCGCGGGCACAGCCGTGCCCCAAAACGGGCACCCGACGCCTGGGGCGCCAAGTTCATCCTGCGGAAAAAAGGCCAAAAAAAGGGTGGGCTATAGCCTTGGGGTGTGGGGCTGGCCCAGTTCGTCCGCCGCGCTCGGAATGGGGCGAGCCTTTACGAGGCCCCTCCATGTGCCAAAAATAGGCCGCGGGCACAGTTGTGCCCCAAAACGGGCGCCCGACGCCTGGGGCACCAAGTTCGTCCTGCGGAAAAAAGGCCAAAAAACGGGTGGGCTATAGTCTTGGGGTGTGGGGCTGGCCAACTTCGTCCGCCGGACTCGGAACGGGGCGAGACTTTGCGAGGCCGCTCCGTGTGCCAAAAATAGGCCGCGGGAACAGCCGTGCCCCAAAACTAGCGCCCGACGCCTGGGGCGCCAAGTTCGTCCTGCGGAAAAAAGGCCAAAAAAAGGGTGGGCTATAGGCTTGGGGTGTGGGGCTGGCCAACTTCATCCGCCGGACTCGGAACGGGGCGAGACTTTGCGAGGCCGCTCCGTGTGCCAAAAATAGGCCGCGGGCACAGCCGTGCCCCAAAACGAGCGCCCGACGCCTGGGGCGCCAAGTTCGTCCTGCGGAAAAAAGGGCAAAAAACGGGTGGGCTATAGTCTTGGGGTGTGGGGCTGGCGAACTTAGTCCGCCGGACTCGGAATGGGGCGAGACTTTGTGGGGCCCCTCCGTGTGCCAAAAATATACCGCGGGCACAGCCGTGCCCCAAAACCAGCCCCCGACGCCTGGGGCGCCAAGTTCGTCCTGCGGAAAAAAGGCCAAAAAACTGGTGGGCTATAGTCTTGGGGCGTGGGGCTGGCCAACTTCGTCCGCCGGACTCGGAATGGGGCGAGACTTTGCGAGGCCCCTTCGTGTGCCAAAAATAGGCCGCGGGCACAGCCGTGCCCCAAAACTAGCGCCCGACGCCTGGGGCGCCAAGTTCGTCCTGCGGAAAAATGGCCACAAATTGGGTGGGCTATAGCCTTGGGCTGTGGGGCTGGCCAACTTCGTCCGCCGGACTCGGAATGGGGTGAGACTTTGCGAGGCCCCTCCGTGTGCCAAAAAAAGGCCGCGGGCACAGCCGTGCCCCAAAACGAGCGCCCGACGCCTGGGGCGCCAAGTTCGTCCTGCGGAAAAAAGGCCAAAAAAAGGGTGGGCAATAGGCTTGGGGTGTGGGGCGCCAACTTCGTCCGCCGGACTCGGAATGGGGTGAGACTTTGCGAGGCCCCTCCGTGTGCCAAAAAAAGGCCACAGGCACAGCCGTGCCCCAAAACGAGCGCCCGACGCCTGGGGCGCCAAGTTCGTCCTGCGGAAAAAAGGCCAAAAAAAGGGTGGGCTATAGGCTTGGGGTGTGGGGCTGGCCAAATTCATCCGCCGGACTCGGAACGGGGCGAGACTTTGCGAGGCCCCTCCGTGTGCCAAAAATAGACCGCGGGCACAGCCGTGCCCCAAAACCAGCGCCCGACGCCTGGGGCGCCAAGTTCGTCCTGCGGAAAAATGGCCACAAAACGGGTGGGCTATAGTCTTGGGGTGTGGCGCTGGCCAACTTCGTCCGCCGTACTCGGAATGGGGCGAGACATTGCGAGGCCACTCCGTGTGCCAAAAATAGGCCGGGGTCACAGCCGTGCCCCAAAACGGGCGCCCGACGCTTGGGGCGCCAAGTTCGTCCTGCGGAAAAATGGCCACAAATTGGGTGGGCTATAGCCTGGGGGTGTGGGGCTGGCCAACTTCATCCGCCGGGCTCGGAATGGGGCGAGACTTTGCGAGGCCCCTCCGTGTGCCAAAAATAGGCCGCGGGCACAGCCGTGCCCCAAAACGGGCGCCCGACGCCTGGGGCGCCAAGTTCCTCCTGCGGAACAATGGCCACAAATTGGGTGGGCTATAGCCTTGGGGTGTGGGGCTGGCCAACTTCCTCCGCCGGACTCGGAATGGGGCGAGACTTTGCGAGGCCCCTCCGTGTGCCAAAAATAGGCCGCGGTCACAGCCGTGCCCCAAAACGGGCGCCCGACGCCTGGGGCGCCAAGTTCATCCTGCGGAAAAAAGGCCAAAAAAAGGGTGGGCTATAGGCTTGGGGTGTGGGGCTGGCCAACTTCGTCCGCCGGACACGGAATGGGGCGAGACTTTGCGAGGCCCCTCCGTGTGCCAAAAATAGGCCGCGGGCACAGTTGTGCCCCAAAACGGGCGCCCGACGCCTGGGGCACCAAGTTCGTCCTGCGGAAAAAAGGCCAAAAAACGGGTGGGCTATAGTCTAGGGGTGTGGGGCTGGCCCACTTCGTCCGCCGGACTCGGAACGGGGCGAGAGTTTGCGAGGCCCCTCCGTGTGCCAAAAATAGGCCGCGGGCACAGCCGTGCCCCAAAACGAGCGCCAGACGACTGGGGCGCCAAGTTCGTCCTGCGGAAAAAAGGCCAAAAAAAGGGTGGGCTATAGGCTTGGGGTGTGGGGCTGGCCAAATTCATCCGCCGGACTCGGAACGGGGCGAGACTTTGCGAGGCCCCTCCGTGTGCCAAAAATAGACTGCGGGCACAGCCGTGCCCCAAAACCAGCGCCCGACGCCTGGGGCGCCAAGTTCGTCCTGCGGAAAAATGGCCACAAAACGGGTGGGCTATAGTCTTGGGGTGTGGCGCTGGCCAACTTCGTCCGCCGTACTCGGAATGGGGCGAGACATTGCGAGGCCACTCCGTGTGCCAAAAATAGGCCGCGGTCACAGCCCTGCCCCAAAACGAGCGCCCGACGCTTGGGGCGCCAAGTTCGTCCTGCGGAAAAATGGCCACAAATTGGGTGGGCTATAGCCTGGGGGTGTGGGGCTGGCCAACTTCATCCGCCGGGCTCGGAATGGGGCGAGACTTTGCGAGGCCCCTCCGTGTGCCAAAAATAGGCCGCGGGCACAGCCGTGCCCCAAAACGGGCGCCCGACGCCTGGGGCGCCATGTTCCTCCTGCGGAACAATGGCCACAAATTGGGTGGGCTATAGCCTTGGGGTGTGGGGCTGGCCAACTTCCTCCGCCGGACTCGGAATGGGGCGAGATTTTACGAGGCCCCTCCGTGTGCCAAAAATAGGCCGCGGTCACAGCCGTGCCCCAAAACGGGCGCCCGACGCCTGGGGCGCCAAGTTCATCCTGCGGAAAAAAGGCCAAAAAAAGGGTGGGCTATAGGCTTGGGGTGTGGGGCTGGCCAACTTCGTCCGCCGGACACGGAATGGGGCGAGACTTTGCGAGGCCCCTCCGTGTGCCAAAAATAGGCCGCGGGCACAGTTGTGCCCCAAAACGGGCGCCCGACGCCTGGGGCACCAAGTTCGTCCTGCGGAAAAAAGGCCAAAAAACGGGTGGGCTATAGTCTTGGGGTGTGGGGCTGGCCAACTTCGTCCGCCGGACTCGGAACGGGGCTAGACTTCGCGAGGCCCCTCCGTGTGCCAAAAATAGGCCGCGGGAACAGCCGTGCCCCAAAACTAGCGCCCGACGCCTGGGGCGCCAAGTTCGTCCTGCGGAAAAATGGCCACAAATTGGGTGGGCTATAGCCTTGGGGTGTGGGGCTGCCCAACTTCGTCCGCCGGACTCGGAATGGGGCGAGACTTTGCGAGGCCCCTCCGTGCGCCAACAAAGGGCCGCGGGCACAGCCGTGCCCCAAAACGAGCGCCAGACGCCTGGGGCGCCAAGTTCGTGCTGCGGAAAAAAGGCCAAAAAAAGGGTGGGCTATAGGCTTGGGGTGTGGGGCTGGCCAACTTCATCCGCCGGACTCGGAATGGGGCGAGACTTTGCGAGGCCCCTCCTTGTGCCAAAAAAAGGCCGCGGGCACAGCCGTGCCCCAAAAGGAGCGCCCGACGCCTGGGGCGCCAAGTTCGTCCTGCGGAAAAAAGGCCAAAAAAAGGGTGGGCTATAGGCTTGGGGTATGGGGCTGGCCAACTTCATCCTCCGGACTCGGAACGGGGCGAGACTTTGCGAGGCCCCTACGTGTGCCAAAAATAGGCCGCTGGCACAGCAGTGCCCCAAAACGGGGGCCCGACGCCTGGGGCACCAAGTCCGTCCTGCGGAAAAAAGGCCAAAAAACGGGTGGGCTATAGTCTTGGGGTGTGGGGCTGGCCCACTTCGTCCGCCGGACTCGGAATGGGGCGAGACTTTGTGGGGCCCCTCCGTGTGCCAAAAATAGACCGCGGGCACAGCCGTGCCCCAAAACCAGCGCCCGACGCCTGGGGCGCCAAGTTCGTCCTGCGGAAAAAAGGCCAAAAAACGGGTGGGCTATAGTCTTGGGTTGTGGGGCTGGCCAACTTCGTCCGCCGGACTCGGAATGGGGCGAGACTTTGTGGGGCCCCTCCGTGTGCCAAAAATAGACCGCGGGCACAGCCGTGCCCCAAAACCAGCGCCCAACGCCTGGGGCGCCAAGTTTGTCATGCGGAAAAATGGCCACAAATTGGGTGGGCTATAGCCTTGGGGTGTGGGGCTGGCGAACTTCGTCCGCCGGACTCGGAATGGGGCGAGACTTTGCGAGGCCCCTCCGTGTGCCAAAAATAGGTCGCGGGCGCAGCCGTGCCCCAAAACTAGCGCCCGACGCCTGGGGCGCCAAGTTCGTCCTGCGGAAAAATGGCCACAAATTGGGTGGCCTATAGCCTTGGGGTGTGGGGCTGGCCAACTTCGTCCGCCGGACTCGGAATGGGGCGAGACTTTGCGAGGCCCCTCTGTGTGCCAAAAAAAGGCCGCGGGCACAGCCGTGCCCCAAAACGAGCGCCCGACGCCTGGGGCGCCAAGTTCGTCCTGCGGAAAAAAGGCCAAAAAAAGGGTGGGCTATAGGCTTGGGGTGTGGGGCTGGCCAACTTCATCCGCCGGACTCGGAATGGGGCGAGACATTGCGAGGCCCCTCCGTGTGCCAAAAATAGGTTGCGGGCGCAGCCGTGCCCCAAAACTAGCGCCCGACGCCTGGGGCGCCAAGTTCGTCCTGCGGAAAAATGGCCACAAATTGGGTGGGCTATAGCCTTGGGGTGTGGGGCTGGCCAACTTCGTCCGCCGGACACGAAATGGGGCGAGTATTTGCGAGGCCCATCCGTGTGCCAAAAATAGGCCGTGGTCACAGCCGTGCCCCAAAACGGGCACCCGACGCCTGGGGCGCCAAGTTCGTCCTGCGGAAAAAAGGCCAAAAAACGGATGGGCTATAGTCTTGGGGTGTGGGGCTGGCCAACTTCGTCCGCCGGACTCGGAATGGGGCGAGACTTTGCGAGGCCCCTCCGTGTGCCAAAAATAGGTCGCGGGCGCAGCCGTGCCCCAAAACTAGCGCCCGACGCCTGGGGCGCCAAGTTCGTCCTGCGGAAAAATGGCCACAAATTGGGTGGGCTATAGCCTTGGGGTGTGGGGCTGGCCAACTTCGTCCGCCGGACTCGGAATGGGGCGAGTATTTGCGAGGCCCATCCGTGTGCCAAAAATAGGCCGTGGGCACAGCCGTGCCCCAAAACGGGCGCCCGACGCCTGGGGCGCCAAGTTCGTCCTGCGGAAAAAAGGCCAAAAAACGGATGGGCTATAGTCTTGGGGTGTGGGGCTGGCCAACTTCGTCCGCCGGACTCGGAATGGGGCGAGACTTTGCGAGGCCCCTCCGTGTGCCAAAAATATACCGCGGGCACAGCCGTGCCCCAAAACGGGCGCCCGACGCTTGGGGCGCCAAGTTCGTCCTGCGGAAAAATGGCCACAAATTGGGTGGCCTATAGCCTTGGGGTGTGGGGCTGGCCAACTTCGTCCGCCGGACTCGGAATGGGGCGAGACTTGGCGAGGCCCCTCCGTGTGCCAAAAACAGGCCGCGGGCACAGCCGTGCCCCAAAACGGGCGCCCGACGCCTGGGGCGCCAAGTTCGTCCTGCGGAAAAATGGCCACAAATTGGGTGGGCTATAGCCTTGGGGTGTGGGGCTGGCCAACTTCCTCCGCCGGACTCGGATGGGGGCGAGACTTTGCGAGGCCCCTCCGTGTGCCAAAAATAGGCCGCGGGCACAGCCGTGCCCCAAAACCAGCGCCCGACGCCTGGGGCGCCAAGTTCGTCCTGCGGAAAAATAGCCACAAATTGGGTGGGCTATAGCCTTGGGGTGTGGGGCTGGCCAACTTCCTCCGCCGGACTCGGAATGGGGCGAGACTTTGCGAGGCCCCTCCGTGTGCCAAAAAAAGCCCGCGGGCAAAGCCGTGCCCCAAAACTAGCGCCCGACGCCTGGGGCGCCAAGTTCGTCCTGCGGAAAAATGGCCACAAATTGGGTGGGCTATAGCCTTGGGGTGTGGGGCTGGCCAACTTCGTCCGCCGGACTGGGAATGGGGCGAGACTTTGCGAGGCCCATCCGTGTGCTAAAAATAGGCCACGGGCACAGCCGTGCCCCAAAACCAGCGCCCGACGCCTGGGGCGCCAAGTTCGTCCTGCGGAAAAATGGCCACAAATTGGGTGGGCTATAGCCTTGGGGTGTGGGGCTGGCCAACTTCCTCCGCCGGACTCGGAATGGGGTGAGACTTTACGAGGCCCCTCCGTGTGCCAAAAATAGTCCGCCGGCACAGCCGTGCCCCAAAACGAGCGCCCGACGCCTGGGGCGCCAAGTTCGTCCTGCGGAAAAAAGGCCAAAAAAAGGGTGGGCTATAGTCTTGGGGTGTGGGGCTGGCCAACTTCATCCGCCGGACTCGGAACGGGGTGAGACTTTGCGAGGCCCCTCCGTGTGCCAAAAATAGGCCGCGGGCACAGCCGTGCCCCAAAACAAGCGCCCGACGCCTGGGGCGCCAAGTTCGTCCTGCGGAAAAATGGCCACAAATTGGGTGGGCTATAGCCTTGGGGTGTGGGGCTGGCCCACTTCGTCCGCCGGACTCGGAATGGGGCGAGACTTTGCGACGCCCCTCTGTGTGCCAAAAAAAGGCCGTGGGCACAGCCGTGCCCCAAAACAGGCGCCCGACGCCTGGGGCGCCAAGTTCGTCCTGCGAAAAAATGGCCACAAATTGGGTGGGCTATAGCCTTGGGGTGTGGGGCTGGCCAACTTCATCCGCCGGACTCGGAACGAGGTGAGACTTTGCGAGGCCCCTCCGCGTGCCAAAAATAGGCCACGGGCACGGCCGTGCCGCAAAACGGGCGCCCGACGCCTGGGGCGCCACGTTCGTCCTGCGGAAAAAAGGCCAAAAAACGGGTGGGCTATAGGCTTGGGGTGTGGGGCTGGCCAACTTCATCCGCCGGACTCGGAATGGGGCGAGACTTTGCGAGGCCCCTCCGTGTGCCAAAAATAGGTCGCGGGCGCAGCCGTGCCCCAAAACTAGCGCCCGACGCCTGGGGCGCCAAGTTCGTCCTGCGGAAAAATGGCCACAAATTGGGTGGGCTATAGCCTTGGGGTGTGGGGCTGGCCAACTTCGTCCGCCGGACACGAAATGGGGCGAGTATTTGCGAGGCCCATCCGTGTGCCAAAAATAGGCCGTGGTCACAGCCGTGCCCCAAAACGGGCGCCCGACGCCTGGGGCGCCAAGTTCGTCCTGCGGAAAAAAGGCCAAAAAACGGATGGGCTATAGTCTTGGGGTGTGGGGCTGGCCAACTTCGTCCGCCGGACTCGGAATGGGGCGAGACTTTGCGAGGCCCCTCCGTGTGCCAAAAATAGGTCGCGGGCGCAGCCGTGCCCCAAAACTAGCGCCCGACGCCTGGGGCGCCAAGTTCGTCCTGCGGAAAAATGGCCACAAATTGGGTGGGCTATAGCCTTGGGGTGTGGGGCTGGCCAACTTCGTCCGCCGGACTCGGAATGGGGCGAGTATTTGCGAGGCCCATCCGTGTGCCAAAAATAGGCCGTGGGCACAGCCGTGCCCCAAAACGGGCGCCCGACGCCTGGGGCGCCAAGTTCGTCCTGCGGAAAAAAGGCCAAAAAACGGATGGGCTATAGTCTTGGGGTGTGGGGCTGGCCAACTTCGTCCGCCGGACTCGGAATGGGGCGAGACTTTGCGAGGCCCCTCCGTGTGCCAAAAATATACCGCGGGCACAGCCGTGCCCCAAAACGGGCGCCCGACGCTTGGGGCGCCAAGTTCGTCCTGCGGAAAAATGGCCACAAATTGGGTGGCCTATAGCCTTGGGGTGTGGGGCTGGCCAACTTCGTCCGCCGGACTCGGAATGGGGCGAGACTTGGCGAGGCCCCTCCGTGTGCCAAAAACAGGCCGCGGGCACAGCCGTGCCCCAAAACGGGCGCCCGACGCCTGGGGCGCCAAGTTCGTCCTGCGGAAAAATGGCCACAAATTGGGTGGGCTATAGCCTTGGGGTGTGGGGCTGGCCAACTTCCTCCGCCGGACTCGGATGGGGGCGAGACTTTGCGAGGCCCCTCCGTGTGCCAAAAATAGGCCGCGGGCACAGCCGTGCCCCAAAACCAGCGCCCGACGCCTGGGGCGCCAAGTTCGTCCTGCGGAAAAATAGCCACAAATTGGGTGGGCTATAGCCTTGGGGTGTGGGGCTGGCCAACTTCCTCCGCCGGACTCGGAATGGGGCGAGACTTTGCGAGGCCCCTCCGTGTGCCAAAAAAAGCCCGCGGGCAAAGCCGTGCCCCAAAACTAGCGCCCGACGCCTGGGGCGCCAAGTTCGTCCTGCGGAAAAATGGCCACAAATTGGGTGGGCTATAGCCTTGGGGTGTGGGGCTGGCCAACTTCGTCCGCCGGACTGGGAATGGGGCGAGACTTTGCGAGGCCCATCCGTGTGCTAAAAATAGGCCACGGGCACAGCCGTGCCCCAAAACCAGCGCCCGACGCCTGGGGCGCCAAGTTCGTCCTGCGGAAAAATGGCCACAAATTGGGTGGGCTATAGCCTTGGGGTGTGGGGCTGGCCAACTTCCTCCGCCGGACTCGGAATGGGGTGAGACTTTACGAGGCCCCTCCGTGTGCCAAAAATAGTCCGCCGGCACAGCCGTGCCCCAAAACGAGCGCCCGACGCCTGGGGCGCCAAGTTCGTCCTGCGGAAAAAAGGCCAAAAAAAGGGTGGGCTATAGTCTTGGGGTGTGGGGCTGGCCAACTTCATCCGCCGGACTCGGAACGGGGTGAGACTTTGCGAGGCCCCTCCGTGTGCCAAAAATAGGCCGCGGGCACAGCCGTGCCCCAAAACAAGCGCCCGACGCCTGGGGCGCCAAGTTCGTCCTGCGGAAAAATGGCCACAAATTGGGTGGGCTATAGCCTTGGGGTGTGGGGCTGGCCCACTTCGTCCGCCGGACTCGGAATGGGGCGAGACTTTGCGACGCCCCTCTGTGTGCCAAAAAAAGGCCGTGGGCACAGCCGTGCCCCAAAACAGGCGCCCGACGCCTGGGGCGCCAAGTTCGTCCTGCGAAAAAATGGCCACAAATTGGGTGGGCTATAGCCTTGGGGTGTGGGGCTGGCCAACTTCATCCGCCGGACTCGGAACGAGGTGAGACTTTGCGAGGCCCCTCCGCGTGCCAAAAATAGGCCACGGGCACGGCCGTGCCGCAAAACGGGCGCCCGACGCCTGGGGCGCCACGTTCGTCCTGCGGAAAAAAGGCCAAAAAACGGGTGGGCTATAGTCTTGGGGTGTGGGGCTGGCCAACTTCGTCCGCCGGACTCGGAACGAGGTGAGACTTTGCGAGGCCCCTCCGCGTGCCAAAAATAGGCCACGGGCCCGGCCGTGATGCAAAACGGGCGCCCGACGCCTGGGGCGCCACGTTCGTCCTGCGGAAAAAAGGCCAAAAAACGGGTGGGCTATAGTCTTGGGGTGTGTGGCTGGCCAACTTCGTCCGCCGGACTCGGAATGGGGTGAGACTTTGTGGGGCCCCTACGTGTGCCAAAAATAGACCGCGGGCACAGCCGTGCCCCAAAACAAGCGCCCGACGCCTGGGGCGCCAAGTTCGTCCTGCGGAAAAAAGGCCAAAAAACGGATGGGCTATAGTCTTGGGGTGTGGGGCTGGCCAACTACGTCCGCCGGACTCGGAATGGGGCGAGACTTTGCGAGGCCCCTCCGTGTGCCAAAAAAAGGCCGCGGGCACAGCCGTGCCCCAAAACGAGCGCCCGACGCCTGGGGCGCCAAGTTCGTCCTGCGGAAAAAAGGCCAAAAAAAGGGTGGGCTATAGGCTTGGGGTGTGGGGCTGGCCAACTTCATCCGCCGGACTCGGAACGGGGCGAGACTTTGCGAGGCCCCTCTGTGTGCCAAAAATAGGCCGCGGGCACAGCCGTGCCCCAAAACGGGCGCCCGACGCCTGCGGCGCCAAGTTCGTCCTGCGGAAAAAAAGGCCAAGAAACGGGTGGGCTATAGTCTTGGGGTGTGGGGCTGGCCGACTTCGTCCGCCGGACTCGGAATGGGGCGAGACTTTGTGGGGCCCCTCCGTGTGCCAAAAATAGACCGCGGGCACAGCCGTGCCCCAAAACCAGCGCCCGACGCCTGGGGCGCCAAGTTCGTCCTGCGGAAAAAAGGCCAAAAAACGGGTGGGCTATAGTCTTGGGGTGTGGGGCTGGCCAACTTCGTCTGCCGGACTCGGAATGGGGCGAGACTTTGTGGGGCCCCTCCGTGTGCCAAAAATAGACCGCGGGCACAGCTGTGCCCCAAAACAAGCGCCCGACGCCTGGGGCGCCAAGTTCGTCCTGCGGAAAAATGGCCACAAATTGGGTGGGCTATAGCCTTGGGTTGAGAGGCTGGCCAACTTCGTCCGCCGGACTCGGAATGGGGCGAGATTTTGCGAGGCCCCACCGTGTGCCAAAAAAAGGCCGCGGGCACAGCCGTGCCCCAAAACGAGCGCCCGACGCCTGGGGCGCCAAGTTCTTCCTGCGGAAAAAAGGACAAAAAAAGGGTGGGCTATAGGCTTGGGGTGTGGGGCTGGCCAATTTCATCAGCCGGATTCGGAACGGGGCGAGACTTTGCAGAGCCCCTCCATGTGCCAAAAATAGGCCGCGGGCACAGCCGTGCCACAAAAAGGCCACGGGCACAACCGTGCCCCAAAACTAGCGCCCGACGCCTGGGGCGCCAAGTTCGTCCTGCGGAAAAATGGCCACAAATTGGGTGGGCTATAGCCTTGGGGTGTGGGGCTGGCCAACTTCGTCCGCCGGACTCGGAATGGGGCGAGACTTTGCAGAGCCCCTCCGTGTGCCAAAAAAAGGCCGCGGGCACAGCCGTGCCCCAAAACGAGCGCCCGACGCGTGGGGCGCCAAGTTCCTCCTGCGGAAAAATGGCCACAAATTGGGTGGGCTATAGCCTTGGGGTGTGGGGCAGGCCAACTTCGTCCGCCGGACTCGGAATGGGGCGAGACTTTGCGAGGCCCCTCCGTTTGCAAAAAATAGGCCGCGGGCACAGCCTTGCCCCAAAACCCGCGCCCGATGCCTGGGGCGCCAAGTTCGTCCTGCGGAAAAATGGCCACAAATTGGGTGGGCTATAGCCTTGGGGTGTGGGGCTGGCCAACTTCCTCCGCCGGACTCGGAATGGGGCGAGACTTTGCGAGGCCCCTCTGTGTGGCAAAAATAGGCCGCGGGCACAGCCGGGCCCCAAAACGGGCGCCCGACGCCTGGGGCGCCAAGTTCGTCCTGCGGAAAAATGGCCACAAATTGGGTGGGCTATAGCCTTGGGGTGTGGGGCTGGCCAACTTCGTCCGCCGGACTCGGAATGGGGCGAGACTTTGCGAGGCCCCTCCGTGTGCCAAAAATAGGCCGCGGGCACAGTTGAGCCCCAAAACGAGCTCCCGACGCCTGGGGCGCCAAGTTCGTCCTGCGGAAAAATGGCCAAAAAACGGGTGGGCTATAGCCTTGGGGTTTGGGGCTGGCCAACTTCGTCCGCCGTACTCGGAATGGGGCGAGACTTTGCAAAGCCCCTCCATGTCCAAAAAAAAGGCCGCGGGCCCAGCCGTGCCCCAAAACGAGCACACGACGCCTGGGACGCCAAGTTCGTCCTGCGGAAAAAAGGACAAAAAAAGGGTGGGCTATAGGCTTGGGGTGTGGGGCTGGCCAATTTCATCAGCCGGATTCGGAACGGGGCGAGACTTTGCGAGGCCCCTCCGTGTGCCAAAAATAGGCCGCGGGCACAGCCGTGCCACAAAAAGGCCACGGGCACAACCGTGCCCCAAAACTAGCGCCCGACGCCTGGGGCGCCAAGTTCGTCCTGCGGAAAAATGGCCACAAATTGGGTGGGCTATAGCCTTGGGGTGTGGGGCTGGCCAACCTTGTCCGCCGGACTCGGAATGGGGCGAGACTTTGCAGAGCCCCTCCGTGTGCCAAAAAAAGGCCGCGGGCACAGCCGTGCCCCAAAACGAGCGCCCGACGCGTGGGGCGCCAAGTTCCTCCTGCGGAAAAATGGCCACAAATTGGGTGGGCTATAGCCTTGGGGTGAGGGGCAGGCCAACTTCGTCCGCCGGACTCGGAATGGGGCGAGACTTTGCGAGGCCCCTCCGTTTGCAAAAAATAGGCCGCGGGCACAGCCTTGCCCCAAAACCCGCGCCCGATGCCTGGGGCGCCAAGTTCGTCCTGCGGAAAAATGGCCACAAATTGGGTGGGCTATAGCCTTGGGGTGTGGGGCTGGCCAACTTCCTCCGCCGGACTCGGAATGGGGCGAGACTTAGCGAGGCCCCTCTGTGTGGCAAAAATAGGCCGCGGGCACAGCCGGGCCCCAAAACGGGCGCCCGACGCCTGGGGCGCCAAGTTCGTCCTGCGGAAAAATGGCCACAAATTGGGTGGGCTATAGCCTTGGGGTGTGGGGCTGGCCAACTTCGTCCGCCGGACTCGGAATGGGGCGAGGCTTTGGAGGCCCATCCGTGTGCCAAAAATAGGCCGCGGGCACAGCCTTGCCCCAAAACCAGCGCCCGATGCCTGGGGCGCCAAGTTCGTCCTGCGGAAAAATGGCCACGAATTGGGTGGGCTATAGCCTTGGGGTGTGGGGCTGGCCAACTTCCTCCGCCGGACTCGGAATGGGGCGAGACTTTGCGAGGCCCCACTGTGTGGCAAAAATAGGCCGCGGGCACAGCCGTGCCCCAAAACGAGCGCCCGACGCCTGGGGCGCCAAGTTCGTCCTGCGGAAAAAAGGCCAAAAAACGGGTGGGCTATAGTCTTGGGGTGTCGGGCTGGCCAACTTCGTCCGCCGGACTTGGAATGGGGCGACCCTTTGCGAGGCCCCTCCGTGTGCCAAAAATAGGTCGCGGGCACAGTTGAGCCCCAAAACGAGCTCCCGACGCCTGGGGCGCCAAGTTCGTCCTGCGGAAAAATGGCCAAAAAACGGGTGGGCTATAGCCTTGGGGTTTGGGGCTGGCCAACTTCGTCCGCCGTACTCGGAATGGGGCGAGACTTTGCAAAGCCCCTCCATGTCCAAAAAAAAGGCCGCGGGCCCAGCCGTGCCCCAAAACGAGCGCACGACGCCTGGGGCGCCAAGTTCGTCCTGCGGAAAAATGGCCACAAATTGGGTGGGCTATAGCCTTGGGGTGTGGGGCAGGCCAACTTCGTCCGCCGGACTCGGAATGGGCCGAGACTTTGCGAGGCCCATCCGTGTGTCAAAAATAGGCCGCGGGCACAGCCGTGCCAAAAACCAGCGCCCGACGCCTGGGGCGCCAAGTTCGTCCAGCGGAAAAATGGCCACAAATTGGGTGGGCTATAGCCTTGGGGTGTGGGGCTGGCCAACTTCCTCCGCCGGACTCGGAATGGGGCGAGACTTTGCGAGGCCCCTCCGTTTGCCAAAAATAGGCCGCGGGCACAGCCGTGCCCCAAAACAGGCGCCCGACGCCTGGGGCGCCAAGTTCGTCCTGCGAAAAAATGGCCACAAATTGGGTGGGCTATAGCCTTGGGGTGTGGGGCTGGCCAACTTCGTCCGCCGGACTCGGAATGGGGCGAGGCTTTGGAGGCCCATCCGTGTGCCAAAAATAGGCCGCGGGCACAGCCTTGCCCCAAAACCAGCGCCCGATGCCTGGGGCGCCAAGTTCGTCCTGCGGAAAAATGGCCACGAATTGGGTGGGCTATAGCCTTGGGGTGTGGGGCTGGCCAACTTCCTCCGCCGGACTCGGAATGGGGCGAGACTTTGCGAGGCCCCACTGTGTGGCAAAAATAGGCCGCGGGCACAGCCGGGCCCCAAAACGGGCGCCCGACGCCTGGGGCGCCAAGTTCGTCCTGCGGAAAAATGGCCACAAATTGGGTGGGCTATAGCCTTGGGGTGTGGGGCTGGCCAACTTCGTCCGCCGGACTCGGAATGGGGCGAGACTTTGCGAGGCCCCTCCGTGTGCCAAAAATAGGCCGCGGGCACAGCCGTGCCCCAAAACGAGCGCCCGACGCCTGGGGCGCCAAGTTCGTCCTGCGGAAAAAAGGCCAAAAAAAGGGTGGGCTATAGTCTTGGGGTGTGGGGCTGGCCAATTTCATCCGCCGGACTCGGAACGGGGCGAGACTTTGCGAGGTCCCTACGTGTGCCAAAAATAGGCCGCGGGCACAACCGTGCCCCACAACCAGCGCCCGACGCTTGGGGCGCCAAGTTCGTCCTGCGGAAAAATGGCCACAAATTGGTTTGGATATAGCCTTGGGGTGTGGGGCTGGCCAACTTCGTCCGCCGGACTCGGAATGGGGCGAGACTTTGCGAGGCCCCTCCGTGTACCAAAAAAAGGCCGCGGGCACAGCCGTGCCCCAAAACGCAGGCCCGACGCCTGGGGCGCCAAGTTCGTCCTGCGGAAAAATGGCCACAAATTGGGTGGGCTATAGCCTTGGGGTGTGGGGCTGGCCTACTTCGTCCGCCGGACTCGGAATGGGGCGAGACTTTGCGAGGCCCCTCCGTGAGCCAAAAATAGACCGCGGGCACTGCCGTGCCCCAAAACCAGCGCCCGACACCTGGGGCGCCAAGTTTGTCCTGCGGAAAAATGGCCACAAATTGGGTGGGCTATAGCCTTGGGGTGTAGGGCTGGCCAACTTCGTCCGCCGGACTCGGAATGGGGCGAGACTTTGCGAGGCCCCTCCGTGTGCCAAAAATAGGCCGCGGTCACAGCCGTGCCCCAAAACAAGCGCCCGACACCTGGGGCGCCAAGTTCGTCCTGCGGAAAAAAGGCCACAAATTGGGTGGGCTATAGCCTTGGGGTGTGGGGCTGGCCAACTTCATCCGCCGGACTCGGAATGGGGCGAGACTTTGCGAGGCCCCTCCGTGAGCCAAAAATAGACCGCGGGCACAGCCGTGCCCCAAAACCAGCGCCCGACACCTGGGGCGCCAAGTTTGTCCTGCGGAAAAATGGCCACAAATTGGGTGGGCTATAGCCTTGGGGTGTAGGGCTGGCCAACTTCGTCCGCCGGACTCGGAATGGGGCGAGACTTTGCGAGGCCCCTCCGTGTGCCAAAAATAGGCCGCGGTCACAGCCGTGCCCCAAATCCAGCGCCCGACACCTGGGGCGCCAAGTTCGTCCTGCGGAAAAAAGGCCAAAAAACGGGTGGGCTATAGTCTTGGGGTGTGGGGCTGGCCAACTTCGTCCGCCGGACACGGAAAGGGGCGAGACTTTGCGAGGCCCCTCCGTGTGCCAAAAATAGACCGCGGGCACAGCCGTGCCCCAAAGCCAGCGCCCGACGCCTGGGGCGCCAAGTTCGTCCTGCGGAAAAATGGCGACAAATTGGGTGGGCTATAGCCTTGGGGTGTGGGGCTGGCCCACTTCGTCCGCCGGACTCGGAATGGGGCGAGACTTTGCGAGGCCCCTCCGTGTGCCAAAAATAGGCCACGGGCACAGCCGTGCCCCAAAACGAGCGCCCGACACCTGGGGCGCCAAGTTCGTCCTGCGGAAAAAAGGCCAAAAAACGGGTGGGCTATAGTCTTGGGGTGTGGGGCTGGCCCACTTCGTCCGCCGGACTCGGAATGGGGCGAGACTTTGCGAGGCCCCTCCGTGTGCCAAAAAAAGGCCGCGGGCACTGCCGTGCCCCAAAACGAGCGCCCGACGCCTGGGGGGCCAAATTCGTCCTGTGGAAAAAAGGCCAAAAAAAGGGTGGGCTATAGGCTTGGGGTGTGGGGCTGGCCAACTTCATCCGCCGGACTCGGAACGGGGCGAGACTTTGCGAGGACCCTCCGTGTGCCAAAAATAGGCCACGGGCACAGCCGTGCCCCAAAACGGGCGCCCGACGCCTGGGGCGCCAAGTTCGTCCTGTGGAAAAAAGGCCAAAAAACGGGTGGGCTATAGTCTTGGGGTGTGGGGCTGGCCATCTTCATCCGCCAGACTCGGAATGGGGCGAGACTTTGCGAGGCCCCTCCGTGTGCCAAAAATAGATCGAGGGCACAGCCGTGCCCCAAAACTAGCGCCCGACGCCTGCGGCGCCAAGTTCGTCCTGCGGAAAAATGGCCACAAATTGGGTGGGCTATAGCCTTGGGGTGTGGGGCTGGCCAACTACATCCGCCGGACTCGGAACGGGGCGAGACTTTGCGAGGCCCCTCCGTGTGCCAAAAATAGGTCGCGGGCACAGCCGTGCCCCAAAACTAGCGCCCGACGCCTTGGGCGCCAAGTTCGTCCTGCGGAAAAATGGCCACAAATTGGGGTGGGCTATAGCCTTGGGGTGTGGGGCTGGCCCACTTCGTCCGCCAGACTCGGAATGGGGCGAGACTTTGCGAGGCCCCTCCGTGTGCCAAAAATAGGCCGCGGGCACAGCCGTGCCCCAAAACGAGCGCCCGACGCCTGGGGCAACTAGTTCGTCCTGCGGAAAAAAGGCCGAAAAACGGGTGGGCTATAGTCTTGGGGTGTGGGGCTGGCCAACTTCGTCCGCCGGACTCGGAATGGGGCGAGACCTTGCGAGGCCCCTCCGTGTGCAAAAAATGGGTCACGGGCACAGCCGTGCCCCAAAACTAGCGCCCGACGCCTGGGGCGCCAAGTTCGTCCTGCGGAAAAAAGGCCAAAAAACGGGTGGGCTATAGTCTTGCGGTGTGGGGCTGGCCATCTTCGTCCGCCGGACTCGGAATGGGGCGAGACTTTGCGAGGCCCCTCCGTGTGCCAAAAATAGGTCGCGGGCACAGCCGTGCCCCAAAACTAGCGCCCGACACCTGGGGCGCCAAGTTCGTCCTGCGGAAAAAAGGCCAAAAAATGGGTGGGCTATAGTCTTGGGGTGTGGGGCTGGCCAACTTCGTCCGCCGGACTCAGAATGGGGCGAGACTTTGTGGGGCCCCTCCGTGTACCAAAAATAGACCGCGGGCACAGCCGTGCCCCAAAACCAGCGCCCGACGCCTGGGGCGCCAAGTTCGTCCTGCGGAAAAAAGGCCAAAAAACGGGCGGGCTATAGTCTTGGGGTGTGGGGCTGGCCCACTTCGTCCGCCGGACTCGGAATGGGGCGAGACTTTGTGGGGCCCCTCCGTGTGCCAAAAATAGACCGCGGGCACAGCCGTGCCCCAAAACGAGCGCCCGACGCATGGGGCGCCAAATTCGTCCTGCGGAAAAAAGGCCAAAAAAAGGGTGGGCTATAGGCTTGGGGTGTGGGGCTGGCCAACTTCATCCGCCGGACTCGGAACGGGGCGAGACGTGGCGAGGCCCCTCCGTGTGCCAAAAATAGGCCACGGGCACAGCCGTGCCCCAAAACGGGCGCCCGACGCCTGGGGCGCCAAGTTCGTCCTGCGGAAAAAAGGCCAAAAAACGGGTGGGCTATAGTCTTGGGGTGTGGGGCTGGCCCACTTCGTCCGCCGGACTCGGAATGGGGCGAGACTTTGCGAGGCCCCTCCATGTGCCAAAAAAAGACCGCGGGCACAGCCGTGCCCCAAAACGGGCGCCTGACGCCTGGGGCGCCAAGTTCGTCCTTCGGAAAAATGGCCACAAATTGGGTGGGCTATAGCCTTGGGGTGTGGGGCTGGCCCACTTCGTCCGCCAGACTCGGAATGGGGCGAGACTTTACGAGGCCCCTCCGTGTGCCAAATATAGGCCGCGGGCACAGCCGTGCCCCAAAACGAGCGCCCGACGCCTGGGGAGCCAAGTTCGTCCTGTGGAAAAAAGGCCAAAAAACGGGTGGGCTATAGTCTTGCGGTGTGGGGCTGGCAATCTTCGTCCGCCGGACTCGGAATGGGGCGAGACTTTGCGAGGCCCCTCCGTGTGCCAAAAATAGGTCGCGGGCACAGCCGTGCCCCAAAACTAGCGCCCGACGCCTGGGGCGCCAAGTTCGTCCTGCGGAAAAATGGCCACAAATTGGGTGGGCTATAGCCTTGGGGTGTGGGGCAGGCCAACTTCATCCGCCGGACTCGGAACGGGGCGACACTTTGCGAAGCCCCACCGTGTGCCAAAAATAGGCCGCGGGCACAGCCGTGCCCCAAAACCAGCGCCCGACGCCTGGGGCGCCAAGTTCGTCCTGCGGAAAAAAGGCCAAAAAATGGGTGGGCTATAGTCTTGGGGTGTGGGGCTGGCCAACTTCGTCCGCCGGACTCAGAATGGGGCGAGACTTTGTGGGGCCCCTCCGTGTACCAAAAATAGACCGCGGGCACAGCAGTGCCCCAAAACCAGCGCCCGACGCCTGGGGCGCCAAGTTCGTCCTGCGGAAAAAAGGCCAAAAAACGGGCGGGCTATAGTCTTGGGGTGTGGGGCCGGCCAACTTCCTCCGCCGGACTCGGAATGGGGCGAGACTTTGCGAGGCCCCTCCGTGTGCCAAAAATAGACCGCGGGCACAGCCGTGCCCCAAAACGGGCGCCGGACGCCTGGGGCACCAAGTTCGTCCTGCGGAAAAATGGCCACAAATTGGGTGGGCTATAGCCTTGGGGTGTGGGGCTGGCCAACTTCGTCCGCCGGACTCGGAATGGGGCGAGACTTTGCGAGGCCCCTCCGTGTGCCAAAAATAGACCGCGGGCACAGCCGTGCCCCAAAACGAGCGCCCGACGCCTGGGGCGCCAAGTTCGTCCTGCGGAAAAAAGGCCAAAAAAAGGGTGGGGTATAGGCTTGGGGTCTGGGGCTGGCCAACTTCGTCCACCGGACTCGGAATGGGGCGAGACTTTGTGGGGCCCCTCCGTGTGCCAAAAATAAACCGCGGGCACAGCCGTGCCCCAAAACCAGCGCCCGACGCCTGGAGCGCCAAGTTCGTCCTGCGGAAAAATGGCCACAAATTGGGTGGGCTATAGCCTTGGTGTGTGGGGCTGGCCCACTTCGTCCGCCAGACTCGGAATGGGGCGAGACTTTGCGAGGCCCCTCTGTGTGCCAAAAATAGGCCGCGGGCACAGCCGTGCCCCAAAACGAGTGCCCAACGCCTGGGGCGCCAAGTTCGTCCTGCGGAAAAAGGCCAAAAAACGGGTGGGCTATAGTCTTGGGGTGTGGGGCTGGCCAACTTCCTCCGCCGGACTCGGAATGGGGCGAGACTTTGCGAGGCCCCTCCGTGTGCCAAAAATAGACCGCGGGCACAGCCGTGCCCCAAAACGGGCGCCGGACGCCTGGGGCGCCAAGTTCGTCCTGCGGAAAAATGGCCACAAATTGGGTGGGCTATAGCCTTGGGGTGTGGGGCTGGCCCACTTCGTCCGCCAGACTCGGAATGGGGCGAGACTTTGCGAGGCCCCTCCGTGTGCCAAAAATAGGCCGCGGGCACAGCCGTGCCCCAAAACGAGCGCCTGACGCCTGGGGCGCCAAGTTCGTCCTGCGGAAAAAAGGCCAAAAAACGGGTGGGCTATAGTCTTGGGGTGTGGGGCTGGCCAACTTCGTCCGCCGGACTCGGAATGGGGCGAGACTTTGCGAGGCCCCTCCGTGTGCCAAAAATAGACCGCGGGCACAGCCGTGCCCCAAAACCAGCGCCCGACGCCTGGGGCGCCAAGATCGTCCTGCGGAAAAAACGCCAAAAAAAGGGTGGGCTATAGGCTTGGGGTGTGGGGCTTGCCAACTTCGTCCGCCGGACTCGGAATGGGGCGAGACTTTGCGAGGCCCCTCCGTGTGCCAAAAATAGGCCGCGGGCACAGCCGTGCCCCAAAACGAGCGCCCGACGCCTCCGGCGCCATGTTCGTCCTGCGGAAAAAAGGCCAAAAAACGGGTGGGCTATAGTCTTGGGGTGTGGGGCTGACCAACTTCGTCCGCCGGACTCGGAATTGGGCGAGACTTTGCGAGGCCCCTCCGTGTGCCAAAAATAGACCGCGGGCACAGCCGTGCCCCAAAACGGGCGCTTGACGCCTGGGGCGCCAAGTTCGTCCTTCGGAAAAATGGCCACAAATTGGGTGGGCTATAGCCTTGGGGTGTGGGGCTGGCCCACTTCGTCCGCCAGACTCAGAATGGGGCGAGACTTTACGAGGCCCCTCCGTGTGCCAAAAATAGGCCGCGGGCACAGCCGTGCCCCAAAACGAGCGCCCGACGCCTGGGGCGCCAAGTTCGTCCTGCGGAAAAAAGGCTAAAAAACGGGTGGGCTATAGTCTTGGGGTGTGGGGCTGGCCAACTTCGTCCGCCGGACTCGGAATGGGGCGAGACTTTGCGAGGCCCCTCCGTGTGCCAAAAATAGACCGCGGGCACAGCCGTGCCCCAAAACGGGCGCCGGACGCCTGGGGCGCCAAGTTCGTCCTGCGGAAAAATGGCCACAAATTGGGTGGGCTATAGCCTTGGGGTGTGGGGCTGGCCCACTTCGTCCGCCAGACTCGGAATGGGGCGAGACTTTGCGAGGCCCCTCCGTGTGCCAAAAATAGGTCACGGGCACAGCCGTGCCCCAAAACGAGCGCCTGACGCCTGGGGCGCCAAGTTCGTCCTGCGGAAAAATGGCCACAAATTGGGTGGGTTATAGCCTTGGGGTGTGGGGCTGGCCAACTTCGTCCGCCGGACTCGGAATGGGGCGAGACTTTGCGAGGCCCCTCCGTGTGCCAAAAATAGACCGCGGGCACAGCCGTGCCCCAAAACGAGCGCCCGACGCCTGGGGCGCCAAGTTCGTCCTGCGGAAAAAAGGCCAAAAAAAGGGTGGGGTATAGGCTTGGGGTCTGGGGCTGGCCAACTTCGTCCACCGGACTCGGAATGGGGCGAGACTTTGTGGGGCCCCTCCGTGTGCCAAAAATAAACCGCGGGCACAGCCGTGCCCCAAAACCAGCGCCCGACGCCTGGGGCGCCAAGTTCGTCCTGCGGAAAAATGGCCACAAATTGGGTGGGCTATAGCCTTGGTGTGTGGGGCTGGCCCACTTCGTCCGCCAGACTCGGAATGGGGCGAGACTTTGCGAGGCCCCTCTGTGTGCCAAAAATAGGCCGCGGGCACAGCCGTGCCCCAAAACGAGTGCCCAACGCCTGGGGCGCCAAGTTCGTCCTGCGGAAAAAGGCCAAAAAACGGGTGGGCTATAGTCTTGGCGTGTGGGGCTGGCCAACTTCCTCCGCCGGACTCGGAATGGGGCGAGACTTTGCGAGGCCCCTCCGTGTGCCAAAAATAGACCGCGGGCACAGCCGTGCCCCAAAACGGGCGCCGGACGCCTGGGGCGCCAAGTTCGTCCTGCGGAAAAATGGCCACAAATTGGGTGGGCTATAGCCTTGGGGTGTGGGGCTGGCCCACTTCGTCCGCCAGACTCGGAATGGGGCGAGACTTTGCGAGGCCCCTCCGTGTGCCAAAAATAGGCCGCGGGCACAGCCGTGCCCCAAAACGAGCGCCCGACGCCTGGGGCGCCAAGTTCGTCCTGCGGAAAAAAGGCCAAAAAACGGGTGGGCTATAGTCTTGGGGTGTGGGGCTGGCCAACTTCGTCCGCCGGACTCGGAATGGGGCGAGACTTTGCGAGGCCCCTCCGTGTGCCAAAAATAGACCGCGGGCACAGCCGTGCCCCAAAACCAGCGCCCGACGCCTGGGGCGCCAAGTTCGTCCTGCGGAAAAAAGGCCAAAAAAAGGGTGGGCTATAGGCTTGGGGTGTGGGGCTTGCCAACTTCGTCCGCCGGACTCGGAATGGGGCGAGACTTTGCGAGGCCCCTCCGTGTGCCAAAAATAGGCCGCGGGCACAGCCGTGCCCCAAAACGAGCGCCCGACGCCTCCGGCGCCAAGTTCTTCCTGCGGAAAAAAGGCCAAAAAACGGGTGGGCTATAGTCTTGGGGTGTGGGGCTGACCAACTTCGTCCGCCGGACTCGGAATTGGGCGAGACTTTGCGAGGCCCCTCCGTGTGCCAAAAATAGACCGCGGGCACAGCCGTGCCCCAAAACGGGCGCCTGACGCCTGGGGTGCCAAGTTCGTCCTTCGGAAAAATGGCCACAAATTGGGTGGGCTATAGCCTTGGGGTGTGGGGCTGGCCCACTTCGTCCGCCAGACTCGGAATGGGGCGAGACTTTACGAGGCCCCTCCGTGTGCCAAAAATAGGCCGCGGGCACAGCCGTGCCCCAAAACGAGCGCCCGACGCCTGGGGCGCCAAGTTCGTCCTGCGGAAAAAAGGCCAAAAAACGAGTGGGCTATAGTCTTGGGGTGTGGGGCTGGCCAACTTCGTCCGCCGGACTCGGAATGGGGCGAGACTTTGCGAGGCCCCTCCGTGTGCCAAAAATAGGCCGCGGGCGCAACCGTGCCCCAAAACGAGCCCCCGACGCCTGGGGCGCCAAGTTCGTCCTGCGGAAAAATGGTCACAAATTGGGTGGGCTATAACCTTCGGGTGTGGGGCTGGCCCACTTCGTCCGCCTGGCTCGGAATGGGGCGAGACTTTGCGAGGCCCCTCCGTGTGCCAAGAACTGGCCGCGGGCGCAGCCGCGCCCCAAAACAAGCGCCCGAAGGCTGGGGCGCCAAGTTCGTCCTGCGGAAAAATGCCCAAAAATTGGGTGGGCTATAGCCTCGGGGTGTGGGGTGGGCCCACTTCGTCCGCCGGACTCGGAATGGGGCGAGACTTTGCGTGGCCCCTCCGTGTGCCAAAAACAGTCCGCGGGCACAGCCGAGTCCCAAAACGAGCGCCCGAAGGCTGGGGCGCCAAGTTCGTCCTGCGGAAAAATACCCAAAAATTGGGTGGGCTATAGCCTTGGGGTGTGGGGTGGGCCAACTTCGTCTGCCGGACTCGGAATGGGGCGAGACTTTGCGAGGCCCCTCCGTGTACCAAAAACAGGCCGCGGGCACAGCCGCGCCCCAAAACGAGCGCCCGAAGGCTGGGGCGCCAAGTTCGTCCTGCGGAAAAATGCCCAAAAATTGGGTGGGCTATAGCCTTGGGGTGTGGGGTGGGCCAATTTCGTCAAATAAAATTTCAAACCCACCACTGAGCCACCATGAATTGTTGTAACTTTGGGCACAAATATTGTTTAAATTGAAAAGTAAAATATATATTAATAATAAAACAAATAATTAATGATTGGACATCGTAATTGGATATTTAAGTTGTTGTTTTCTATGGTCGAATCAAAACTAAAACATGGTACAAAAAATGGGTCAAAACATGAGAAAAATGGAAAATTAAGAAGCCGGCCACGGAGGGATACCTCCGCATTGCTAGTTAGCAGGCTGAGGTCTCGTTCGTTAACGGAATCAAGAAAGAGCTGTCAGTCTTTCAATCCTTACTATGTCTGGACCTGGTAAAAAATCAGTCCGCCTCCCCATGCTCTGCGTCTGTGCAAAAAATCTACCCCAAAAAAACTCGGTTGCTTGTCCCCTACCCGTTGCCCTTTCCCGCAGTTCATTGGAGGCTACCCGCGCGGGAAGTTGCCTTAATATTTGAAACGAAGATACAAAGATTTAGCTACAGTTTTAACCCTTTACAGGGAGGTCAAAATCACAAAAAAAGTTTCAAATCAACCGTTGAGCCACCATGAATTCTTATAATTAAGCGCACAAATATTATTTAAATGGAAAAGTAAAATATAAATTAATAATAAAACAAACAATTAATGATTTCACATCGTAATTGGATATTTAAGTTGTTGTTTTCTGTCGTCGAATCAAAATTAAAATGTCTTAGGGTAAAAACAAATTAGGTTTAAAAAATTCGTAGTACCAAAAATGTGTCAAAACATGAGAAAAATGTAAAATTAAGAGTTCAAAAAGCCCCCCAAGCTCCTTTGGAACTTGACCACCGCATTCGTCTCGAAAAGTTATGCAGTTTAAAAAAAAACACCTCAATCGGACCTCCGAGCACAGAGTTATCGCAGTTCAAAGATTTTGACCCTTTCCAAGCAGTTCTTCTAGCGCCAATGGCACTAAAACGCACCGTTTCTTTTAGCTTAGTATAAAGTGGACCTTCCCTCTGTGCGCCAAAAATAGGCCGCGGGCACAGCCGTGCCCCAAAACGAGCGCCCGACGCCTGGGGCGCCAAGTTCGTCCTGCGGAAAAAAGGCCAAAAAACGGGTGGGCTATAGTCTTGGGGTGTGGGGCTGGCCAACTTCGCCCGCCGGACTCGGAATGGGGCGAGACTTTGCGAGGCCCCTCCGTGTGGCACAAATAGGCCGCGGGCACAGCCCTGCCCCAAAACGAGCGCCCGACGCCTGGGGCACCGAGTTCGTCCTGCGGAAAAATGGCCACAAATTGGGTGGGCTATAGCCTTGGGGTGTGGGGCTGGCCAACTTCGTCTGCCGGACTCGGAATGGGGTGAGACTTTGAGAGGCCCCTCCGTGTGCCAAAAATAGGCCGCGGGCGCAACCGTGCCCCAAAACGAGCCCCTGACGCCTGGGGCGCCAAGTTCGTCCTGCAGAAAAATGGTCACAAATTGGGTGGGCTATAACCTTCGGGTGTGGGGCTGGCCCACTTCGTCCGCCTGGCTCGGAATGGGGCGAGACTTTGCGAGGCCCCTCCGTGTGCCAAGAACTGGCCGCGGGCACAGCCGCGCCCCAAAACAAGCGCCCGAAGGCTGGGGCGCCAAGTTCGTCCTGCGGAAAAATGCCCAAAAATTGGGTGGGCTATAGCCTTGGGGTGTAGGGCTGGCCCACTTCGTCCGCCGGGATCGGAATGGGGCGAGACTTTGCGAGGCCCCTCCATGTGCCAAAAATAGGCAGCGGCCACAGCCGCGCCCCAATACGAGTGCCCGAAGGCTGGGGCGCAAAGTTCGTCCTGCGGAAAAATGCCCCAAAATTGGGTGCCTATAGCCTTGGGGTGTGGGGCTGGCCAACTTCGTCCCCCGGACACGGAATGGGGCGAGACTTTGCGAGGCCCCTCCGTGTGCCAAAAATAGGCCGTGGGCGCAGCCGCGCCCCAATACGAGCGCCCGAAGGCTGGGGCGCCATGTTCGTCCTGCGGAAAAATGCCCCAAAATTGGGTGGGCTGTAGCCTTGGGGTGTGGGGCTGGCTAACTTCGTCCCCCGGACTCGGAATGGGGCGAGACTTTGCGAGGCCCCTCCGTGTGCCAAAAATAGGCTGCGGGCACAGCCGTGCCCCAAAACGAGCGCCCGAAGGCTGGGGCGCCAAGCTCGTCCTGCGGAAAAATGCCCCAAAATTGGGTGCCTATAGCCTTGAGGTGTGGGGCCGGCCAACTTCGTCCCCCGGACTCGGAATGGGGCGAGACTTTGCGAGGCCCCTCCGTGTGCCAAAAATATGCTGCGGGCACTGCCGCGCCCCAAAACGAGCGCCCGACGCCTGGGGCGCCAAGTTCGTCCTGCGGAAAAATGGCCACAAATTGGGTGGGCTGTAGCCTTGGGGTGTGGGGCTGGCCAACTTCGTCCGCCGGACTCGGAACGGGGCGAGACTTTGCGAGGCCCCTCCGTGCGCCAAAAAAAGGCCGCGGACACAGCCGTGCCCCAAAACGAACGCCCGACGCCTGGGGCGCCAAGTTCGTCCTGCGGAAAAATGGCCACAAATTGGGTGGGCTATAGCCTTGGGGTGTGGGGCTGGCCAACTTCGTCCGCCGGACTCGGAACGGGGCGAGACTTTGCGAGGCCCCTCCGTGTGCCAAAAAAAGGCCGCTGACACAGCCGTGTCCCAAAGTGAGCGCCCGACGCCTGGGGCGCCAAGTTCGTCCTGCGGAAAAAAGGCCAAAAAAAGGGTGGGCTATAGTCTTGGGGTGTGGGGCTGGCCAACTTCGTCCGCCGGACTCGGAACGGGGCGAGACTTTGCGAGGCCCCTCCGTGTGCCAAAAATAGGCCGCGGGCACAGCCGTGCCCCAAAACTAGCGCCCGACGCCTGGGGTGCCATGTTCGTCCTGCGGAAAAATGGCCACAAATTGGGTGGGCTGTAGCCTTGGGGTGTGGGGCTGGCCAACTTCGTCCGCCGGACTCGGAACGGGGCGAGACTTTGCGAGGCCCCTCCGTGTGCCAAAAAAAGGCCGCGGACACAGCCGTGCCCCAAAACGAGCGCCCGACGCCTGGGGCGCCAAGTTCGTCCCGCGGAAAAATGGCCACAAATTGGGTGGGCTATAGCCTTGGGGTGTGGGGCTGGCCAACTTCGTCCGCCGGACTCGGAATGGGGCGAGACTTTGCGAGGCCCCTCCGTGTGCCAAAAATAGACCGCGGGCACAGCCGTGCCCCAAAACGGGCGCCCGAAGGCTGGGGCGCCAAGTTCGTCCTGCGGAAAAATGGCCACAAATTGGGTGGGCTATAGCCTTGGGGTGTGGGGCTGGCCAACTTCGTCCGCCGGACTCGGAATGGGGCGAGACTTTGCGAGGCCCCTCCGTGTGCCAAAAAAAGGCCGCGGACACAGCAGTGCCCCAAAACGAGTGCCCGACGCCTGGGGTGCCAAGTTCGTCTTGCGGAAAAATGGCCACAAATTGGGTGGGCTGTAGCCTTGGGGTGTGGGGCTGGCCAACTTCGTCCGCCGGACTCGGAACGGGGAGAGACTTTGCGAGGCCCCTCCGTGTGCCAAAAAAAGGCCGCGGACACAGCCGTGCCCCAAAACGAGCGCCCGACGGCTGGGGCGCCAAGTTCGTGCTGCGGAAAAATGGCCACAAATTGGGTGGGCTATAGCCTTGGGGTGTGGGGCTTGCCAACTTCCTCCGCCGGACTCGGAATGGGGCGAGACTTTGCGAGGCCCCTCCGTGTGCCAAAAATAGGCCGCGGGCACAGCCGCGCCCCAAAACCAGCGCCCGACTCCTGGGGCGCCAAGATCGGCCAGCGGAAAAATGGCCACATATTGGGTGGGCTATAGCCTTGGGGTGTGGGGCTGGCCGACTTCGTCCGCCGGACTCGGAATGGGGCGAGACTTTGCGAGGCCCCTCCGTGTGCCAAAAAAAGGCCGCGGACACAGCCGTGCCCCAAAACGAGCGCCCGACGGCTGGGGCGCCAAGTTCGTGCTGCGGAAAAATGGCCACAAATTGGGTGGGCTATAGCCTTGGGGTGTGGGGCTTGCCAACTTCCTCCGCAGGACTCGGAATGGGGCGAGACTTTGCGAGGCCCCTCCGTGTGCCAAAAATAGGCCGCGGGCACAGCCGCGCCCCAAAACCAGCGCCCGACTCCTGGGGCACCAAGATCGGCCAGCGGAAAAATGGCCACATATTGGGTGGGCTATAGCCTTGGGGTGTGGGGCTGGCCGACTTCGTCCGCCGGACTCGGAATGGGGCGAGACTTTGCGAGGCCCCTCCGTGTGCCAAAAATAGACCGCGGGCACAGCCGTGCCCCAAAACGAGCGCCCGACGCCTGGGGCGCCAAGTTCGTCCTGCGGAAAAATGGCCACAAATTGGGTGGGCTATAGCCTTGGGGTGTGGGGCTGGCCAACTTCGTCCGCCGGACTCGGAATGGGGCGAGACTTTGCGAGGCCCCTCCGTGTGCTAAAAATAGGCCGCGGCCACAGCCGTTCCCCAAAACGGGCGCCCGACGCCTGGGGCGCCAAGTTCGTCCTGCGGAAAAAAGGCCAAAAAACGGGTGGGCTATAGCCTTGGGGTGTGGGGCTGGCCAACTTCGTCCGCCGGACTCGGAATGGGGCGAGACTTTGCGAGGCCCCTCCGTGTGCCAAAAAAAGGCCGCGGGCACAGCCGTGCCCCAAAACGAGCGCCCGACGCCTGGGGCGCCATGTTCGTCCTGCGGAAAAATGGCCACAAATTGGGTGGGCTATAGCCTTGGGGTGTGGGGCTGGCCAACTTCCTCCGCCGGACTCGGAATGGGGCGAGACTTTGCGAGGCCCCTCCGTGACCCAAAAATAGGCCGCGGGCACAGCCGCGCCCCAAAACGGGCGCCCAACGCCTGGGGCGCCAAGTTCGTCCTGCGGAAAAATGGCCACAAATTGGGTGGGCTATAGCCTTGGGGTGTGGGGCTGGCCAACTTCGTCCGCCGGACTCGGAATGGGGCGATACTTTGCGAGGCCCCTCCGTGTGCCAAAAATAGGCCGCGTGCACAGCCGTACCCCAAAACGAGCGCCCGACGCCTGGGGCGCCAAGTTCATCCTGCGGAAAAAAGGCCAAAAAACGGGTGGGCTATAGTCTTGGGGTGTGGGGCTGGCCAACTTCGTCCGCCGGACTCGGAATGGGGCGAGACTTTGCGAGGCCCCTCCGTGTGCCAAAAATAGACCGCGGGCACAGTCGTGCCCCAAAACGAACGCCCGACGCCTGGGGCGCCAAGTTCGTCCTGCGGAAAAATGGCCACAAATTGGGTGGGCTATAGCCTTGGGGTGTGGGGCTGGCCAACTTCGTCCGCCGGACTCGGAATGGGGTGAGACTTTGCGAGGCCCCTCCGTGTGCTAAAAATAGGCCGCGGCCTCAGCCGTACGCCAACACGGGCGCCCGACGCCTGGGGCGCCAAGTTCGTCCTGCGGAAAAAAGGCCAAAAAACGGGTGGGCTATAGTCTTGGGGTGTGGGGCTGGCCAACTTCGTCCGCCGGACTCGGAATGGGGCGAGACTTTGCGAGGCCCCTCCGTGTGCCAAAAAAAGGCCGCGGGCACAGCCGTGCCCCAAAACGAGCGCCCGACCCCTGGGGCGCCATGTTCGTCCTGCGGAAAAATGGCCACAAATTGGGTGGGCTATAGCCTTGGGGTGTGGGGCTGGCCCACTTCGTCCGCCAGACTTGGAATGGGGCGAGACTTTGTGAGGCCCATCCGTGTGCCAAAAAAAGGCCACGGGCACAGCCGTGCCCCAAAACCAGCGCCCGACACCTGGGGCGCCAAATTCGTCCTGCGGAAAAATGGCCACAAATTGGGTGGGCTATAGCCTTGGGGTGTGGGGCTGGCCAACTTCCTCCGCCGGACTCGGAATGGGGCGAGACTTTGCGAGGCCCCTCCGTGAGCCAAAAATAGGCCGCGGGCACAGCCGCGCCCCAAAACGGGCGCCCAACGCCTGGGGCGCCAAGTTCGTCCTGCGGAAAAAGGGCCACAATTTGGGTGGGCTATAGCCTTGGGGTGTCGGGCTGGCCCACTTCGTCCGCCCGACTCGGAATGGGGTGAGACTTTGCGAGGCCCCTCCGTGTGCCACAAATAGGCCGCGGGCGCAGCCGTGCCCCAAAACGAGCGCCCGACGCCTGGGGCGCCAAGTTCGTCCTGCGGAAATAAGGCCAATAAACGGGTGGGCTATAGTCTTGGGGTGTGGGGCTGGCCAACTTCGCCCGCCGGACTCGGAATGGGGCGAGACTTTGCGAGGCCCCACCGTGTGCCGAAAATAGGCCGCGGGCGCAGCCGCACCCCAATACGAGCGCCCGAAGGCTGGGGCGCCATGTTCGTCCTGCGGAAAAATGCCCCAAAATTGGGTGGGCTGTAGCCTTGGGGTGTGGGGCTGGCTAACTTCGTCCCCCGGACTCGGAATGGGGCGAGACTTTGCGAGGCCCCTCCGTGTGCCAAAAATAGGCCGCGGGCACAGCCGCGCCCCAATACGAGCGCCCGAAGGCTGGGGCGCCAAGTTCGTCCTGCGGAAAAATGCCCCAAAATTGGGTGGGCTATAGCCTTGGGGTGTGGGGCTGGCCAACTTCGTCCGCCGGGATCGGAATGGGGCGAGACTTTGCGAGGCCCCTCCATATGCCAGAAATAGGCCACGGCCACAGCTGCGCCCCAATACGAGCGCCCGAAGGCTGGGGCGCCAAGTTCGTCCTGCGGAAAAATGCCCTAAAATTGGGTGGGTTGTAGCCTTGGGGTGTGGGGCTGGCTAACTTCGTCCCCCGGACTCGGAATGGGGCGAGACTTTGCGAGGCCCCACCGTGTGCCGAAAATAGGCCGCGGGCGCAGCCGCACCCCAATACGAGCGCCCGAAGGCTGGGCCGCCAAGTTCGTCCTGCGGAAAAATGCCCCAAAATTGGGTGGGCTACACCTTGGGGTGTGGGGCTGGCTAACTTCGTCCCCCGGACTCGGAATGGGGCGAGACTTTGCGAGGCCCCTCCGTGTGCCGAAAATAGGCCGCGGGCGCAGCCGCACCCCAATACGAGCGACCGAAGGCTGGGGCGCATGTTCGTCCAGCGGAAAAATGCCCCAAAATTGGGTGGGCTATAGCCTTGGGGTGTGGGGCTGGCCAACTTCGTCCGCCGGACTCGGAATGGGGCGAGACTTTGCGAGGCCCCTCCGTGTTCCAAAAATATGCTGCGGGCACTGCCGCGCCCCAATACGAGCGCCCGAAGGCTGGGGCGCCAAGTTCGTCCTGCGGAAAAACGCCCCAAAATTGGGTGGGCTATAGCCTTGGGGTGTGGGGCAGGCCAACTTCGTCCGCCGGACTCGGAATGGGGCGAGATTTTGCGAGGCCCCTCCGTGTGCCAAAAATATGCTGCGGGCACTGCCGCGCCCCAATACGAGCGCTCGAAGGCTGGGGCGCCAAGTTCGTCCTGCGGAAAAACGCCCCAAAATTGGGTGGGCTATAGCCTTGGGGTGTGGGGCTGGCCAACTTCGTCCGCCGGACTCGGAATGGGGCGAGATTTTGCGAGGCCCCTCCATGTGCCAAAAATATGCTGCGGGCACTGCCGCGCCCGAAGGCTGGGGCGCCAAGTTCGTCCTGCGGAAAAACACCCCAAAATTGGGTGGGCTATAGCCTTATTGTGTGGGGCTGGCCAACTTCATCCGCCGGACTCGGAATGGGGCGAGACTTTACGAGGCCCCTCCGTGTGCCAAAAATAGGCCGCGGGCGCAGCCGCGCCCCAATACGAGCGCCCAAAGGCTGGGGCGCCAAGTTCGTCCTGCGGAAAAATGCCCCACAATTGGGTCCTATAGCCTTGCGGTGTGGGGCCGGCCAACTTCGTCCCCCGGACTCGGAATGGGGCGAGACTTTGCGAGGCCCCTCCGTGCGCCAAAAATAGGCCGCGGGCACAGCCGTGCCCCAAAACGAGCGCCCGACGCCTGGGGGGCCAAGTTCGTCCTGCGGAAAAAAGGCCAAAAAACGTGTGGGCTATAGTTTTGGGGTGTGGGGCTGGCCAACTTCGTCCGCCGGACTCGGAATGGGACGAGACTTTGCGAGGCCCCTCCGTGTGCCAAAAATAGACCGCGGGCACAGCCGTGCCCCATAACCAGCGCCCGACGCCTGGGGCGCCAAGTTCGTCCTGTGGAAAAAAGGCCAAAAAAAGGGTGGGCTATAGGCTTGGGGTGTGGGGCAGGCCAACTTCGTCCGCCGGACTCGGAATGCGGCGAGATTTTGCGAGGCCCCTCCGTGTGCCAAAAATAGGCCGCGGGCACAGCCGTGCCCCAAAACGAGCGCCCGACAGCTGGGGCACCAAGTTCGTCCTGCGGAAAAAAGGCCAAAAAAAGGGTGGGCTATAGGCTTGGGGTGTGGGGCTGGCCAACTTCATCCGCCGGACTCGGAACGGGGCGAGACTTTGCGAGGCCCCTCCGTGTGCCAAGAATAGGCCGCGGGCACAGCCGTGCCCCAAAACTAGCGCCCGACGCCTGGGGCGCCAAGTTCGCCCTGCGGAAAAATGGCCACTAATTGGGTGGGCTATAGCCTTGGGGTGTGGGGCTGGCCCACTTCATCCGCCGGACTCGGAATGGGGTAAGACTTGGCGAGGCCCCTCCGTGTGCCAAAAATAGGCCGCGGGCACAGCCGTGTCCCAAAACGGGCGCCCGACGCCCAGGGCGCCAAGTTTGGCCTGCGGAAAAAAGGCCAAAAAACGGGTGGGCTATAGTCTTGGGGTGTGGGGCTGGCCAACTTCGTCCGCCGGACTCGGAATGGGGCGAGACTTTACGAGGCCCCTCCGTGTGCCAAAAATAGACCGTGGGCAAAGCCGTGCCCCAAAACCAGCGCCCGACGCCCAGGGCGCCAAGTTCGTCCTGCGGAAAAAAGGCCAAAAAACGGGTGGGCTATAGTCTTGGGGTGTGGGGCTGGCCAACTTCGTCCGCCGGACTTGGAATGGGGCGAGACTTTGCGAGGCCCCTCCGTGTGCCAAAACGATACCGCGGGCAAAGCCGTGCCCCAAAACCAGCGCCCGACGCCTGGGGCGCCAAGTTCGTCCTGCGGAAAAATGGCCACAAATTGCGTGGGCTATAGCCTTGGTGTGTGGGGCTGGCCAACTTCGTCCGCCGGACTCGGAATGGGGCGAGACTTTGCGAAGCCCCTCCGTGTGCCAAAAATAGGCCACGGGCACAGCCGTGCCCCAAAACCAGCGCCCGACGCCTGGGGCGCCAAGTTCGTCCTGCGGAAAAATGGCCACAAATTGGGTGGGCTATAGCCTTGGGGTGTGGGGCTGGCCAACTTCCTCCGCCGGACTCGGAATGGGGCGAGACTTTGCGAGGCCCCTCCGTGTGCCAAAAATAGGCCACGGGCACAGCCGTACCCCAAAACGGGCGCCCGACGCCTGGGGCGCCAAGTTCGTCCTGCGGAAAAATGGCCACAAATTGGGTGGTCTATAGCCTTGGGGTGTGGTGCTGGCCAACTTCGTCCGCCGGACTCGGAATGGGGCGAGACTTTGCGAGGCCCCTCCGTGTGCCAAAAATAGGCCGCGGGCACAGCCGTACCCCAAAACGAGTGCCCGACGCCTGGGGCACCAAGTTCGTCCTGCGGAAAAAAGGCCAAAAAAAGGGTGGGCTATACGCTTGGGGTGTGGGGCTGGCCAACTTCATCCGCCGGACTCGGAACGGGGCGAGACTTTGTGAGGGCCCTCCGTGTGCCAAAAATAGGCCGCGGGCACAGCCGTGCCCCAAAACTAGCGCCCGACGCCTGGGCCGCCAAGTTCGTCCTGCGGAAAAATGGCCACAAATTGGGTGGGCTATAGCCTTGGGGTGTGGGGCTGGCCAACTTCGTCCGCGGGACTCGGAATGGGGCGAGACTTTGCGAGGCCCCTCCGTGTGCCAAAAAAAGGCCGCGGGCACAGCCGTGCCTCAAAACGAGCGCCCGACGCCTGGGGCGCCAAGTTCGTCCTGCGGAAAAATGGCCACAAATTGGGTGGGCTATAGCCTTGGGGTGTGGGGCTGGCCAACTTCGTCCGCCGGACTCGGAATGGGGCGAGACTTTGCGAGGCCCCTCCGTGTGCCAAAAATAGGCCACGGGCTCAGCCGTGCCCCAAAACGGGCACCCGACGCCCAGGGCGCCAAGTTTGTCCTGCGGAAAAATGGCCACAAATTGGGTGGGCTATAGCCTTGGGGTGTGGGGCTGGCCAACTTCCTCCGCCAGACTCGGAATGGGGCTAGACTTTGTGAGGCCCCTCCGTGTGCCAAAAAAAGGCCGCGGGCACAGCCGTGCCCCAAAACGAGCGCCCGACGCCTGGGGCGCCAAGTTCGTCCAGCGGAAAAAAGGCCAAAAAAAGGGTGGGCTATAGGCTTGGGGTGTGGGGCTGGCCAACTTCATCCGCCGGACTCAGAACGGGGCGAGACTTTGCGAGGCCCCTCCGTGTGCCAAAAATAGGCCGCGGGCACAGCCGTGCCCCAAAACTAGCACCCGACGCCTGGGGCGCCAAGTTCGTCCTGCGGAAAAATGGCCACAAATTGGGTGGGCTATAGCCTTGGGGTGTGGGGCTGGCCAACTTCCTCCGCCGGACTCGGAATGGGGCGAGACTTTGCGAGGCCCCTCCGTGTGCCAAAAATAGGCCGCGGGCACAGCCGTGCCCCAAAACGGGCGCCCGACGCCTGGGGCGCCAAGTTCGTCCTGCGGAAAAATGGCCACAAATTGGGTGGGCTATAGCCTTGGGGTGTGGGGCTGGCCAAATTCGTCCGCCGGACTCGGAATGGGGTGAGACTTTGCGAGGCCCCTCCGTGTACCAAAAACAGGCCGCGGGCACAGCCGCGCCCGAAAACGAGCGCCCGAAGGCTGGGGCGCCAAGTTCGTCCTGCGGAAAAATGCCCAAAAATTGGGTGGGCTATAGCCTTGGGGTGTGGGGCTGGCCCACTTTGTCCGCCGGACTCGGAATGGGGCGAGACTTTGCGAGGCCCCTCCGTGTGCCAAAAAAAGGCCGCGGGCACAGCCGTGCCCCAAAACGAGCGCCCGACGCCTGGGGCACCAAGTTCGTCCTGCGGAAAAAAGGCCAAAAAAAGGGTGGGCTATAGGTTGGGGTGTGGGGCTGGCCAACTTCATCCGCCGGACTCGGAATGGGGCAAGACTTTGCGAGGCCCCTCCGTGTGCCAAAAATAGGCCGCGGGCACAGCCGTGCCCCAAAACCAGCGCCTGACGCCTGGGGCGCCAAGTTCGTCCTGCGGAAAAATGGCCACAAATTGGGTGGGCTATAGCCTTGGGGTGTGGGGCTGGCCTACTTCGTCCGCCGGACTCGGAATGGGGCGAGACAATGCGAGGCCCCTCCGTGTGCCAAAAATAGGCCGCGGGCACAGCCGTACCCCAAAACGGGTGCCCGACGCCCGGGGCGCCAAGTTCGTCCTGCGGAGAAAAGGCCAAAAAACGGGTGGGCTATAGTCTTGGGGTGTGGGGCTGGCCAACTTCGTCCGCCGGACTCGGAATGGGGCGAGACTTTGCGAGGCCCCTCCGTGTGCTAAAAATATACCGCGGGCACAGCCGTGCCCCAAAACCAGAACCCGACGCCTGGGGCGCCATGTTCGTCCTGCGGAAAAATGGCCACAAATTGGGTGGGCTATAGCCTTGGGGTGTGGGGCTGGCCAACTTCGTCCGCCGGACTCGGAATGGGGCGAGACTTTGTGCGGCCCCTCCGTGTGCCAAAAATAGGCCGCGGGCACAGCCGTGCCCCAAAACGGGCGCCCGACGCCTGGGGCGCCAAGTTCGTCCTGCGGAAAAATGGCCACAAATTGGGTGGGCTATAGCCTTGGGGTGTGGGGCTGGCCAACTTCGTCCGCCGGACTCGGAATTGGGCGAGACTTTGCGAGGCCCCTTCGTGTGCCAAAAATAGGCCGCGGGCACAGCCGTGCCCCAAAACCAGCGCCTGAGCCTGGGGCGCCAAGTTCGTCCTGCGGAAAAATGGCCACAAATTGGGTGGGCTATAGCCTTGGGGTGTGGGGCTGGCCAACTTCCTCCGCCGGACTCGGAATGGGGCGAGACTTTGCGAGGCCCCTCCGTGTGCCAAAAATAGGCCGCGGGCACAGCCGTGCCCCAAAACGGGCGCCCGACGCCCAGGGCGCCAAGTTCGTCCTGCGGAAAAAAGGCCAAAAAACGGGTGGGCTATAGTCTTGGGGTGTGGGGCTGGCCAACTTCGTCCGCCGGACTCGGAATGGGGCGAGACTTTACGAGGCCCCTCCGTGTGCCAAAAATAGACCGCGGGCAAAGCCGTGCCCCAAAACCAGCGCCCGACGCCCAGGGCGCCAAGTTCGTCCTGCGGAAAAAAGGCCAAAAAACGGGTGGGCTATAGTCTTGGGGTGTGGGGCTGGCCAACTTCGTCCGCCGGACTCGGAATGGGGCGAGACTTTGCGAGGCCCCTCCGTGTGCCAAAAATAGACCGCGGGCAAAGCCGTGCCCCAAAACCAGCGCCCGACGCCTGGGGCGCCAAGCTCGTCCTGCGGAAAAATGGCCACAAATTGCGTGGGCTATAGCCTTGGGGTGTGGGGCTGGCCAACTTCGTCCGCCGGACTCGGAATGGGGCGAGACTTTGCGAGGCCCCTCCGTGTGCCAAAAATAGGCCGCGGGCACAGCCGTGCCCCAAAACGAGCGCCCGACGCGTGGGGCGCCAAGTTCGTCCTGCGGAAAAAAGGCCAAAAAACGGGTGGGCTATAGTCTTGGGGTGTGGGGCTGGCCAACTTCGCCCGCCGGACTCGGAATGGGGCGAGACATTGCGAGGCCCCTCCGTGTGCCAAAAATAGGCCGCGGGCACAGCCGTGCTGCAAAACGAGCCCCCTACGCCTGGGGCGCCAAGTTCGTCCTGTGGAAAAATGGCCACAAATTGGGTGGGCTATAGCCTTGGGGTGTGGGGCTGGCCAACTTCGTCCGCCGGACTCGGAATGGGGCGAGACAATGCAAGGCCCCTCCGTGTGCCAAAAATAGGCCGCGGGCACAGCCGTGCCCCAAAACGGGTGCCCGACGCCGGGGGCGCCAAGTTCGTCCTGCGGAGAAAAGGCCAAAAAACGGGTGGGCTATAGTCTTGGGGTGTGGGGCTGGCCAACTTCGTCCGCCGGACTCGGAATGGGGCGAGACTTTGCGAGGCCCCTCCGTGTGCCAAAATTAGGCCACGGGCACAGCCGTGCCACAAAACGAGCCCCCGACTCCTGGGGCGCCAAGTTCGTCCTGCGGACAAATGGCCACAAATTGGGTGGGCTATAGCCTTAGGGTGTGGGGCTGGCCAACTTCGTCCGCCGGACTCGGAATGGGGCGAGACTTTGCGAGGCCCCTCCGTGCGCCAAAAATAGGCTGCGGGCACAGCCGTGCCCCAAAACGAGCGCCCGACGCCTAGGGCGCCAAGTTCGTCCTGCGGAAAAATAGCCACAAATTGGGTGGGCTATAGCCTTGGGGTGTGGGGCTGGCAAAGTTCGTCCGCCGGACTCGGAATGGGGCGAGACTTTGCGAGGCCCCTCCGTGTGCCAAAAATAGGCCGCGGGCACTGCCGTGCCCCAAAACGGGCGCCCGACGCCTGGGGCGCCAAGTTCGTCCTGCGGAAAAATGGCCAGAAATTGGGTGGGCTATAGCCTTGGGGTGTGGCGCTGGCCCACTTCGTGCGCCGGATTCGGAATGGGGCGAGACTTTGCGGGGCCCCTCCGTGTGCCAAAAATATGCTGCGGGCACTGCCGCGCCCCAATACGAGCGCCCGAAGTCTGGGGCGCCAAGTTCGTCCTCCGGAAATATGCCCCAAAATTGGGTGGGCTATAGCCTTCGGGTGTGGCGCTGGCCAACTTCGTCCGCCGGATTCGGAATGTGGCGAGACTTTGCGAGGCCCCTCCGTGCGCCAAAAATAGGCCGCGGGCACAGCCGTGCCCCAAAACGAGCGCCCGACGCCTAGGGCGCCAAGTTCGTCCTGCGGAAAAATAGCCACAAATTGGGTGGGCTATAGCCTTGGGGTGTGGGGCTGGCAAACTTCGTCCGCCGGACTCGGAATGGGGCGAGACTTTGCGAGGCCCCTCCGTGTGCCAAAAATAGGCCGCGGGCACAGCCGTGCCCCAAAACGAGCGCCCGACGCCTGGGGCGCCAAGTTCGTCCTGCGGAAAAAATGCCAAAAAACGGGTGGGCTATAGTCTTGGGGTGTGGGGCTGGCCAACTACGCCCGCCGGACTCGGAATGAGGCGAGACATTGCGAGGCCCCTCCGTGTGCCAAAAATAGGCCGCGGGCACAGCCGTGCCGCAAAACGAGGCCCCTACGCCTCGGGCGCCAAGTTCGTCCTGCAGAAAAATGGCCACAAATTGGGTGGGCTATAGCCTTGGGGTGTGGGGCTGGCCACCTTCGTCCGCCGGACTCGGAATGGGACGAGACTTTCCGAGGCCCCTCCGTGTGCCAAAAATAGGCCGCGGGCAGAGCCGTGCCCCAAAACGAGCGCCCGACGCCTGGGGCGCCCAGTTCGTCCTGCGGAAAAAAGGCCAAAAAACGGGTGGGCTATAGTCTTGGGGTGTGGGGCTGGCCAACTTCGCCCGCCGGACTCGGAATGGGGCGAGACTTTGCGAGGCCCCTCCGTGTGCCAAAAATAGGCCGCGGGCACAGCCGTGCCCCAAAACGAGCGCCCGACGCCAGGGGCTCCGAGTTCGTCCAGCGGAAAAATGGCCACAAATTGGGTGGGCTATAGCCTTGGGGTGTGGTGCTGGCCAACTTCGTCCCCCGGACTCGGAATGGGGCGAGACTTTGCGAGGCCCCTCCGTGTGCCAAAAATAGGCCATGGGCGCAGCCGCGCCCCAATATGAGCGCCCGAAGGCTGGGGCGCCAAGTTCGTCCTGCGGAAAAATGCCCAAAAATTGGGTGGGCTATAGCCTTGGGGTGTGGGGCTGGCCAACTTCGTCCGCCGGGCTCGGAATGGGGCGAGACTTTGCGAGGCCCCTCCGTGTGCCAAAAATAGGCCGTGGGCGTAGCCGCGCCCCAATATGAGCGCCCGAAGGCTGGGGCGCCAAGTTCGTCCTGCGGAAAAATGCCCAAAAATTGGGTGGGCTATAGCGTTGGGGTGTGGGGCTGGCCAACTTCGTCCGCCGGGCTCGGAATGGGGCGAGACTTTGCGAGGCCCCTCCGTGTGCCAAAAATAGGCCGCGGGCACAGCCGCGCCCCAATACGAGCGCCCGAAGGCTGGGGCGCCAAGTTCGTCCTGCGGAAAAATGCCCCAAAATTGGGTGCCTATAGCCTTGGGGTGTGGGGCTGGCCAACTTCGTCCGCCGGACTCGGAATGGGGCGAGACTTTGCGAGGCCCCTCCGTGTGCCAAAAATAGGCCGCGGGCACAGCCGCGCCCCCATACGAGCGCCCGAAGGCTGGGGCGCCAAGTTCGTCCTGCGGAAAAATGCCCCAAAATTGGGTACCAATAGCCTTGGGGCGTGGGGCCGGCCAACTTCGTCCCCCGGACTCGGAATGGGGCGAGACTTTGCGAGGCCCCTCCGTGTGCCAAAAATATGCTGCGGGCACTGCCGCGCCCCAATACGAGCGCCCGAAGGCTGGGGCGCCAAGTTCGTCCTGCGGAAAAACGCCCCAAAATTGGGTGGGCTATAGCCTTGGGGTGTGGCGCAGGCCAACTTCGTCCGCCGGACTCGGAATGGGGCGAGACTTTGCGAGGCCCCTCCGTGTGCCAAAAATAGGCTGCGGGCACAGCCGTGCCCCAAAACGAGCGCCCGACGCCTGGGGCGCCAAGTTCGTCCTGCGGAAAAACGCCCCAAAATTGGGTGGGCTATAGCCTTAGTGTGTGGGCCTGGCCAACTTCGTCCGCCGGACTCGGAATGGGGCGAGACTTTACGAGGCCCCTCCGTGTGCCAAAAATAGGCTGCGGGCGCAGCCGTGCCCTAATACGAGCGACCGAAGGCTGGGGCGCCATGTTCATCCAGCGGAAAAATGCCCCAAAATTGGGTGGGCTATAGCCTTGGGGTGTGGCGCAGGCCAACTTCGTCCGCCGGATTTGGAATGGGGCGAGACTTTGCGAGGCCCCTCCGTGTGCCCAAAATATGCCACAGGCACAGCCGCGCCCCAATACGAGCCCGCAAAGGCTGGGGCGCCAAGTTCCTCCTGCGGAAAAACGCCCCAAAATTGCGTGGGCTATAGCCTTGGGGTGTGGGGCAGGCCAACTTCGTCCGCCGGACATGGAATGGGGCGAGACTTTGCGAGGCCCCTCCGCGTGCCAAAAATATGATACGGGCACTGCCGCACCCCAAAACGAGCCCCCTACGCCTGGGGCGCCAAGTTCGTCCTGCGGAAAGATGGCCACAAATTGGGTGGGCTATAGCCTTGGGGTGTGGGGCTTGCCAACTTCGTCCGCCGGACTCGGAATGGGGCGAGACTTTGCGAGGCCCCACCTTGCGCCAAAAATAGGCCGTGAGCGCAGCCGTGCCCCAAAACGAGCTCCCGACGCCTGGGGCGCCAATTTCGTCCTGCGCAAAAATGGCCAAAACAACGGGTGGGTTATAGCCTTGGGGTGTGGGGCTGGCCAACATCGTCCGCCGAGTCGGAATGGGGCGAGACTTTATGAGGCCCCTCCGTGTGCCAAAAATAGGCCGCGGACACAGCCGTGCCCCAAAACGAATGCCCGACGCCTGGGGCGCCAAGTTCGTCCTGCGGAAAAAAGGCCAACAAACGGGTGGGCTATAGTCTTGGGGTGTCGGGCTGGCCAACTTCGTCCGCCGGACTCAGAATGGGGCGATACTTTGCGAGGCCCCTCCGTGTGCCAAAAATAGGCCGCGTGCACAGCCGTGCCCCAAAACAATCGCCCGACGCCTGGGGCGCCAAGTTCGTCCAGCGGAAAAAAGGCCAAAAAACGGGTGGGCTATAGTCTTGGTGTGTGGGGCTGGCCAACTTCGTCCGCCAGACTTGGAATGGGGCGACCCTTTGCGAGGCCCCTCCGTGTGCCAAAAATAGGTCGCGGGCACAGCTGAGCCCCAAAACGAGCTCCCGACGCCTGGGGCGCCAAGTTCGTCCTGCGGAAAAATGGCCAAAAAACGGGTGGGCTATAGCCTTGGGGTGTGGGGCTGGCCAACTTCGTCCGCTGGACTCGGAATGGGGCGAGACTTTGCGAGGCCCCTCCGTGCGCCAAAAATAGGCCGCGGGCCCAGCCGTGCCCCAAAACGAGCACCCGACGCCTGCGGCGCCAAGTTCGTCCTGCAGAAAAATGGTCACAAATTGGGTGGGCTATAGCCTTGGGGTGTGGGGCTGGCCAACTTCGTCCGCCGGACTCGGAATGGGGCGAGACTTTGCGAGGCCCCTCCGTGTGCCAAAAATAGGCCGCGGGCACCGCCGTTCCCCAAAACGAGCGGCCGACGCCAGGGGCGCCACGTTCGTCCTGCGGAAAAAAGGCTAAAAAACGGGTGGGCTATAGTCTTGGGGTGTGGGGCTGGCCCACTTCATCCGCCGGACTCGGAACGGGGCGAGACTTTGCGAGGCCCCTCCGTGTGCCAAAAATAGGCCGCGGGCACAGCCGTGCCCCAACACTAGCGCCCGACGCCTGGGGCGCCAAGTTTGTCCTGCGGAAAAATGGCCACTAATTGGGTGGGCTATAGCCTTGGGGTGTGGGGCTGGCCATCTTCGTCCGCCAGACTCGGAATGGGGCGAGACTTTGTGAGGCCCCTCCGTGTGCCAAAAAAAGGCCGCGGGCACAGCCGTGCCCCAAAACGAGCGCCCGACGCCTGGGGCGCCAAGTTTGTCCTGCGGAAAAATGGCCACAAATTGGGTGGGCTATAGCCTTGGGGTGTGGGGCTGGCCCACTTCATCCGCCGGACTCGGAATGGGGTAAGACTTGGCGAGGCCCCTCCGTGTGCCAAAAATAGGCCGCGGGCACAGCCGTGCCCCAAAACGGGCGCCCGACGCTCAGGGCGCCAAGTTCGTCCTGCGGAAAAAAGGCCAAAAAACGGGTGGGCTATAGGCTTGGGGTGTGGGGCTGGCCAACTTCATCCGCCGGACTCGGAACGGGGCGAGACTTTGTGAGGCCCCGCCGTGTGCCAAAAATAGGCCGCGGGCACAGCCGTGCCCCAAAACGGGCACCCGACGCCTGGGGCGCCAAGTTCGTCCTGCGGAAAAATGGCCACAAATTGGGTGGGCTATAGCCTTGGGGTGTGGTGCTGGCCAACTTCGTCCGCCGGACTCGGAATGGGGCGAGACTTTGCGAGGCCCCTCCGTGTGCCAAAAATAGACCGCGGGCAAAGCCGTGCCCCAATACCAGCGCCCGACGCCCAGGGCGCCAAGTTCGTCCTGCGGAAAAAAGGCCAAAAAACGGGTGGGCTATAGTCTTGTGGTGTGGGGCTGGCCAACTTCGTCCGCCGGACTCGGAATGGGGCGAGACTTTGCGAGGCCCCTCCGTGTGCCAAAAATAGACCGCGGGCAAAGCCGTGCCCCAAAACCAGCGCCCGACGCCTGGGGCGCCAAGTTCGTCCTGCGGAAAAATGGCCACAAATTGGGTGGGCTATAGCCTTGGGGTGTGGGGCTGGCCAACTTCGTCCGCCGGACTCGGAATGGGGCGAGACTTTGCGAGGCCCCTCCGTGTGCCAAAAATAGGCCGCGGGCACAGCCGTACCCCAAAACGAGTGCCCGACGCCTGGGGCGCCAAGTTCGTCCTGCGGAAAAAAGGCCAAAAAAAGGGTGGGCTATAGGCTTGGGGTGTGGGGCTGGCCAACTTCATCCGCCGGACTCGGAACGGGGCGAGACTTTGTGAGGCCCCTCCGTGTGCCAAAAATAGGCCGCGGGCACAGCCGTGCCCCAAAACTAGCGCCCGACGCCTGGGGCGCCAAGTTCGTCCTGCGGAAAAATGGCCACAAATTGGGTGGGCTATAGCCTTGGGGTGTGGGGCTGGCCAACTTCGTCCGCCGGACTCGGAATGGGGCGAGACTTTACGAGGCCCCTCCGTGTGCCAAAAATAGACCGCGGGCAAAGCCGTGCCCCAATACCAGCGCCCGACGCCCAGGGCGCCAAGTTCGTCCTGCGGAAAATAGGCCAAAAAACGGGTGGGCTATAGTCTTGGGGTGTGGGGCTGGCCAACTTCGTCCGCCGGACTCGGAATGGGGCGAGACTTTGCGAGGCCCCTCCGTGTGCCAAAAATAGACCGCGGGCAAAGCCGTGCCCCAAAACCAGCGCCCGACGCCTGGGGCGCCAAGTTCGTCCTGCGGAAAAATGGCCACAAATTGCGTGGGCTATAGCCTTGGGGTGTGGGGCTGGCCAACTTCGTCCGCCGGACTCGGAATGGGGCGAGACTTTGCGAGGCCCCTCCGTGTGCCAAAAATAGGCCGCGGGCACAGCCGTACCCCAAAACGAGTGCCCGACGCCTGGGGCGCCAAGTTCGTCCTGCGGAAAAAAGGCCAAAAAAAGGGTGGGCTATAGGCTTGGGGTGTGGGGCTGGCCAACTTCATCCGCCGGACTCGGAACGGGGCGAGACTTTGTGAGGCCCCTCCGTGTGCCAAAAATAGGCCGCGGGCACAGCCGTGCCCCAAAACGGGCGCCCGACGCTCAGGGCGCCAAGTTCGTCCTGCGGAAAAAAGGCCAAAAAACGGGTGGGCTATAGTCTTGGGGTGTGGGGCTGGCCAACTTCGTCCGCCGGACTCGGAATGGGGCGAGACTTTACGAGGCCCCTCCGTGTGCCAAAAATAGACCGCGGGCAAAGCCGTGCCCCAATACCAGCGCCCGACGCCCAGGGCGCCAAGTTCGTCCTGCGGAAAATAGGCCAAAAAACGGGTGGGCTATAGTCTTGGGGTGTGGGGCTGGCCAACTTCGTCCGCCGGACTCGGAATGGGGCGAGACTTTGCGAGGCCCCTCCGTGTGCCAAAAATAGACCGCGGGCAAAGCCGTGCCCCAAAACCAGCGCCCGACGCCTGGGGCGCCAAGTTCGTCCTGCGGAAAAATGGCCACAAATTGCGTGGGCTATAGCCTTGGGGTGTGGGGCTGGCCAACTTCGTCCGCCGGACTCGGAATGGGGCGAGACTTTGCGAGGCCCCTCCTGTGCCAAAAATAGGCCGCGGGCACAGACGTGCCCCAAAACGAGCGCCCGACGCCTGGGGCGCCAAGTTCGTCCTGCGGAAAAAAGGCCACAAATTGGGTGGGCTATAGCCTTGGGGTGTGGGGCTGGCCAACTTCGTCCGCCGGACTCGGAATGGGGCGCGAAAAAAAGGCCGCGGGCACAGCCGTGCCCCAAAACGAGCGCCCGAAGCCTGGGGCGCCAAGTTCGTCCTGCGGAAAAATGGCCACAAATTGGGTGGGCTATAGCCTTGGGGTGTGGGGCTGGCCATCTTCGTCCGCCAGACTCGGAATGGGGCGAGACCTTGCGAGGCCCATCCGTGTGCCAAAAATAGGCCGCGGGCACAGCCGTGCCCCAAAACCAGCGCCCGACGCCTGGGGCGCCAAGTTCGTCCTGCGGAAAAATGGCCACAAATTGGGTGGGCTATAGCCTTGGGGTGTGGGGCTGGCCAACTTCCTCCGCCGGACTCGGAATGGGGTGAGACTTTGCGAGGCCCCTCCGTGTGCCAAAAATAAGCCGCGGGCACAGCCGTGCCCCAAAACGCGCGCCCGACGCCTGGGGCGCCAAGTTCGTCCTGCGGAAAAATGGCCACAAATTGGGTGGGCTATAGCCTTGGGGTGTGGTGCTGGCCAACTTCGTCCGCCGGACTCGGAATGGGGCGAGACTTTGCGAGGCCCCTCCGTGTGCCAAAAATAGGCCGCGGGCACAGCCGTGCCCCAAAACGAGCGCCCGACGCCTGGGGCACCAAGTTCGTCCTGCGGAAAAAAGGCCAAAAAAAGGGTGGGCTATAGGCTTGGGGTGTGGGGCTGGCCAACTTCATCCGCCGGACTCGGAACGGGGCGAGACTTTGTGAGGCCCCGCCGTGTGCCAAAAATAGGCCGCGGGCACAGCCGTGCCCCAAAACGGGCACCCGACGCCTGGGGCGCCAAGTTCGTCCTGCGGAAAAATGGCCACAAATTGGGTGGGCTATAGCCTTGGGGTGTGGTGCTGGCCAACTTCGTCCGCCGGACTCGGAATGGGGCGAGACTTTGCGAGGCCCCTCCGTGTGCCAAAAATAGACCGCGGGCAAAGCCGTGCCCCAATACCAGCGCCCGACGCCCAGGGCGCCAAGTTCGTCCTGCGGAAAAAAGGCCAAAAAACGGGTGGGCTATAGTCTTGTGGTGTGGGGCTGGCCAACTTCGTCCGCCGGACTCGGAATGGGGCGAGACTTTGCGAGGCCCCTCCGTGTGCCAAAAATAGACCGCGGGCAAAGCCGTGCCCCAAAACCAGCGCCCGACGCCTGGGGCGCCAAGTTCGTCCTGCGGAAAAATGGCCACAAATTGGGTGGGCTATAGCCTTGGGGTGTGGGGCTGGCCAACTTCGTCCGCCGGACTCGGAATGGGGCGAGACTTTGCGAGGCCCCTCCGTGTGCCAAAAATAGGCCGCGGGCACAGCCGTACCCCAAAACGAGTGCCCGACGCCTGGGGCGCCAAGTTCGTCCTGCGGAAAAAAGGCCAAAAAAAGGGTGGGCTATAGGCTTGGGGTGTGGGGCTGGCCAACTTCATCCGCCGGACTCGGAACGGGGCGAGACTTTGTGAGGCCCCTCCGTGTGCCAAAAATAGGCCGCGGGCACAGCCGTGCCCCAAAACTAGCGCCCGACGCCTGGGGCGCCAAGTTCGTCCTGCGGAAAAATGGCCACAAATTGGGTGGGCTATAGCCTTGGGGTGTGGGGCTGGCCAACTTCGTCCGCCGGACTCGGAATGGGGCGAGACTTTGCGAGGCCCCTCCGTGTGCCAAAAATAGGACGCGGGCTCAGCCGTGCCCCAAAACGGGCACCCGACGCCCAGGGCGCCAAGTTTGTCCTGCGGAAAAATGTCCACAAATTGGGTGGGCTATAGCCTTGGGGTGTGGGGCTGGCCAACTTCGTCCGCCGGACTCGGAATGGGGCGAGACTTTGCGAGGCCCCTCCGTGTGCCAAAAATAGGCCGCGGGCTCAGCCGTGCCCCAAAACGGGCACCCGACGCCCAGGGCGCCAAGTTTGTCCTGCGGAAAAATGGCCACAAATTGGGTGGGCTATAGCCTTGGGGTGTGGGGCTGGCCAACTTCGTCCGCCGGACTCGGAATGGGGCGAGACTTTGCGAGGCCCCTCCGTGTGCCAAAAATAGGCCGCGGGCACAGCCGTACCCCAAAACGAGTGCCCGACGCCTGGGGCGCCAAGTTCATCCTGCGGAAAAAAGGCCAAAAAAAGGGTGGGCTATAGGCTTGGGGTGTGGGGCTGGCCAACTTCATCCGCCGGGCTCGGAACGGGGCGAGACTTTGTGAGGCCCCTCCGTGTGCCAAAAATAGGCCGCGGGCACAGCCGTGCCCCAAAACTAGCGCCCGACGCCTGGGGCGCCAAGTTCGTCCTGCGGAAAAATGGCCACAAATTGGGAGGGCTATAGCCTTGGGGTGTGGGGCTGGCCAACTTCGTCCGCCGGACTCGGAATGGGGCGAGACTTTGCGAGGCCCCTCCGTGTGCCAAAAATAGGCCGCGGGCTCAGCCGTGCCCCAAAACGGGCACCCGACGCCCAGGGCGCCAAGTTTGTCCAGCGGAAAAATGGCCACAAATTGGGTGGGCTATAGCCTTGGGGTGTGGGGCTGGCCAACTTCGTCCGCCGGACTCGGAATGGGGCGAGACTTTGCGAGGCCCCTCCGTGTTCCAAAAATAGGCCGCGGGCACAGCCGTGCCCCAGAACTTGGCGCCCGACGCCTGGGGCGCCAAGTTCATCCTGCGGAAAAAAGGCCAAAAAAAGGGTGGGCTATAGGCTTGGGGTGTGGGGCTGGCCAACTTCATCCGCCGGACTCGGAACGGGGCGAGACTTTACGAGGCCCCTCCGTGTGCCAAAAATAGGCCACGGGCACAGCCGTGCCCCAAAACCAGCGCCCGACGCCTGGGGCGCCAAGTTCGTCCTGCGGAAAAATGGCCACAAATTGGGTGGGCTATAGCCTTGGGGTGTGGGGCTGGCCCACTTCGTCCGCCAGACTCGGAATGGGGCTAGACTTTGTGAGGCCCCTCCGTGTGCCAAAAAAAGGCCGCGGGCACAGCCGTGCCCCAAAACGAGCGCCCGACGCCTGGGGCGCCAAGTTCGTCCAGCGGAAAAAAGGCCAAAAAAAGGGTGGGCTATAGGCTTGGGGTGTGGGGCTGGCCAACTTCATCCGCCGGACTCGGAACGGGGCGAGACTTTGCGAGGCCCCTCCGTGTGCCAAAAATAGGCCGCGGGCACAGCCGTGCCCCAAAATTAGCGCCCGACGCCTGGGGCGCCAAGTTCGTCCTGCGGAAAAATGGCCACAAATTGGGTGGGCTATAGCCTTGGGGTGTGGGGCTGGCCAACTTCCTCCGCCGGACTCGGAATGGGGCGAGACTTTGCGAGGCCCCTCCGTGTGCCAAAAATAGGCCGTGGACACAGCCGTGCCCCAAAACGGGCGCCCGACGCCTGGGGCGCCAAGTTCGTCCTGCGGAAAAATGGCCACAAATTGGGTGGGCTATAGCCTTGGGGTGTGGGGCTGGCCAACTTCGTCCGCCGGACTCGGAATTGGGCGAGACTTTGCGAGGCCCCTCCGTGTGCCAAAAATAGGCCGCGGGCACAGCTGTGCCCCAAAACCAGCGCCCGAAGGCTGGGGCGCCAAGTTCGTCCTGCGGAAAAATGCCCAAAAATTGGGTGGGCTATAGCCTTGGGGTGTGGGGCTGGCCAACTTCGTCCGCCGGACTCGGAATGGGGCGAGACTTTGTGCGGCCCCTCCGTGTGCCAAAAATAGGCCGCGGGCACAGCCGTGCCCCAAAACGGGCGCCCGACGCCTGGGGCGCCAAGTTCGTCCTGCGGAAAAATGGCCACAAATTGGGTGGGCTATAGCCTTGGGGTGTGGGGCTGGCCAACTTCGTCCGCCGGACTCGGAATGGGGCGAGACTTTGCGAGGCCCCTCCGTGTACCAAAAACAGGCCGCGGGCACAGCCGCGCCCCAAAACGAGCGCCCGAAGGCTGGGGCGCCAAGTTCGTCCTGCGGAAAAATGCCCAAAAATTGGGTGGGCTATAGGCTTGGGGTGTGGGGCTGGCCAACTTCGTCCGCCGGACTCGGAATGGGGCGAGACTTTGTGCTGCCCCTCCGTGTGCCAAAAATAGGCCGCGGGCACAGCCGTGCCCCAAAACGGGCGCCCGACGCCTGGGGCGCCAAGTTCGTCCTGCGGAAAAATGGCCACAAATTGGGTGGGCTATAGCCTTGGGGTGTGGGGCTGGCCAACTTCGTCCGCCGGACTCGGAATTGGGTGAGACTTTGCGAGGCCCCTCCGTGTGCCAAAAATAGGCCGCGGGAACAGCCGTGCCCCAAAACCAGCGCCTGACGCCTGGGGCGCCAAGTTCGTCCTGCGGAAAAATGGCCACAAATTGGGTGGGCTATAGCCTTGGGGTGTGGGGCTGGCCAACTTCCTCCGCCGGACTCGGAATGGGGCGAGACTTTGCGAGGCCCCTCCGTGCGCCAAAAATAGGCCGCGGGCACAGCCGTGCCCCAAAACGGGCGCCCGACGCCTGGGGCGCCAAGTTCGTCCTGCGGAAAAATGGCCACAAATTGGGTGGGCTATAGCCTTGGGGTGTGGGGCTGGCCAACTTCGTCCGCCGGACTCGGAATTGGGCGAGACTTTGCGAGGCCCCTCCGTGTGCCAAAAATAGGCCGCGGGCACAGCCGTGCCCCAAAACCAGCGCCTGACGCCTGGGGCGCCAAGTTCGTCCTGCGGAAAAATGGCCACAAATTGGGTGGGCTATAGCCTTGGGGTGTGGGGCTGGCCAACTTCCTCCGCCGGACTCGGAATGGGGCGAGACTTTGCGAGGCCCCTCCGTGTGCCAAAAATAGGCCGCGGGCACAGCCGTGCCCCAAAACGGGCGCCCGACGCCTGGGGCGCCAAGTTCGTCCTGCGGAAAAATGGCCACAAATTGGGTGGGCTATAGCCTTGGGGTGTGGGGCTGGCCAACTTCGTCCGCCGGACTCGGAATGGGGCGAGACTATGCGAGGCCCCTCCGTGTACCAAAAACAGGCCGCGGGCACAGCCGCGCCCCAAAACGAGCGCCCGAAGGCTGGGGCGCCAAGTTCGTCCTGCGGAAAAATGCCCAAAAATTGGGTGGGCTATAGCCTTGGGGTGTGGGGTGGGCCAATTTCGTCAAATAAAATTTCAAACCCACCACTGAGCCACCATGAATTGTTGTAACTTTGGGCACAAA
>JAQOOD010000040.1:27500-122500 GCA_029633175.1 Citrus glauca | reverse complement strand
GCGAGACTTTGCGAGGCCCCTCCGTGTGCCAAAAATAGGCCGCGGGCACAGCCGTGCCCCAAAACGAGCGCCCGACGCCTGGGGCAACAAGTTCGTCCTGCGGAAAAAAGGCCAAAAAACGGGTGGGCTATAGTCTTGGGGTGTGGGGCTGGCCAACTTCATCCGCCGGACTCGGAACGGGGCGAGACTTTGCGAGGCCCCTCCGTGTGCCAAAAATAGGCCGCGGGCACAGCCGTGCCCCAAAACGGGCGCCCGACGCCTGGGGTGCCAAGTTCGTCCTGCGGAAAAAAGGCCAAAAAAAGGGTGGGCTATAGGCTTGGGGTGTGGGGCTGGCCAACTTCGTCCGCCGGACTCGGAATGGGGCGAGACTTTGCGAGGCCCCTCCGTGTGCCAAAAAAAGGCCGCGGGCACAGCCGTGCCCCAAAACCAGCGCCCGACGCCTGGGGCGCCAAGTTCGTCCTGCGGAAAAACGGCCACAAATTGGGTGGGCTATAGCCTTGGGGTGTGGGGCTGGCCAACTTCGTCCTCTGGACTCGGAATGGGGCGTGACTTTGCAAGGCCGCTCTGCGCGCCAAAAATAGGCCGCGGGCACAGCCGTGCCCCAAAACGGGCGCCCGACGCCTGGGGCGCCAAGTTCGTCGTGCGAAAAAATGGCCACAAATTGGGTGGGCTATAGCCTTGGGGTGTGGGGCTGGCCAAATTCCTCCGCCGGACTCGGAAGGGGGCGAGACTTTGCGAGGCCCCTCCGTGTGCCAAAAATAGGCCGCGGGCACAGCCGTGCCGCAAAACGGGCGCCCGACGCCTGGGGCGCCAAGTTCGTCCTGCGGAAAAATGGCCACAAATTGGGTGGGCTATAGCCTTGGGGTGTGGGGCTGGCCAACTTCGTCCGCCGGACTCGGAATGGGGCGAGACTTTGCGAGGCCCCTCCGTGTGCCAAAAATAGGCCGCGGGCACAGCCGTGCCCCAAAACCAGCGCCCGACGCCTGGGGCGCCAAGTTCGTCCAGCGGAAAAATGGCCACAAATTGGGTGGGCTATAGCCTAGGGGTGTGGGCTGGCCCACTTCGTCCGCCGGACTCGGAATGGGGCGAGACTTTGCGAGGCCCCTCCGTGCGCCAAAGAAAGGCCGCGGGCACAGCCGTGCCCCAAAACGAGCGCCCGACGCCTGGGGCGCCAAGTTCGTCCTGCGGAAAAAAGGCCAAAAAAAGGGTGGGCTATAGCTTTGGGGTGTGGGGCTGGCCAACTTCGTCCGCCGGACTCGGAATGGGGCGAGACTTTGCGAGGCCCCTCCGTGTGCCAAAAAAAGGCTGCGGGCACAGCCGTGCCCAAAACCAGCGCCCGACGCCTGGGGCGCCAAGTTCGTCCTGCGGAAAAAAGGCCAAAAAACGGGTGGGCTATAGTCTTGGGGTGTGGGGCTGGCCCGCTTCGTCCGCCGGACTCGGAATGGGGCGAGACTTTGCGAGGCCCCTCCGTGTGCCAAAAATAGGTCGTGGGCACTGCCGTGCCCCAAAACTAGCGCCCAACGCCTGGGGCGCGAAGTTCGTCCTGCGGAAAAATGGCCACAAATTGGGTGGGCTATAGCCTTGGGGTGTGGGGCTGGCCCACTTCGTCCGCCAGACTCGGAATGGGGCGAGACTATGCGAGGCCCCTCCGTGTGCCAAAAATAGACCGCGGGCACAGCCGTGCCCCAAAACGAGCGCCCGACGCCTGGGGCGCCAAGTTCGTCCTGCGGAAAAAAGGCCAAAAAAAGGTGGGCTATAGTCTTGGGGTGTGGGGCTGGCCAACTTCATCCGCCGGACTCGGAACGGGGCGAGACTTTGCGAGGCCCCTCCGTGTGCCAAAAATAGGCCGCGGGCACAGCCGTGCCCCAAAACGGGCGCCCGACGCCTGGGGCGCCAAGTTCGTCCTGCGGAAAAATGGCCACAAATTGGGTGGGCTATAGCCTTGGGGTGTGGGGCTGGCCAACTTCGTCCGCCGGACTCGGAATGGGGCGAGACTTTGCGAGGCCCCTCCGTGTGCCAAAAATAGGCCGCGGGCACAGCCGTGCCCCAAAACCAGCTCCCGACGCCTGGGGCGCCAAGTTCGTCCAGCGGAAAAATGGCCACCAATTGGGTGGGCTATACCCTTGGGGTGTGGGGCTGGCCGACTTCGTCCGCTGGACTCGGAATGGGGCGAGACTTTACGAGGCCCCTCCTTGTGCCAAAAAAAGGCTGCGGACACAGCCGTGCCCAAAACCAGCGCCCGACGCCTGGGGCGCCAAGTTCGTCCTGCAGAAAAAAGGCCAAAAAACGGGTGGGCTATAGCCTAGGGGTGTGGGCTGGCCAACTTCATCCGCCGGACTCGGAATGGGGCGAGACTTTGCGAGGCCCCTCCGTGCGCCAAAAAAAGGCCGCGGACAAAGCCGTGCCCCAAAACGATCGCCCGACGCCTGGGGCGCCAAGTTCGTCCTGCGGAAAAAAGGCCAAAAAAAGGGTGGGCTATAGGCTTGGGGTGTGGGGCTGGCCAACTTCATCCGCCAGACTCGGAACGGGGCGAGACTTTGCGAGGCCCCTCCGTGTGCCAAAAATAGGCCGCGGGCACAGCCGTGCCCCAAAACGAGCCCCCGGCGCCTGGGGCGCCAAGTTCGTCCTGCGGAAAAATGGCCACAAATTGGGTGGGCTATAGTCTTGGGGTGTGGGGCTGGCCCACTTCGTCCGCCGGACTCTGAATGGGGTGAGACTTTGCGAGGCCCCTCCGTGTGCCAAAAATAGGCCGCGGGCCCGGCCGTGCCCCAAAACGAACGACCGACGCCTGGGGCGCCAAGTTCGTCCTGCGGAAAAATGGTTGTAAATTGGGTGGGCTATAGCCTTGGGGTGTGGGTCTGGCCAACTTCGTCCGCCGGACTCGGAATGGGGCGAGACTTTGCGAGGCCCCTCCGTGCGCCAAAAATAGGCCGCTGGCACAGCCGTGCCCCAAAACGAGCGCCTGACGCCTGGGGCGCCATGTTCGTCCTGCGGAAAAAAGGCCAAAAAACGGGTGGGCTATAGTCCTGGGGTGTGGGGCTGGCCAACTTCGCCCGCCGGACTCGGAATGGGGCGAGACTTTGCGAGGCCCCTCCGTGTGCCAAAAATAGGCCACGGGCACAGCCGTACCCCAAAACGAGCGCCCGACACCTGGGGCGCCAAGTTCGTCCTCCGAAAAAAGGCCAAAAAACGGGTGGGCTATAGTCTTCGGGTGTGGGGCTGGCCCACTTCGTCCGCCGGACTCGGAATGGGGCGAGAACTTGCGAGGTCCCTCCGTGTGCCAAAGATAGGCAACGGGCACAGCCGTGCCCCAAAACGAGCCCCGACGCCTGGGTCGCCAAGTTCGTCCTGCGGAAAAATGGCCACAAATTGGGTGGGCTATAGCCTTGGGGTGTGGGGCTGGCCAACTTCGTCCGCCGGACTCGGAATGGGGCGAGACTTTGCGAGGCCCCTCCGTGTGCCAAAAATAGGCCACGGGCACAGCCGTACCCCAAAACGAGCGCCCGACACCTGGGGCGCCAATTTCGTCCTCCGAAAAAAGGCCAAAAAACGGGTGGGCTATAGTCTTCGGGTGTGGGGCTGGCCCACTTCGTCCGCCGGACTCGGAATGGGGCGAGAACTTGCGAGGTCCCTCCGTGTGCCAAAGATAGGCAACGGGCACAGCCGTGCCCCAAAACGAGCCCCCGACGCCTGGGTCGCCAAGTTCGTCCTGCGGAAAAATGGTCACAAATTGGGTGGGCTATAGCCTTGGGGTGTGGGGCTGGCCAACTTCGTCCGCCGGACTCGGAATGGGGCGAGACTTTGCGAGGCCCCTCCGTGTGCCAAAAATAGGCCGCGGGCACAGCCGTGCCCCAAAACGAGCCCCCGACACCTGGGGCGCCAAGTTCGTCCTGCGGAAAAAAGGCCAACAAACGGGTGGGCTATAGCCTTGGGGTGTGGGGCTGGCCGACTTCGTCCGCCGGACTCGGAATGGGGCGAGACTTTGAGAGGCCCCTCCGTGCGCCAAAAATATGCCGCGGGCCGAGCCGTGCCCCAAAACGAGCGCCCGACGCCTGGGTCGCCAAGTTCGTCCTGCGGAAAAATGGTCACAAATTGGGTGTGCTATAGCCTTGGGGTGTGGGGCTGGCAAACTTCGTCCGCCGGACTCGGAATGGGGCGAGACTTTGCGAGGACCCTCCGTGTGCCAAAAATAGGCCGCGGGCACAGCCGTGCCCCAAAACGAGCGCCCGACGCTTGGGGCGCCAAGTTCGTCCTGAGGAAAAAAGGCGGAAAAACGGGTGGGCTATAGTCTTGGGGTGTGGGACTGGCCAACTTCGTCCGCCGGACTCGGAATGGGGCGAGACTTTGCGACGACCCTCCGTGTGCCAAAAATAGGCAGCGGGCACAGCCGTGCCCCAAAACGAGCTTCCGACGCTTGGGGCACCAAGTTCGTCCTGAGGAAAAAAGGCGAAAAAACGGGTGGGCTATAGTCTTGGGGTGTGGGGCTGCCCAACTTCGTCCGCCGGACTCGGAATAGGGCGAGCCTTTGCGAGGCCCCTCCGTGTGCCAAAAATAGGCCGCGGGCACAGCCGTACCCCAAAACGAGCGCCCGACGCCTGGGGCGCCAAGTTCGTCCTGCGGAAAAATGGCCACAAATTGGGTGGGCTATAGCCTTGGGGTGTGGGGCTGGCCAACTTCGCCCGCCGGAGTTGGAATGGGGCGAGACTTTGTGAGGCCCCTCCGTGTGCCAAAAATTTGCGGCGGACACAACCGCGCCCCAAAACGAGCGCCCGACGCCTGGGGAGCCAAGTTCGTCCTGCGGAAAAAGGGTCATAAATTGGGTGGGCTATAGCCTTGGGGTGTGGGGCTGGCCAACTTCGTCCGCCGGACTCGGAATGGGGTGAGACTTTGCAAGGCCCCTCCATGCGCCAAAAATAGGCCGCGGCCACAGACGTGCCCCAAAACGAGCGCCCGACGCCTGGGGCGCCAAGTTCGTCCTGCGGAAAAATGGCCAAAAAACGGGTGGGCTATAGCCTTGGGGTGTGGGACTGGCCGACTTCGTCCGCCGAACTCGGATTGGGGCGAGACTTTGCGAGGCCCCTCCGTGTGCCAAAAATAGGCCGCGGCCACAGCCGTGCCCCAAAACGAGCGCCCGACGCCTGGGGCGCCAAGTTCGTCCTGCGGAAAAATGGCCACAAATTGGGTGGACTATCGCCTTGGGGTGTGGGGCTGGCCCACTTCGTCCGCCAGACTCGGAATGGGGCGAGACTTTCCGAGGCCCCTCCGTGTGCCAAAAAGAGGCCGCGGGCACAGCCGTGCCCCAAAACGAGCGCCCGACGCCTGGGCCGCAAAGTTCGTACTACGGAAAAATGGCCACAAATTGGGTGGACTATCGCCTTGGGGTGTGGGGCTGGCCCACTTCGTCCGCCGGACTCGTAATGGGGCGAGACTTTGCGAGGCCCATCCGTGTGCCAAAAATAGGCCGCGGGCACAGCCGAGCCCCAAAACGAGCGCCCGACGCCTGGGGCGCCAAGTTCGTCCTGCGGAAAAATGCCTACAAATTGGGTGGGCTATAGCCTTGGGGTGTGGGGCTGGCCAACTTCGTCCGCCGGACTCGGAATGGGGCGAGACTTTGCGAGGACCCTCCGTGTGCCAAAAATAGGCCGCGGGCACAGCCGTGCCCCAAAACTAGCGCCCGACGCTTGGGGCGCCAAGTTCGTCCTGAGGAAAAAAGGCGAAAAAACGGGTGGGCTATAGTCTTGGGGTGTGGGGCTGGCCAACTTCGTCCGCCGGACTCGGAATGGGGCGAGCCTTTGCGAGGCCCCTCCGTGTGCCAAAAATAGGCCGCGGACACAACCGCTCCCCAAAACGAGCGCCCGACGCCTGGGGCCCCAAGTTCGTCCTGCGGAAAAATGGCCACAAATTGGGTGGGCTATGGCCTTGGGGTGTGGGGCTGGCCAACTTCGTCCGCCGGACTCGGAATGGGGTGAGACTTTGCGAGGCCCCTCCGTGTGCCAAAAATAGGCCGCGGGCACAGCCGTGCCCCAAAACTAGCGCCCGACACCTGGGGCGCCAAGTTCGTCCTGCGGAAAAAAGGCCAAAAACGGGTGGGCTATAGCCTTGGGGTGTGGGGCTGGCCAACTTCGCGCGCCCGACTCGGATTGGGGCGATACTTTGCGTGGCCCCACCGTGTGCCAAAAATAGGCCGCGGGCACAGCTGTGCCCCAAAACGAGCGCCCAACGCCTGGGGCGCCAAGTTCGTCCTGCGGAAAAATGGCCACAAATTGGGTGGCCTATAGCCATGGGGTTTGGGGCTGGCCCACTTCGCCCGCCGGACTCGGAATGGGGCGAGACTTTGCGAGGCCCCTCCATGCGCCAAAAATAGGCCGCGGCCACAGCCGCGCCCCAATACGAGCGCCCGAAGGCTGGGGCGCCAAGTTCGTCCTGCAGAAAACCGTCCCAAAATTGGCTGGGCTGTAGCCTTGGGGTGTGGGGCAGGCCCACTTCGTCCGCCGGACTCGGAATGGGGCGAGACTTTGCAAGGCCCCTCCGTGTGCCAAAAATATGCTGCGGGCACTGCCGCGCCCCAATACGAGCACCCGAAGGCTGGGGCGCCAAGTTTGTCCTGCGGAAAAACGCCCCAAAATTGGGTGCCTATAGCCTTGGGGTGTTGGGCTGGCCAACTTCGTCCCCCGGACTCGGAATGGGGTGAGACTTTGCGAGGCCCCTCCGTGTGCCAAAAATAGGCCGCGGGCGCAGCCGCGCCCCAATACCAGCGCCCGAAGGCTGGGGCGCCATGTTCGTCCAGCCGAAAAATGCCCGAAAATTGGGTGGGCAATAGCCTTGGGGTGTGGCACTGGCCCACTTCATCCGCCGGATTCGGAATGGGGCGAGACTTTGCGAGGCCCCTCCGTGTGCCAAAAATATGCGGCGGGCACAGCCGCGCCCCAATACGAGCGCCCGATGGCTGGGGCGCCAAGTTCGTCCAGCGGAAAAACGCCCCAAAATTGGGTGGGCGGTAGCCTTGGGGTGTGGGGCAGGCCCACTTCGTCCGCCGGACTCGGAATGGGGCGAGACTTTGCGAGGCCCCTCCGTGTGCCAAAAATATGCCGCGGGCACAGCCGCACCCCAATACGAGCGCCCGAAGGCTGGGGCGCCAAGTTCGTCCTGCGGAATAACGCCCCAAAATTGGGTGGGCTATAGCCTTGGGGTGTGGGGCAGGCCAACTTCGTCCGCCGGACTCGCAATGGGGCGAGACTTTGCGAGGCCCCTCCATGCGCCAAAAATAGGCCGCGGCCACAGCCGCGCCCCAATACGAGCGCCCGAAGGCTGGGGCGCCAAGTTCGTCCTGCAGAAAACCGTCCCAAAATTGGCTGGGCTGTAGCCTTGGGGTGTGGGGCAGGCCCACTTCGTCCGCCGGACTCGGAATGGGGCGAGACTTTGCGAGGCCCCTCCGTGTGCCAAAAATATGCTGCGGGCACTGCCGCGCCCCAATACGAGCACCCGAAGGCTGGGGCGCCAAGTTTGTCCTGCGGAAAAACGCCCCAAAATTGGGTGGGCTATAGCCTTGGGGTGTGGGGCTGGCCAACTTCGTCCGCCGGACTCGGAATGGGGCGAGACTTTGCGAGGCCCCTCCGTGTGCCAAAAATATGCGGCGGGCACTGCCGCGCCCCAATACGAGCGCCCGAAGGCTGGGGCGCCTAGTTCGTCCTGCGGAAAAACGCCCCAAAATTGGCTGGGCTATAGCCTTGGGGTGTGGCGCAGGCCAACCTCGTCCGCCGGACTCGGAATGGGGCGAGACTTTGCGAGGCCCCTCCGTGTGCCAAAAATATGCCGCGGGCACAGCCGCACCCCAATACGAGCGCCCGAAGACTGGGGCGCCAAGTTCGTCCTGCGGAATAACGCCCCAAAATTGGGTGGGCTATAGCCCTGGGGTGTGGGGCAGGCCAACTTCGTCCGCCGGACTCGCAATGGGGCGAGACTTTGCGAGGCCCCTCCGTGTGCCAAAAATATGCGGCGGGCACCGCCGCGCCCCAATACGAGCGCCCGAAGGCTGGGGCGCAAAGTTTGTCCTGCGGAAAAATGCCCCAAAATTGGGTGGGCTGCAGCCTTGGGGTGTGGGGCTGGCCTAGTTCGTCCGCCGCACACGGAATGGGGCGAGACTTTGCGAGGCCCCTCCGTGTGCCAAAAATATGCCGCGGGCACAGCCGTGCCCCAAAACGAGCACCCGACGCCTGGGGCGCCAAGTTCGTTCTGCGGAAAAAAGGCAAAAAAACGGGTGGGCTATAGTCTTGGGGTGTGGGGCTGGCCAACTTCGTCCGCCGGACTCGGAATGGGGCAAGACTTTGCGAGGCCCCTCCGTGCGCCAAAAATACGCCGCGGGCACAGCCGTGCCCCAAAACGAGCGCCTGACGCCTAGGGCGCCAAGTTCGTCCTGCGGAAAAATAGCCACAAATTGGGTGGGCTATAGCCTTGGTGTGTGGGGCTGGCAAACTTCGTCCGCCGGACTCGGAATGGGGCGAGACTTGGCGAGGCTCCTCCGTGCGCCAAAAATAGGCCGCGGGCCCAGCCGTGCCCCAAAACGAGCGCCCGACGCCTGCGGCGCCAAGTTCGTCCTGCGGAAAAATGGTCACAAATTGGGTGGGCTATAGTCTTGGGGTGTGGGGCCGGCCCACTTCGTCCGCCGGACTCGGAATGGGGCGAGACTTTGCGAGGCCCCTCCGTGTGCCAAAAATAGGCCGCGGGCCCGGCCGTGCCCCAAAACGAACGCCCGACGCCTGGGGCGCCAAGTTCGTCCTGCGGAAAAATGGCCACAAATTGGGTGGGCTATAGCCTTGGGGTGTGGGGCTGGCCAACTTCGTCCGCCGGACTCGGAATGGGGCGAGACTTTGCGAGGCCCCTCCGTGTGCCAAAAATATGCTGCGGGCACTGCCGCGCCCCAATACGAGCGCCCGAAGGCTGGGGCGCCAAGTTCGTCCTGCGGAAAAACGCCCCAAAATTGGGTGGGCTATAGCCTTGGGGTGTGGCGCAGGCCAACTTCGTCCGCCGGACTCGGAATGGGGCGAGACTTTGCGAGGCCCCTCCATGTGCCAAAAATAGGCCGCGGGCGCAACCTTGCCCTAATACGAGCGACCGAAGGCTGGGGCGCCATGTTCATCCAGCGGAAAAATGCCCCAAAATTGGGTGGGCTATAGCCTTGGGGTGTGGCTCAGGCCAGCTTCGTCCGCCGGATTCGGAATGGGGCGAGACTTTGCGAGGCCCCTCCGTGTGCCCAAAATATGCCACAGGCACAGCCGCGCCCCAATACGAGCGCCCGAAGGCTGGGGCGCCTAGTTCGTCCTGCGGACAAACGCCCCAAAATTGCGTGGGCTATAGCCTTGGGGTGTGGGGCAGGCCAACTTCGTCCGCCGGACTTGGAATGGGGCGAGACTTTGCGAGGCCCCTCCGTGTGCCAAAAATATGCTACGGGCACTGCCGCGCCCCAATACGAGCGACCGAAGGCTGGGGCGCCAAGTTTGTCCTGCGGAAAAACGCCCCAAAATTGGGTGGGCTATAGCCTTGGGGTGTGGGGCCGGCCAACTTCGTCCGCCGGACTCGGAATGGGACGAGACCTTGCGAGGCCCCTCCGTGGGCCAAAAATAGGCTGCGGGCACTGCCGCACCCCAAAACGAGCCCCCTACGCCTGGGGCGCCAAGTTCGTCCTGCGGAAAAATGGCCACAAATTGGGTGGGCTATAGCCTTGGGGTGTGGGGCTCGCCAACTTCGTCCGCCGGACTCGGAATGGGGCGAGACATTGCGAGGCCCCACCTTGTGCCAAAAATAGGCCGTGAGCGCAGCCGTGCCCCAAAACGAGCTCCCGACGCCTGGGGCGCCAATTTCGTCCTGCGCAAAAATGGCCAAAACAACGGGTGGGTTATAGCCTTGGGGTGTGGGGCTGGCCAACATCGTCCGCCGGACTCGGAATGGGGCGAGACTTTATGAGGCCCCTCCGTGTGCCAAAAATAGGCCGTGGACACAGCCGTGCCCCAAAACGAGCGCCCGACGCCTGGGGCGCCAAGTTCGTCCTGCGGAAAAAAGGCCAAAAAACGGGTGGGCTATAGTCTTGGGGTGTGGGGCTGGCCAACTTCGTCCGCCGGACTCGGAATGGGGCGAGACTTTGCGAGGCCCCTCCATGCACCAAAAATAGGCCGCGGGCACAGCCGTGCCCCAAAACGAGCGCCCGACGCCTGGGGCGCCAAGTTCGTCCTGCGGAAAAAAGGCCAAAAATTGGGTGCCTATAGCCTTGGGGTGAGGGGCTGGCCAACTTCGTCCCCCGGACTCGGAATGGGGCGAGACTTTGCGAGGCCCCTCCGTGTGGCAAAACTAGGCCGCGGGCGCAGCCGCGCAATAATACGATCACCCGAAGGCTGGGGCGCCAAGTTCGTCCTGCGGAAAAACGCCCCAAAATTGGGTGGGCTATAGCCTTGGGGTGTGGGGCAGGCCAACTTCGTCCGCTGGACTCGGAATGGGGCGAGACTTTGCGAGGCCCCTCCGTGTTCCAAAAATATGCTGCGGGCACTGCCGCGCCCCAATACGAGTGCCCGAAGGCTGGGGCGCCAAGTTCGTCCTTCGGAAAAACGCCCCAAAATTGGGTGGGCTATAGCCTTCGGGTGTGGGGCAGGCCAACTTCGTCCGCCGGACTCGGAATGGGGCGAGATTTTGCGAGGCCCCTCCGTGTGCCAAAAATATACTTCGGGCACTGCCGCGCCCCAATACGAGCGCCCGAAGGCTGGGGCGCCAAGTTTGTCCTGCGGAAAAACGCCCCAAAATTGGGTGGGCTATAGCCTTGGGGTGTGGGGCTGGCCGACTTCGTCCGCCGGACTCGGAATGGGGCGAGACTTTGCGAGGCCCCTCCGTGTGCCAAAAATAGGCCGCGGGCACAGCCGCGCCCCAATACGTGCGCCCGAAGGCTGGGGCGCCAAGTTCGTCCAGCGGAAAAATGCCCCAAAATTGGGTGCCTATAGCCTTGGGGTGTGGGGCTGGCCAACTTCGTCCGCCGGACTCGGAATGGGGCGAGACTTGGCGAGGCCCCTCCGTGTGCCAAAAGTAGGCCGCTGGCACAGCCGCGCCCCAATACGAGCGCCCGAAGGCTGGGGCGCCAAGTTCGTCCTGCGGAAAAATGCCCCAAAATTGGGTGGGCTATAGCCTTGGGGTGTGGGGCTGGCTAACTTCATCCCCCGGACTCGGGAATGGGGCGAGACTTTGCGAGGCCCCTCCGTGTGCCAAAAATAGGCCGCGGGCGCAGCCGCGCCCCAATACGAGCGACCGAAGGCTGGGGCGCCAAGTTCGTCCTGCGGAAAAACGCCCCAAAATTGGGTGGGCTATAGCCTTGGGGTGTGGGGCTGGCCAACTTCGTCCGCCGGACTCGGAATGGGGCTAGACTTTGCGAGGCCCCTCCGTGTTCCAAAAATATGCTGCGGGCACTGCCGCGCCCCAATACGAGCGCCCGAAGGCTGGGGCGCCAAGTTCGTCCTGCGGAAAAACGCCCCAAAATTGGGTGGGCTATAGCCTTGGGGTGTGGGGCTGGCCACCTTCGTCCGCCGGACTCGGAATGGGGCGAGACTTTGCGAGGCCCATCCGTGCGCCAAAAATAGGCCGCGGGCAAAGCCGTGCCCCAAAACCTGCGCCCGACGCCTGGGGCGCCAAGTTCGTCCTGCGGAAAAACACCCCAAAATTGGGTGGGCTGTAGCCTTGGGGTGTGGGGCTGGCTAACTTCGTCCCCCGGACTCGGAATGGGGCGAGACTTTGCGAGGCCCCTCCGTGTGCCAAAAATAGGCCGCGGGCGCAGCCGCGCCCCAATACGAGCGACCGAAGGCTGGGGCGCTAAGTTCGTCCTGCGGAAAAACGCCCCAAAATTGGGTGGGCTATAGCCTTGGGGTGTGGGGCTGGCCACCTTCGTCCGCCGGACTCGGAATGGGGCGAGACTTTGCGAGGCCCATCCGTGCGCCAAAAATAGGCCGCGGGCAAAGCCGTGCCCCAAAACCTGCGCCCGACGCCTGGGGCGCCAAGTTCGTCCTGCGGAAAAACACCCCAAAATTGGGTGGGCTGTAGCCTTGGGGTGTGGGGCTGGCTAACTTCGTCCCCCGGACTCGGAATGGGGCGAGACTTTGCGAGGCCCCTCCGTGTGCCAAAAATAGGCCGCGGGCGCAGCCGCGCCCCAATACGAGCGACCGAAGGCTGGGGCGCCATGTTCGTCCAGCGGAAAAATGCCCCAAAATTGGGTGGGCTATAGCCTTGGGGTGTGGGGCAGGCCAACTTCGTACGCCGGACTCGGAATGGGGCGAGATTTTGCGAGGCCCCTCCGTGTGCCAAAAATATACTGCGGGCACTGCCGCGCCCCAATACGAGCGCCCGAAGGCTGGGGCGCCAAGTTCGTCCTGCGGAAAAACACCCCAAAATTGGGTGGGCTATAGCCTTATTGTGTGGGGCTGGCCAACTTCGTCCGCCGGACTCGGAATGGGGCGAGACTTTACGAGGCCCCTCCGTGTGCCAAAAATAGGCCGCGGGCGCAGCCGCGCCCAAATACGAGCGCCCGAAGGCTGGGACGCCATGTTCGTCCAGCGGAAAAATGCCCCAAAATTGGGTGGGCTATAGCCTTGGGGTGTGGGGCTGGCCAACTTCGTCCCCCGGGCTCGGAATGGGGCGAGACTTTGCGAGGCCCCTCCGTGTGCCAAAAATAGGCCGCGGGCACAGCCGCGCCCCAATACGAGCTCCCGAAGGCTGGGGCGCCAAGTTCGTCCTGCGGAAAAATGCCCCAAAATTGGGTGCCTATAGCCTTGCGGTGTGGGGCCGGCCAACTTCGTCCCCCGGACTCGGAATGGGGCGAGACTTTGCGAGGCCCCCCCGTGCGCCAAAAATAGGCCGCGGGCACAGCCGTGCCCCAAAACGAGCGCCCGACACCTGGGGGGCCAAGTTCGTCCTGCGGAAAAAAGGCCAAAAAACAGGTGGGCTATAGTCTTGGGGTGTGGGGCTGGCCCACTTCGTCCGCCGGACTCGAAATGGGGCGAGACTTTGCGAGGCCCCTCAGTGTGCCAAAAATAGACCGCGGGCACAGCCGTGCCCCAAAACCAGCGCCCGACGCCTAGGGCGCCAAGTTCGTCCTGCGGAAAAAAGGCCAAAAAAAGGGTGGGCTATAGGCTTGGGGTGTGGGGCAGGCCAACTTCGTCCGACGGACTCGGAATGGGGCGAGATTTTGCGAGGCCCCTCCGTGTGCCAAAAATAGGCCACGGGCACAGCCGTGCCCCAAAACGAGCGCCCGACGCCTAGGGCGCCAAGTTCGTCCTGCGGAAAAAAGGCCAAAAATAGGGTGGGCCATAGGCTTGGGGTGTGGGGCTGGCCAACTTCGTCCGCCGGACTCGGAATGGGGCGAGACTTTGCGAGGCCCCTCCGTGTGCCAAAAATAGGCCGCGGGCTCAGCCGTGCCCCAAAACGGGCACCCGACGCCCAGGGCGCCAAGTTCGTCCTGGGGAAAAAAGGGCCACAAATTGGGTGGGCTATAGCCTTGGGGTGTGGGGCTGGCCAACTTTGTCCGCCGGACTCGGAATGGGGCGAGACTTTGCGAGGCCCCTCCGTGTGCCAAAAAAAGGCCGCGGGCACAGCCGTGCCCCAAAACGAGCGCCCGACGCCTGGGGCACCAAGTTCGTCCTGCGGAAAAAAGGCCAAAAAAAGGGTGGGCTATAGGCTTGGGGTGTGGGGCTGGCCAACTTCATCCGCCGGACTCGGAACGGGGCGAGACTTTGCGAGGCCCCTCCGTGTGCCAAAAATAGGCCGCGGGCACAGCCGTGCCCCAAAACTAGCGCCCGACGCCTGGGGCGCCAAGTTCGTCCTGCGGAAAAATGGCCACTAATTGGGTGGGCTATAGCCTTGGGGTGTGGGGCTGGCCATCTTCGTCCGCCTGACTCGGAATGGGGCGAGACTTTGCGAGGCCCCTCCGTGTGCCAAAAAAAGGCCGCGGGCACAGCCGTGCCCCAAAACGAGCGCCCGACGCCTGGGGCGCCAAGTTCGTCCTGCGGAAAAATGGCCACAAATTGGGTGGGCTATAGCCTTGGGGTGTGGGGCTGGCCCACTTCGTCCGCCGGACTCGGAATGGGGCGAGACAATGCGAGGCCCCTCCGTGTGCCAAAAATAGGCCGCGGGCACAGCCGTACCCCAAAACGGGCGCCCGACGCCCGGGGCGCCAAGTTCGTCCTGCGGAGAAAAGGCCAAAAAACGGGTGGGCTATAGTCTTGGGGTGTGGGGCTGGCCAACTTCGTCCGCCGGACTCGGAATGGGTCGAGACTTTGCGAGGCCCCTCCGTGTGCTAAAAATAGACCGCGGGCACAGCCGTGCCCCAAAACCAGAACCCGACGCCTGGGGCGCCATGTTCGTCCTGCGGAAAAATGGCCACAAATTGGGTGGGCTATAGCCTTGGGGTGTGGGGCTGGCCAATTTCGTCCGCCGGACTCGGAATGGGGCGAGACTTTGTGCGGCCCCTCCGTGTGCCAAAAATAGACCGCGGGCACAGCCGTGCCCCAAAACGGGCACCCGACGCCTGGGGCGCCAAGTTCGTCCAGCGGAAAAATGGCCACAAATTGGGTGGGCTATAGCCTTGGGGTGTGGTGCTGGCCAACTTCGTCCGCCGGACTCGGAATGGGGCGAGACTTTGCGAGGCCCCTCCGTTTGCCAAAAATAGGCCGCGGGCACAGCCGTGCCCCAAAACCAGCGCCCGACGCCAGGGGCGCCAAGTTCGTCCTGCGGAAAAATGGCCACTAATTGGGTGGGCTATAGCCTTGGGGTGTGGGGCTGGCCATCTTCGTCCGCCTGACTCGGAATGGGGCGAGACTTTGCGAGGCCCCTCCGTGTGCCAAAAATAGGCCGCGGCCACAGCCACGCCCCAAAACGGGCGCCCGAAGGCTAGGGCGCCAAGTTCGTCCTGCGGAAAAACGCCCCAAAATTGGCTGGGCTGTAGCCTTGGGGTGTGGGGCAGGCCCACTTCGTCCGGCGGACTCGGAATGGGGCGAGACTTTGCGAGGCCCCTCCGTGTGCCAAAAATAGGCCCCGGGCACAGCCGTGCCCCAAAACGAGCGCCCGACGCCAGGGGCGCCAAGTTTGTCCTGTGGAAAAAAGGCCAAAAAACGGGTGGGCTATAGTCTTGGGGTGTGGGTCTGGCCAACTTCGCCCGCCGGACTCGGAATGGGGCGAGACTTTACGAGGCTCCTCCGTGTGCCAAAAATAGGCCCCGGGCACAGCCGTGCCCCAAAATGAGCACCCGACGCCTGGGGCGCCAAGTTCGTCCTGCGGAAAAAAGGCCAAAAAACGGGTGGGCAATAGTCTTGGGGTGTGGGGATGGCCAACTTCGTCCGCCGGACTCGGAATGGGGCGAGACTTTGCGAGGCCCCTCCGTGTGCCAACAATATGCCGCGGGCACTGCCGCGCCCCAATACGAGGGCCCGAAGGCTGGGGCGCCAAGTTCGTCCTGCGGAAAAAAGGCCAAAAAACGGGTGGGCTATAGTCTTGGGGTGTGGGGCTGGCCAACTTCACCCGCCGGACTCGGAATGGGGCGAGACTTTGCGAGGCCCCTCCGTGTGCCAAAAATAGGCCGCGGGCACAGCCGTGCCCCAATACGAGCGCCCGAAGGCTGGGGCGCCAAGTTCGTCCGGCGGAAAAATGGCCACAAATTGGGTGGGCTATAGCCTTGGGGTGTGGGGCCGGCCCACTTCGTCCGCCGGACTCGGAATGGGGCGAGACTTTGCGAGGCCACTCCGTGTGCCAAAAATATGCTGCGAGCACTGCCGCGCCCCAATACGAGCGCCCGAAGGCTGGGGCGCCAAGTTCGTCCTGCGGAAAAATGCCCCAAAATTGGGTGCCTATAGCCTTGGGGTGTGGGGCTGGCCAACTTCGTCCCCCGGACTCGGAATGGGGCGAGACTTTGCGAGGCCCCTCCGTGTGCAAAAAATAGGCCGCGGGCGCATCCGCGCCCCAATACGAGCGCCCGAAGGCTGGGGCGCCAAGTTCGTCCTGCGGAAAAACGCCCCGAAATTGGGTGGGCTATAGCCTTGGGGTGTGGGGCAGGCCCACTTCGTCCGCCGGACTCGGAATGGGGCGAGACTTTGCGAGGCCCCTCCGTGTGCCAAAAATATGCTGCGGGCACTGCCGCGCCCCAATACGAGCGCCCGAAGGATGGGGCGCCAAGTTCGTCCTGCGGAAAAATGGCCAAAAAACGGGTGGGCTATAGTCTTGGGGTGTGGGGCTGGCCAACTTCGCCCGCCGGACTCGGAATGGGACGAGACTTTGCGAGGCCCCTCCGTGTGCCAAAAATAGGCCGCGGGCACAGCCGTGCCCCAATACGAGCGCCCGAAGGCTGGGGCGCCAAGTTCGTGCGGCAGAAAAATGGCCACAAATTGGGTGGGCTATAGCCTTGGGGTGTGGGGCAGGCCCACTTCGTCCGCCGGACTCGGAATGGGTCGAGACTTTGCGAGGCCCCTCCGTGTGCCAAAAATATGCTGCGCGCACTGCCGCGCCCCAATACGAGCGCCCGAAGGCTGGGGCGCCAAGTTCGTCCTGCGGAAAAACGCCCCAAAATTGGGTGGGCTATAGCCTTGGGGTGTGGGGCTCGCCAACTTCTTCCGCCGGACTCGGAATGGGGCGAGACTTTGTGAGGCCCCTCCGTGTGCCAAAAATAGGCTGCGGGCACAGCCGTGCCCCAAAACGAGCGCCCGACGCCTGGGGCGCCAAGTTCGTCCTGCGGAAAAAAGGCCAAAAAACGGGTGGGTTATAGCGTTGGGGTGTGGGGCTGGCCCACTTCGTCCGCCGGACTCGGAATGGGACAAGACTTTGCGAGGCGCCTCCGTGTGCCAAAAATAGGCCGCGGGCACAGCCGTGCCCCAAAACGAGCTCCCGACGCCTGGGGCGCCAAGTTCGTCCTGCGGAAAAATGGCCAAAAAACGGGTGGGTTATAGCCTTGGGGTGTGGGGCTGGCCAACTTCGTCCGCCGGACTAGGAATGGGGCGAGACTTTGCGAGGCCCCTCCGTGTGCCAAAAATAGGCAGCGGGCACAGCTGTGCCCCAAAACGAGAGCCCGACGACTAGGGCGCCAAGTTCGTCCTGCGGAAAAAAGGCCAAAAAACGGGTGGGCTATAGTCTTGGGGTGTGGGGCTAGCCAACTTCGTCCGCCGCACTCGTAATGGGGCGACACTTTGCGAGGCCCCTCCGTGTTCCAAAGATAGGCCACGGGCACAGCCGTGCCCCAAAACGAGCGCCCGACGCCTGGGGCGCCAAGTTTGTCCTGCGGAAAAACGCCCCAAAATTGGGTGGGCTATAGCCTTGGGGTGTGGGGCTGGCCAACTTCGTCCGCCGGACTCGGAATGGGGCGAGACTTTACGAGGCCCCTCCGTGTGCCAAAAATAGGCCGCGGGCACAGCCGTGCCCCAATACGAGCGCCCGACGCCTGGGGCGCCAAGTTCGTCCGGCGGAAAAATGGCCACTAATTGGGTGGGCTATAGCCTTGGGGTGTGGGGCTGGCCAACTTCGTCCGCCGGACTCGGAATGGCGCGAGACTTTGCGAGGCCCCTCTGTGTGCCAAAAATAGGCCGCGGGCACAACCATGCCCCAAAACGAGCCCCCGACGCCTGGGGCGCCAAGTTCGTCCTGCAGAAAAATGGCCACAAATTGGGTGTGCTATAGCCTTGGGGTGTGGGGCTGGCCAACTTCGTCCGCCGGACTCGGAATGGGACGAGTCTTTGCGAGGCCCCTCCGTGCACCAAAAATAGGCCCCGGGCACAGCCATGCCCCAAAACGAGCGCCCGACGCCTGGGGCGCCAAGTTTGTCCTGTGGAAAAAAGGCCAAAAAACGGGTGGGCTATAGTCTTGGGGTGTGGGTCTGGCCAACTTCGCCCGACGGACTCGGAATGGGGCGAGACTTTGCGAGGCTCCTCCGTGTGCCAAAAATAGGCCCCGGGCACAGCCGTGCCCCAAAACGAGCGCCCGACGCCTGGGGCGCCAAGTTCGTCCTGCGGAAAAAAGGCCAAAAAACGGGTGGGCAATAGTCTTGGGGTGTGGGGATGGCCAACTTCGTCCGCCGGACTCGGAATGGGGCGAGACTTTGCGAGGCCCCTCCGTGTTCCAAAAATATGCCGCGGGCACTGCCGCGCCCCAATACGAGGGCCCGAAGGCTGGGGCGCCAAGTTCGTCCTGCGGAAAAATGCCCCAAAATTGGGTGGGCTGTAGCCTTGGGGTGTGGGGCTGGCCGACTTCGTCCGCCGGACTCGGAATGGGGCGAGACTTTACGAGGCCGCTCCGTGTACCAAAAATAGGCCCCGGGCACAGCCGTGCCCCAAAACGAGTGCCCGACGCCTGGGGCGCCAAGTTTGTCCTGTGGAAAAAAGGCCAAAAAACGGGTGGGCTATAGTCTTGGGGTGTGGGTCTGGCCAACTTCGCCCGCCGGACTCGGAATGGGGCGAGACTTTGCGAGGCTCCTCCGTGTGCCAAAAATAGGCCCCGGGCGCAGCCGTGCCCCAAAATGAGCGCCCGACGCCTGGGGCGCCAAGTTCGTCCTGCGGAAAAATGGCCACAAATTGGGTGGGCTATAGCCTTGGGGCGTGGGGCTGGCCAACTTCGTCCGCCGGACTCGGAATGGGGCGAGACTTTGCGAGGCTCCTCCGTGTGCCAAAAATAGGCCGCGGGCACAGCCGTGCCCCAAAACGAGTGCCTGACGCCTGGAGCGCCAAGTTCGTCCTGCGGAAAAGAGGCCAAAAAACGGGTGGGCTATAGTCTTGGGGTGTGGGGCTGGCCCACATCGTCCACCGGACTCGGAATGGGGCGAGACTTTGCGAGGCCCCTCCGTGTGCCAAAATTAGATCGCGAGCACAGTCGTGCCCCAAAACGAGCACCCGACGCCTGGGGCGCCATGTTCGTCCTGCGGAAAAAAGGCCAAAAAACGGGTGGGCTATAGTCTTGGGGTGTGGGGTGGCCGACTTCGTCCGCCGGACTCGGAATGGGGTGAGACATTGCGAGGCCCCTCCGTGTGCGAAAAATAGGCCGCGGGCACAGCCGTGCCACAAAACGAGCGCCCGACGCCTGGGGCGCCTAATTCGTCCTGCGGAAAAATGGCCCCAAATTGGGTGGGCTATAGCCTTGGGGTGTGGGGCTGGCCTACTTCGTCCACCGGACTCGGAATGGGGCGAGACTTTGCGAGGCCCCTCCGTGTGCCAAAATTAGATCGCGATCACAGTCGTGCCCCAAAACGAGCGCCCGACGCCTGGGGCGCCAAGTTCGTCCTGCGGAAAAATGGCCACAAATTGGGTGGGCTATAGCCTTGGGGTGTGGGGCTGTCCCACTTCGTCCGCCGGGCTCGGAATGGGGCGAGACTTTGCGAGGCCCCTCCGTGTGCCAAGAACTGGCCGTGGGCACAGCCGCGCCCCAAAACAAGCGCCCGAAGGCTGGGGCGCCATGTTCGTCCTGCGGAAAAATGCCCAAAAATTGGGTGGGCTATAGCCTTGGGGCGTGGGGCTGGCCAACTTCGTCCGCCGGACTCGGAATGGGGCGAGACTTTGCGAGGCCCCCCCGTGTGCCAAAAATAGGCCGCGGGCACAGCCGTGCCCCAAAACGGGCGCCCGACGCCTGGGGCGCCAAGTTCATCCTGCGGAAAAAAGGCCAAAAAAAGGGTGGGCTATAGCCTTGGGGTGTGGGGCTGGCCCAGTTCGTCCGCCGCGCTCGGAATGGGGCGAGCCTTTACGAGGCCCATCCATGTGCCAAAAATAGGCCGCGGGCATAGCCGTGCCCCAAAACGAGCGCCCGACGCCTGGGGCGCCAAGTTCGTCCTGCGGAAAAATGGCCACAAATTGGGTGGGCTATAGCCTTGGGGTGTGGGGCTGGCCCACTTCGTCCGCCGGGCTCGGAATGGGGCGAGACTTTGCGAGGCCCCTCCGTGTGCCAAGAACTGGCCGTGGGCACAGCCGCGCCCCAAAACAAGCGCCCGAAGGCTGGGGCGCCATGTTCGTCCTGCGGAAAAATGCCCAAAAATTGGGTGGGCTATAGCCTTGGGGTGTGGGGCTGGCCAACTTCGTCCGCCGGACTCGGAATGGGGCGAGACTTTGCGAGGACCCTCCGTGTGCCAAAAATAGGCCGCGGGCACAGCCGTGCCCCAAAACGAGCGCCCGACGCCTGGGGCGCCAAGTTCGTCCTGCGGAAAAATGGCCACCAATTGGGTGGGCTATAGCCTTGGGGAGAGGGGCTGGCCCACTTCGTCCGCCGGACTCGGAATGGGGCGAGACTATGGGAGGCCCCTCCGTGTGCCAAAAATAGGCCGCGGGCACAGCCGAGCCCCAAAACGAGCGCCCGACGCCTGGGGCGCCAAGTTCGTCCTGCGGAAAAATGGTCACAAATTGGGTGGGCTATAGCCTTGGGGTGTGGGGCTGGCCAGCTTCGTCCGCCGGACTCGGAATGGGGTGAGACTTTGCGAGGCCCCTCCGTGCGCCAAAAATAGGCCGCGGGCACAGCCGCGCCCCAAAACGAGCACCCGACGCCTGGGGCGCCAAGTTCGTCCTGCGGAAAAAAGGCCAAAAAACGGGTGGGCTATAGTCTTGGGGTGTGGGGCTGGCCAACTTCGCCCGCCCGACTCGGAATGGGGCGATACTTTGCGTGGCCCCTCCGTGTGCCAAGAACTGGCCGCGGGCACAGCCGCGCCCCAAAAAGAGCGCCCGAAGGCTGGGGCGCAATGTTCGTCCTGCGGAAAAATGCCCAAAAATTGGGTGGGCTATAGCCTTGGGGCGTGGGGCTGGCCAACTTCGTCCGCCGGACTCGGAATGGGGCGAGACTTTGCGAGGCCCCCCCGTGTGCCAAAAATAGGCCGCGGGCACAGCCGTGCCCCAAAACGGGCGCCCGACGCCTGGGGCGCCAAGTTCATCCTGCGGAAAAAAGGCCAAAAAAAGGGTGGGCTATAGGCTTGGGGTGTGGGGCTGGCCAACTTCGTCCGCCGGACACGGAATGGGGCGAGACTTTGCGAGGCCCCTCCGTGTGCCAAAAATAGGCCGCGGGCACAGTTGTACCCCAAAACGGGCGCCCGACGCCAGGGGCACCAAGTTCGTCCTGCGGAAAAATGGCCACAAATTGGGTGGGCTATAGCCTTGGGGTGTGGGGCTGGCCAACTTCCTCCGCCGGACTCGGAATGGGGCGAGACTTTGCGAGGCCCCTCTGTGTGCTAAAAATAGGCCGCGGTCACAGCCGTGCCCCAAAACGAGCGCCCGACGCCTGGGGCGCCAAGTTCGTCCTGCGGAAAAATGGCCACAAATTGGGTGGGCTATAGCCTTGGGGTGTGGGGCTGTCCCACTTCGTCCGCCGGGCTCGGAATGGGGCGAGACTTTGCGAGGCCCCTCCGTGTGCCAAGAACTGGCCGTGGGCACAGCCGCGCCCCAAAACAAGCGCCCGAAGGCTGGGGCGCCATGTTCGTCCTGCGGAAAAATGCCCAAAAATTGGGTGGGCTATAGCCTTGGGGCGTGGGGCTGTCCCACTTCGTCCGCCGGGCTCGGAATGGGGCGAGACTTTGCGAGGCCCCTCCGTGTGCCAAGAACTGGCCGTGGGCACAGCCGCGCCCCAAAACGAGCGCCCGACGCCTGGGGCGCCAAGTTCGTCCTGCGGAAAAATGGCCACAAATTGGGTGGGCTATAGCCTTGGGGTGTGGGGCTGTCCCACTTCGTCCGCCGGGCTCGGAATGGGGCGAGACTTTGCGAGGCCCCTCCGTGTGCCAAGAACTGGCCGTGGGCACAGCCGCGCCCCAAAACAAGCGCCCGAAGGCTGGGGCGCCATGTTCGTCCTGCGGAAAAATGCCCAAAAATTGGGTGGGCTATAGCCTTGGGGCGTGGGGCTGGCCAACTTCGTCCGCCGGACTCGGAATGGGGCGAGACTTTGCGAGGCCCCCCCGTGTGCCAAAAATAGGCCGCGGGCACAGCCGTGCCCCAAAACGGGCGCCCGACGCCTGGGGCGCCAAGTTCATCCTGCGGAAAAAAGGCCAAAAAAAGGGTGGGCTATAGCCTTGGGGTGTGGGGCTGGCCCAGTTCGTCCGCCGCGCTCGGAATGGGGCGAGCCTTTACGAGGCCCCTCCATGTGCCAAAAATAGGCCGCGGGCACAGTTGTGCCCCAAAACGGGCGCCCGACGCCTGGGGCACCAAGTTCGTCCTGCGGAAAAAAGGCCAAAAAACGGGTGGGCTATAGTCTTGGGGTGTGGGGCTGGCCAACTTCGTCCGCCGGACTCGGAATGGGGCGAGACTTTGTGGGACCCCTCCTTGTGCCAAAAATAGACCGCGGGCACAGCCGTGCCCCAAAACCAGCGCCCGACGCCTGGGGCGCCAAGTTCGTCCTGCGGAAAAATGGCCACAAAACGGGTGGGCTATAGTCTTGGGGTGTGGCGCTGGCCAACTTCGTCCGCCGTACTCGGAATGGGGCGAGACATTGCGAGGCCACTCCGTGTGCCAAAATTAGGCCGCGGTCACAGCCGTGCCCCAAAACGGGCGCCCGACGCTTGGGGCGCCAAGTTCGTCCTGCGGAAAAATGGCCACAAATTGGGTGGGCTATAGCCTGGGGGTGTGGGGCTGGCCAACTTCATCCGCCGGACTCGGAATGGGGCGAGACTTTGCGAGGCCCCTCCGTGTGCCAAAAATAGGCCGCGGGCACAGCCGTGCCCCAAAACGGGCGCCCGACGCCTGGGGCGCCAAGTTCCTCCTGCGGAACAATGGCTACAAATTGGGTGGGCTATAGCCTTGGGGTGTGGGGCTGGCCAACTTCCTCCGCCGGACTCGGAATGGGGCGAGACTTTGCGAGGCCCCTCTGTGTGCTAAAAATAGGCCGCGGTCACAGCCGTGCCCCAAAACGGGCGCCCGACGCCTGGGGCGCCAAGTTCGTCCAGCGGAAAAATGGCCACAAATTGGGTGGGCTGTAGCCTTGGGGTGTGGGGCTGGCCCACTTCGTCCGCCGGACTCGGAATGGGGCGAGACTTTGCGAGGCCCCTCCGTGTGCCAAAAATAGGCCGCGGGCACAGCCGTGCCCCAAAACGAGCGCCCGACGCCTGGGGCGCTAAGTTCGTCCTGCGGAAAAAAGGCCAAAAAAAGGGTGGGCTATAGGCTTGGGGTGTGGGGCTGGCCAACTTCATCCGCCGGACTCAGAACGGGGCGAGACTTTGCGAGGCCCCTTCGTGTGACAAAAATAGGCCGCGGGAACAGCCGTGCCCCAAAACTAGCGCCCGACGCCTGGGGCGCCAAGTTCGTCCTGCGGAAAAAAGGCCAAAAAAAGGGTGGGCTATAGGCTTGGGGTGTGGGGCTGGCCAACTTCATCCGCCGGACTCGGAACGGGGCGAGACTTTGCGAGGCCCCTTCGTGTGACAAAAATAGGCCGCGGGAACAGCCGTGCCCCAAAACTAGCGCCCGACGCCTGGGGCGCCAAGTTCGTCCTGCGGAAAAAAGGCCAAAAAAAGGGTGGGCTATAGGCTTGGGGTGTGGGGCTGGCCAACTTCATCCGCCGGACTCGGAACGGGGCGAGACTTTGCGAGGCCGCTCCGTGTGCCAAAAATAGGCCGCGGGCACAGCCGTGCCCCAAAACGAGCGCCCGACGCCTGGGGCGCCAAGTTCGTCCTGCGGAAAAAAGGGCAAAAAACGGGTGGGCTATAGTCTTGGGGTGTGGGGCTGGCGAACTTAGTCCGCCGGACTCGGAATGGGGCGAGACTTTGTGGGGCCCCTCCGTGTGCCAAAAATATACCGCGGGCACAGCCGTGCCCCAAAACCAGCCCCCGACGCCTGGGGCGCCAAGTTCGTCCTGCGGAAAAAAGGCCAAAAAACTGGTGGGCTATAGTCTTGGGGTGTGGGGCTGGCCAACTTCGTCCGCCGGACTCGGAATGGGGCGAGACTTTGCGAGGCCCCTTCGTGTGCCAAAAATAGGCCGCGGGCACAGCCGTGCCCCAAAACTAGCGCCCGACGCCTGGGGCGCCAAGTTCGTCCTGCGGAAAAATGGCCACAAATTGGGTGGGCTATAGCCTTGGGGTGTGGGGCTGGCCAACTTCGTCCGCCGGACTCGGAATGGGGTGAGACTTTGCGAGGCCCCTCCGTGTGCCAAAAAAAGGCCGCGGGCACAGCCGTGCCCCAAAACGAGCGCCCGACGCCTGGGGCGCCAAGTTCGTCCTGCGGAAAAAAGGCCAAAAAAAGGGTGGGCAATAGGCTTGGGGTGTGGGGCGCCAACTTCGTCCGCCGGACTCGGAATGGGGTGAGACTTTGCGAGGCCCCTCCGTGTGCCAAAAAAAGGCCACAGGCACAGCCGTGCCCCAAAACGAGCGCCCGACGCCTGGGGCGCCAAGTTCGTCCTGCGGAAAAAAGGCCAAAAAAAGGGTGGGCTATAGGCTTGGGGTGTGGGGCTGGCCAAATTCATCCGCCGGACTCGGAACGGGGCGAGACTTTGCGAGGCCCCTCCGTGTGCCAAAAATAGACCGCGGGCACAGCCGTGCCCCAAAACCAGCGCCCGACGCCTGGGGCGCCAAGTTCGTCCTGCGGAAAAATGGCCACAAAACGGGTGGGCTATAGTCTTGGGGTGTGGCGCTGGCCAACTTCGTCCGCCGTACTCGGAATGGGGCGAGACATTGCGAGGCCACTCCGTGTGCCAAAAATAGGCCGGGGTCACAGCCGTGCCCCAAAACGGGCGCCCGACGCTTGGGGCGCCAAGTTCGTCCTGCGGAAAAATGGCCACAAATTGGGTGGGCTATAGCCTGGGGGTGTGGGGCTGGCCAACTTCATCCGCCGGGCTCGGAATGGGGCGAGACTTTGCGAGGCCCCTCCGTGTGCCAAAAATAGGCCGCGGGCACAGCCGTGCCCCAAAACGGGCGCCCGACGCCTGGGGCGCCAAGTTCCTCCTGCGGAACAATGGCCACAAATTGGGTGGGCTATAGCCTTGGGGTGTGGGGCTGGCCAACTTCCTCCGCCGGACTCGGAATGGGGCGAGACTTTGCGAGGCCCCTCCGTGTGCCAAAAATAGGCCGCGGTCACAGCCGTGCCCCAAAACGGGCGCCCGACGCCTGGGGCGCCAAGTTCATCCTGCGGAAAAAAGGCCAAAAAAAGGGTGGGCTATAGGCTTGGGGTGTGGGGCTGGCCAACTTCGTCCGCCGGACACGGAATGGGGCGAGACTTTGCGAGGCCCCTCCGTGTGCCAAAAATAGGCCGCGGGCACAGTTGTGCCCCAAAACGGGCGCCCGACGCCTGGGGCACCAAGTTCGTCCTGCGGAAAAAAGGCCAAAAAACGGGTGGGCTATAGTCTTGGGGTGTGGGGCTGGCCAACTTCGTCCGCCGGACTCGGAACGGGGCGAGACTTCGCGAGGCCCCTCCGTGTGCCAAAAATAGACCGCGGGCACAGCCGTGCCCCAAAACGGGCGCCCGACGCTTGGGGCGCCAAGTTCATCCTGCGGAAAAATGGCCACAAATCGGGTGGGCTATAGCCTGGGGGTGTGGGGCTGGCCAACTTCGTCCGCCGGACTTGGAATGGGGCGAGACTTTGCGAGGCCCCTCCGTGTGCCAAAAATAGGCCGCGGGCACAGCCGTGCCCCAAAACGGGCGCCCGACGCCTGGGGCGCCAAGTTCCTCCTGCGGAACAATGGCCACAAATTGGGTGGGCTATAGCCTTGGGGTGTGGGGCTGGCCAACTTCCTCCGCCGGACTCGGAATGGGGCGAGACTTTGCGAGGCCCCTCCGTGTGCCAAAAATAGGCCGCGGTCACAGCCGTGCCCCAAAACGGGCGCCCGACGCCTGGGGCGCCAAGTTCGTCCTGCGGAAAAATGGCCACAAATTGGGTGGGCTGTAACCTTGGGGTGTGGGGCTGGCCCACTTCGTCCGCCGGACTCGGAATGAGGCGAGACTTTGCGAGGCCCCTCCGTGTGCCAAAAATAGGCCGCGGGCACAGCCGTGCCCCAAAACGAGCGCCCGACGCCTGGGGCGCTAAGTTCGTCCTGCGGAAAAAAGGCCAAAAAAAGGGTGAGCTATAGGCTTGGGGTGTGGGGCTGGCCAACTTCATCCGCCGGACTCGGAACGGGGCGAGACTTTGCGAGGCCCCTTCGTGTGCCAAAAATAGGCCGCGGGCGCAGCCGTGCCCCAAAACGGGCGCTCGACGCCTGGGGCGCCAAGTTCGTCCTGCGGAAAAATGGCCACATATTGGGTGGGCTATAACCTTGGGGTGTGGGGCTGGCCCACTTCGTCCGCCAGACTCGGAATGGGGCGAGACTTTGCGAGGCCCCTCCGTGTGCCAAAAATAGGCCGCGGGCACAGTTGTGCCCCAAAACGGGCGCCCGACGCCTGGGCCACCAAGTTCGTCCTGCGGAAAAAAGGCCAAAAAACGGGCGGGCTATAGTCTTGGGGTGTGGGGCTGGCCAACTTCGTCCGCCGGACTCGGAACGGGGCGAGACTTTGCGAGGCCCCTCCGTGTGCCAAAAATAGGCCGCGGGCACAGCCGTGCCCCAAAACGAGCGCCAGACGACTGGGGCGCCAAGTTCGTCCTGCGGAAAAAAGGCCAAAAAAAGGGTGGGCTATAGGCTTGGGGTGTGGGGCTGGCCAAATTCATCCGCCGGACTCAGAACGGGGCGAGACTTTGCGAGGCCCCTCCGTGTGCCAAAAATAGACCGCGGGCACAGCCGTGCCCCAAAACCAGCGCCCGACGCCTGGGGCGCCAAGTTCGTCCTGCGGAAAAATGGCCACATATTGGGTGGGCTATAACCTTGGGGTGTTGGGCTGGCCCACTTCGTCCGCCAGGCTCGGAATGGGGCGAGACTTTGCGAGGCCCCTCCGTTTGCCAAAAATAGGCCGCGGGCACAGTTGTGCCCCAAAACGGGCGCCCGACGCCTGGGGCACCAAGTTCGTCCTGCGGAAAAAAGGCCAAAAAACGGGTGGGCTATAGTCTTGGGGTGTGGGGCTGGCCCACTTCGTCCGCCGGACTCGGAACGGGGCGAGAGTTTGCGAGGCCCCTCCGTGTGCCAAAAATAGGCCGCGGGCACAGCCGTGCCCCAAAACGAGCGCCAGACGACTGGGGCGCCAAGTTCGTCCTGCGGAAAAAAGGCCAAAAAAAGGGTGGGCTATAGGCTTGGGGTGTGGGGCTGGCCAAATTCATCCGCCGGACTCGGAACGGGGCGAGACTTTGCGAGGCCCCTCCGTGTGCCAAAAATAGACTGCGGGCACAGCCGTGCCCCAAAACCAGCGCCCGACGCCTGGGGCGCCAAGTTCGTCCTGCGGAAAAATGGCCACAAAACGGGTGGGCTATAGTCTTGGGGTGTGGCGCTGGCCAACTTCGTCCGCCGTACTCGGAATGGGGCGAGACATTGCGAGGCCACTCCGTGTGCCAAAAATAGGCCGCGGTCACAGCCGTGCCCCAAAACGGGCGCCCGACGCTTGGGGCGCCAAGTTCGTCCTGCGGAAAAATGGCCACAAATTGGGTGGGCTATAGCCTGGGGGTGTGGGGCTGGCCAACTTCATCCGCCGGGCTCGGAATGGGGCGAGACTTTGCGAGGCCCCTCCGTGTGCCAAAAATAGGCCGCGGGCACAGCCGTGCCCCAAAACGGGCGCCCGACGCCTGGGGCGCCATGTTCCTCCTGCGGAACAATGGCCACAAATTGGGTGGGCTATAGCCTTGGGGTGTGGGGCTGGCCAACTTCCTCCGCCGGACTCGGAATGGGGCGAGATTTTACGAGGCCCCTCCGTGTGCCAAAAATAGGCCGCGGTCACAGCCGTGCCCCAAAACGGGCGCCCGACGCCTGGGGCGCCAAGTTCATCCTGCGGAAAAAAGGCCAAAAAAAGGGTGGGCTATAGGGTTGGGGTGTGGGGCTGGCCAACTTCGTCCGCCGGACACGGAATGGGGCGAGACTTTGCGAGGCCCCTCCGTGTGCCAAAAATAGGCCGCAGGCACAGTTGTGCCCCAAAACGGGCGCCCGACGCCTGGGGCACCAAGTTCGTCCTGCGGAAAAAAGGCCAAAAAACGGGTGGGCTATAGTCTTGGGGTGTGGGGCTGGCCAACTTCGTCCGCCGGACTCGGAACGGGGCGAGACTTCGCGAGGCCCCTCCGTGTGCCAAAAATAGGCCGCGGGAACAGCCGTGCCCCAAAACTAGCGCCCGACGCCTGGGGCGCCAAGTTCGTCCTGCGGAAAAATGGCCACAAATTGGGTGGGCTATAGCCTTGGGGTGTGGGGCTGCCCAACTTCGTCCGCCGGACTCGGAATGGGGCGAGACTTTGCGAGGCCCCTCCGTGCGACAACAAAGGGCCGCGGGCACAGCCGTGCCCCAAAACGAGCGCCAGACGCCTGGGGCGCCAAGTTCGTGCTGCGGAAAAAAGGCCAAAAAAAGGGTGGGCTATAGGCTTGGGGTGTGGGGCTGGCCAACTTCATCCGCCGGACTCGGAATGGGGCGAGACTTTGCGAGGCCCCTCCTTGTGCCAAAAAAAGGCCGCGGGCACAGCCGTGCCCCAAAAGGAGCGCCCGACGCCTGGGGCGCCAAGTTCGTCCTGCGGAAAAAAGGCCAAAAAAAGGGTGGGCTATAGGCTTGGGGTATGGGGCTGGCCAACTTCATCCTCCGGACTCGGAACGGGGCGAGACTTTGCGAGGCCCCTACGTGTGCCAAAAATAGGCCGCTGGCACAGCCGTGCCCCAAAACGGGGGCCCGACGCCTGGGGCACCAAGTCCGTCCTGCGGAAAAAAGGCCAAAAAACGGGTGGGCTATAGTCTTGGGGTGTGGGGCTGGCCCACTTCGTCCGCCGGACTTGGAATGGGGCGAGACTTTGTGGGGCCCCTCCGTGTGCCAAAAATAGACCGCGGGCACAGCCGTGCCCCAAAACCAGCGCCCGACGCCTGGGGCGCCAAGTTCGTCCTGCGGAAAAAAGGCCAAAAAACGGGTGGGCTATAGTCTTGGGTTGTGGGGCTGGCCAACTTCGTCCGCCGGACTCGGAATGGGGCGAGACTTTGTGGGGCCCCTCCGTGTGCCAAAAATAGACCGCGGGCACAGCCGTGCCCCAAAACCAGCGCCCAGCGCCTGGGGCGCCAAGTTTGTCATGCGGAAAAATGGCCACAAATTGGGTGGGCTATAGCCTTGGGGTGTGGGGCTGGCGAACTTCGTCCGCCGGACTCGGAATGGGGCGAGACTTTGCGAGGCCCCTCCGTGTGCCAAAAATAGGTCGCGGGCGCAGCCGTGCCCCAAAACTAGCGCCCGACGCCTGGGGCGCCAAGTTCGTCCTGCGGAAAAATGGCCACAAATTGGGTGGCCTATAGCCTTGGGGTGTGGGGCTGGCCAACTTCGTCCGCCGGACTCGGAATGGGGCGAGACTTTGCGAGGCCCCTCTGTGTGCCAAAAAAAGGCCGCGGGCACAGCCGTGCCCCAAAACGAGCGCCCGACGCCTGGGGCGCCAAGTTCGTCCTGCGGAAAAAAGGCCAAAAAAAGGGTGGGCTATAGGCTTGGGGTGTGGGGCTGGCCAACTTCATCCGCCGGACTCGGAATGGGGCGAGACTTTGCGAGGCCCCTCCGTGTGCCAAAAATAGGTCGCGGGCGCAGCCGTGCCCCAAAACTATCGCCCGACGCCTGGGGCGCCAAGTTCGTCCTGCGGAAAAATGGCCACAAATTGGGTGGGCTATAGCCTTGGGGTGTGGGGCTGGCCAACTTCGTCCGCCGGACACGAAATGGGGCGAGTATTTGCGAGGCCCATCCGTGTGCCAAAAATAGGCCGTGGTCACAGCCGTGCCCCAAAACGGGCGCCCGACGCCTGGGGCGCCAAGTTCGTCCTGCGGAAAAAAGGCCAAAAAACGGATGGGCTATAGTCTTGGGGTGTGGGGCTGGCCAACTTCGTCCGCCGGACTCGGAATGGGGCGAGACTTTGCGAGGCCCCTCCGTGTGCCAAAAATAGGTCGCGGGCGCAGCCGTGCCCCAAAACTAGCGCCCGACGCCTGGGGCGCCAAGTTCGTCCTGCGGAAAAATGGCCACAAATTGGGTGGGCTATAGCCTTGGGGTGTGGGGCTGGCCAACTTCGTCCGCCGGACTCGGAATGGGGCGAGTATTTGCGAGGCCCATCCGTGTGCCAAAAATAGGCCGTGGGCACAGCCGTGCCCCAAAACGGGCGCCCGACGCCTGGGGCGCCAAGTTCGTCCTGCGGAAAAAAGGCCAAAAAACGGATGGGCTATAGTCTAGGGGTGTGGGGCTGGCCAACTTCGTCCGCCGGACTCGGAATGGGGCGAGACTTTGCGAGGCCCCTCCGTGTGCCAAAAATATACCGCGGGCACAGCCGTGCCCCAAAACGGGCGCCCGACGCTTGGGGCGCCAAGTTCGTCCTGCGGAAAAATGGCCACAAATTGGGTGGCCTATAGCCTTGGGGTGTGGGGCTGGCCAACTTCGTCCGCCGGACTCGGAATGGGGCGAGACTTGGCGAGGCCCCTCCGTGTGCCAAAAACAGGCCGCGGGCACAGCCGTGCCCCAAAACGGGCGCCCGACGCCTGGGGCGCCAAGTTCGTCCTGCGGAAAAATGGCCACAAATTGGGTGGGCTATAGCCTTGGGGTGTGGGGCTGGCCAACTTCCTCCGCCGGACTCGGATGGGGGCGAGACTTTGCGAGGCCCCTCCGTGTACCAAAAATAGGCCGCGGGCACAGCCGTGCCCCAAAACCAGCGCCCGACGCCTGGGGCGCCAAGTTCGTCCTGCGGAAAAATAGCCACAAATTGGGTGGGCTATAGCCTTGGGGTGTGGGGCTGGCCAACTTCCTCCGCCGGACTCGGAATGGGGCGAGACTTTGCGAGGCCCCTCCGTGTGCCAAAAAAAGCCCGCGGGCACAGCCGTGCCCCAAAACTAGCGCCCGACGCCTGGGGCGCCAAGTTCGTCCTGCGGAAAAATGGCCACAAATTGGGTGGGCTATAGCCTTGGGGTGTGGGGCTGGCCAACTTCGTCCGCCGGACTGGGAATGGGGCGAGACTTTGCGAGGCCCATCCGTGTGCTAAAAATAGGCCACGGGCACAGCCGTGCCCCAAAACCAGCGCCCGACGCCTGGGGCGCCAAGTTCGTCCTGCGGAAAAATGGCCACAAATTGGGTGGGCTATAGCCTTGGGGTGTGGGGCTGGCCAACTTCCTCCGCCGGACTCGGAATGGGGTGAGACTTTACGAGGCCCCTCCGTGTGCCAAAAATAGTCCGCCGGCACAGCCGTGCCCCAAAACGAGCGCCCGACGCCTGGGGCGCCAAGTTCGTCCTGCGGAAAAAAGGCCAAAAAAAGGGTGGGCTATAGTCTTGGGGTGTGGGGCTGGCCAACTTCATCCGCCGGACTCGGAACGGGGTGAGACTTTGCGAGGCCCCTCCGTGTGCCAAAAATAGGCCGCGGGCACAGCCGTGCCCCAAAACAAGCGCCCGACGCCTGGGGCGCCAAGTTCGTCCTGCGGAAAAATGGCCACAAATTGGGTGGGCTATAGCCTTGGGGTGTGGGGCTGGCCCACTTCGTCCGCCGGACTCGGAATGGGGCGAGACTTTGCGACGCCCCTCTGTGTGCCAAAAAAAGGCCGTGGGCACAGCCGTGCCCCAAAACAGGCGCCCGACGCCTGGGGCGCCAAGTTCGTCCTGCGAAAAAATGGCCACAAATTGGGTGGGCTATAGCCTTGGGGTGTGGGGCTGGCCAACTTCATCCGCCGGACTCGGAACGAGGTGAGACTTTGCGAGGCCCCTCCGCGTGCCAAAAATAGGCCACGGGCACGGCCGTGCCGCAAAACGGGCGCCCGACGCCTGGGGCGCCACGTTCGTCCTGCGGAAAAAAGGCCAAAAAACGGGTGGGCTATAGTCTTGGGGTGTGGGGCTGGCCAACTTCGTCCGCCGGACTCGGAACGAGGTGAGACTTTGCGAGGCCCCTCCGCGTGCCAAAAATAGGCCACGGGCCCGGCCGTGATGCAAAACGGGCGCCCGACGCCTGGGGCGCCACGTTCGTCCTGCGGAAAAAAGGCCAAAAAACGGGTGGGCTATAGTCTTGGGGTGTGTGGCTGGCCAACTTCGTCCGCCGGACTCGGAATGGGGTGAGACTTTGCGGGGCCCCTACGTGTGCCAAAAATAGACCGCGGGCACAGCCGTGCCCCAAAACAAGCGCCCGACGCCTGGGGCGCCAAGTTCGTCCTGCGGAAAAAAGGCCAAAAAACGGATGGGCTATAGTCTTGGGGTGTGGGGCTGGCCAACTACGTCCGCCGGACTCGGAATGGGGCGAGACTTTGCGAGGCCCCTCCGTGTGCCAAAAAAAGGCCGCGGGCACAGCCGTGCCCCAAAACGAGCGCCCGACGCCTGGGGCGCCAAGTTCGTCCTGCGGAAAAAAGGCCAAAAAAAGGGTGGGCTATAGGCTTGGGGTGTGGGGCTGGCCAACTTCATCCGCCGGACTCGGAACGGGGCGAGACTTTGCGAGGCCCCTCCGTGTGCCAAAAATAGGCCGCGGGCACAGCCGTGCCCCAAAACGGGCGCCCGACGCCTGCGGCGCCAAGTTCGTCCTGCGGAAAAAAAGGCCAAGAAACGGGTGGGCTATAGTCTTGGGGTGTGGGGCTGGCCGACTTCGTCCGCCGGACTCGGAATGGGGCGAGACTTTGTGGGGCCCCTCCGTGTGCCAAAAATAGACCGCGGGCACAGCCGTGCCCCAAAACCAGCGCCCGACGCCTGGGGCGCCAAGTTCGTCCTGCGGAAAAAAGGCCAAAAAACGGGTGGGCTATAGTCTTGGGGTGTGGGGCTGGCCAACTTCGTCTGCCGGACTCGGAATGGGGCGAGACTTTGTGGGGCCCCTCCGTGTGCCAAAAATAGACCGCGGGCACAGCTGTGCCCCAAAACAAGCGCCCGACGCCTGGGGCGCCAAGTTCGTCCTGCGGAAAAATGGCCACAAATTGGGTGGGCTATAGCCTTGGGTTGAGAGGCTGGCCAACTTCGTCCGCCGGACTCGGAATGGGGCGAGATTTTGCGAGGCCCCACCGTGTGCCAAAAAAAGGCCGCGGGCACAGCCGTGCCCCAAAACGAGCGCCCGACGCCTGGGGCGCCAAGTTCTTCCTGCGGGAAAAAGGACAAAAAAAGGGTGGGCTATAGGCTTGGGGTGTGGGGCTGGCCAATTTCATCAGCCGGATTCGGAACGGGGCGAGACTTTGCAGAGCCCCTCCATGTGCCAAAAATAGGCCGCGGGCACAGCCGTGCCACAAAAAGGCCACGGGCACAACCGTGCCCCAAAACTAGCGCCCGACGCCTGGGGCGCCAAGTTCGTCCTGCGGAAAAATGGCCACAAATTGGGTGGGCTATAGCCTTGGGGTGTGGGGCTGGCCAACTTCGTCCGCCGGACTCGGAATGGGGCGAGACTTTGCAGAGCCCCACCGTGTGCCAAAAAAAGGCCGCGGGCACAGCCGTGCCCCAAAACGAGCGCCCGACGCCTGGGGCGCCAAGTTCTTCCTGCGGAAAAAAGGACAAAAAAAGGGTGGGCTATAGGCTTGGGGTGTGGGGCTGGCCAATTTCATCAGCCGGATTCGGAACGGGGCGAGACTTTGCAGAGCCCCTCCATGTGCCAAAAATAGGCCGCGGGCACAGCCGTGCCACAAAAAGGCCACGGGCACAACCGTGCCCCAAAACTAGCGCCCGACGCCTGGGGCGCCAAGTTCGTCCTGCGGAAAAATGGCCACAAATTGGGTGGGCTATAGCCTTGGGGTGTGGGGCTGGCCAACTTCGTCCGCCGGACTCGGAATGGGGCGAGACTTTGCAGAGCCCCTCCGTGTGCCAAAAAAAGGCCGCGGGCACAGCCGTGCCCCAAAACGAGCGCCCGACGCGTGGGGCGCCAATTTCCTCCTGCGGAAAAATGGCCACAAATTGGGTGGGCTATAGCCTTGGGGTGTGGGGCAGGCCAACTTCGTCCGCCGGACTCGGAATGGGGCGAGACTTTGCGAGGCCCCTCCGTTTGCAAAAAATAGGCCGCGGGCACAGCCTTGCCCCAAAACCCGCGCCCGATGCCTGGGGCGCCAAGTTCGTCCTGCGGAAAAATGGCCACAAATTGGGTGGGCTATAGCCTTGGGGTGTGGGGCTGGCCAACTTCCTCCGCCGGACTCGGAATGGGGCGAGACTTTGCGAGGCCCCTCTGTGTGGCAAAAATAGGCCGCGGGCACAGCCGGGCCCCAAAACGGGCGCCCGACGCCTGGGGCGCCAAGTTCGTCCTGCGGAAAAATGGCCACAAATTGGGTGGGCTATAGCCTTGGGGTGTGGGGCTGGCCAACTTCGTCCGCCGGACTCGGAATGGGGCGAGACTTTGCGAGGCCCCTCCGTGTGCCAAAAATAGGCCGCGGGCACAGTTGAGCCCCAAAACGAGCTCCCGACGCCTGGGGCGCCAAGTTCGTCCTGCGGAAAAATGGCCAAAAAACGGGTGGGCTATAGCCTTGGGGTTTGGGGCTGGCCAACTTCGTCCGCCGTACTCGGAATGGGGCGAGACTTTGCAAAGCCCCTCCATGTCCAAAAAAAAGGCCGCGGGCCCAGCCGTGCCCCAAAACGAGCGCACGACGCCTGGGATGCCAAGTTCGTCCTGCGGAAAAAAGGACAAAAAAAGGGTGGGCTATAGGCTTGGGGTGTGGGGCTGGCCAATTTCATCAGCCGGATTCGGAACGGGGCGAGACTTTGCGAGGCCCCTCCGTGTGCCAAAAATAGGCCGCGGGCACAGCCGTGCCACAAAAAGGCCACGGGCACAACCGTGCCCCAAAACTAGCGCCCGACGCCTGGGGCGCCAAGTTCGTCCTGCGGAAAAATGGCCACAAATTGGGTGGGCTATAGCCTTGGGGTGTGGGGCTGGCCAACCTTGTCCGCCGGACTCGGAATGGGGCGAGACTTTGCAGAGCCCCTCCGTGTGCCAAAAAAAGGCCGCGGGCACAGCCGTGCCCCAAAACGAGCGCCCGACGCGTGGGGCGCCAAGTTCCTCCTGCGGAAAAATGGCCACAAATTGGGTGGGCTATAGCCTTGGGGTGAGGGGCAGGCCAACTTCGTCCGCCGGACTCGGAATGGGGCGAGACTTTGCGAGGCCCCTCCGTTTGCAAAAAATAGGCCGCGGGCACAGCCTTGCCCCAAAACCCGCGCCCGATGCCTGGGGCGCCAAGTTCGTCCTGCGGAAAAATGGCCACAAATTGGGTGGGCTATAGCCTTGGGGTGTGGGGCTGGCCAACTTCCTCCGCCGGACTCGGAATGGGGCGAGACTTAGCGAGGCCCCTCTGTGTGGCAAAAATAGGCCGCGGGCACAGCCGGGCCCCAAAACGGGCGCCCGACGCCTGGGGCGCCAAGTTCGTCCTGCGGAAAAATGGCCACAAATTGGGTGGGCTATAGCCTTGGGGTGTGGGGCTGGCCAACTTCGTCCGCCGGACTCGGAATGGGGCGAGGCTTTGGAGGCCCATCCGTGTGCCAAAAATAGGCCGCGGGCACAGCCTTGCCCCAAAACCAGCGCCCGATGCCTGGGGCGCCAAGTTCGTCCTGCGGAAAAATGGCCACGAATTGGGTGGGCTATAGCCTTGGGGTGTGGGGCTGGCCAACTTCCTCCGCCGGACTCGGAATGGGGCGAGACTTTGCGAGGCCCCACTGTGTGGCAAAAATAGGCCGCGGGCACAGCCGTGCCCCAAAACGGGCGCCCGACGCCTGGGGCGCCAAGTTCGTCCTGCGGAAAAAAGGCCAAAAAACGGGTGGGCTATAGTCTTGGGGTGTCGGGCTGGCCAACTTCGTCCGCCGGACTTGGAATGGGGCGACCCTTTGCGAGGCCCCTCCGTGTGCCAAAAATAGGTCGCGGGCACAGTTGAGCCCCAAAACGAGCTCCCGACGCCTGGGGCGCCAAGTTCGTCCTGCGGAAAAATGGCCAAAAAACGGGTGGGCTATAGCCTTGGGGTTTGGGGCTGGCCAACTTCGTCCGCCGTACTCGGAATGGGGCGAGACTTTGCAAAGCCCCTCCATGTCCAAAAAAAAGGCCGCGGGCCCAGCCGTGCCCCAAAACGAGCGCACGACGCCTGGGGCGCCAAGTTCGTCCTGCGGAAAAATGGCCACAAATTGGGTGGGCTATAGCCTTGGGGTGTGGGGCAGGCCAACTTCGTCCGCCGGACTCGGAATGGGCCGAGACTTTGCGAGGCCCATCCGTGTGCCAAAAATAGGCCGCGGGCACAGCCGTGCCAAAAACCAGCGCCCGACGCCTGGGGCGCCAAGTTCGTCCAGCGGAAAAATGGCCACAAATTGGGTGGGCTATAGCCTTGGGGTGTGGGGCTGGCCAACTTCCTCCGCCGGACTCGGAATGGGGCGAGACTTTGCGAGGCCCCTCCGTTTGCCAAAAATAGGCCGCGGGCACAGCCGTGCCCCAAAACAGGCGCCCGACGCCTGGGGCGCCAAGTTCGTCCTGCGAAAAAATGGCCACAAATTGGGTGGGCTATAGCCTTGGGGTGTGGGGCTGGCCAACTTCGTCCGCCGGACTCGGAATGGGGCGAGGCTTTGGAGGCCCATCCGTGTGCCAAAAATAGGCCGCGGGCACAGCCTTGCCCCAAAACCAGCGCCCGATGCCTGGGGCGCCAAGTTCGTCCTGCGGAAAAATGGCCACGAATTGGGTGGGCTATAGCCTTGGGGTGTGGGGCTGGCCAACTTCCTCCGCCGGACTCGGAATGGGGCGAGACTTTGCGAGGCCCCACTGTGTGGCAAAAATAGGCCGCGGGCACAGCCGGGCCCCAAAACGGGCGCCCGACGCCTGGGGCGCCAAGTTCGTCCTGCGGAAAAATGGCCACAAATTGGGTGGGCTATAGCCTTGGGGTGTGGGGCTGGCCAACTTCGTCCGCCGGACTCGGAATGGGGCGAGACTTTGCGAGGCCCCTCCGTGTGCCAAAAATAGGCCGCGGGCACAGCCGTGCCCCAAAACGAGCGCCCGACGCCTGGGGCGCCAAGTTCGTCCTGCAGAAAAAAGGCCAAAAAAAGGGTGGGCTATAGTCTTGGGGTGTGGGGCTGGCCAATTTCATCCGCCGGACTCGGAACGGGGCGAGACTTTGCGAGGGTCCCTACGTGTGCCAAAAATAGGCCGCGGGCACAACCGTGCCCCACAACCAGCGCCCGACGCTTGGGGCGCCAAGTTCGTCCTGCGGAAAAATGGCCACAAATTGGTTTGGATATAGCCTTGGGGTGTGGGGCTGGCCAACTTCGTCCGCCGGACTCGGAATGGGGCGAGACTTTGCGAGGCCCCTCCGTGTACCAAAAAAAGGCCGCGGGCACAGCCGTGCCCCAAAACGCGGGCCCGACGCCTGGGGCGCCAAGTTCGTCCTGCGGAAAAATGGCCACAAATTGGGTGGGCTATAGCCTTGGGGTGTGGGGCTGGCCTACTTCGTCCGCTGGACTCGGAATGGGGCGAGACTTTGCGAGGCCCATCCGTGCGCCAAAAATAGGCCGCGGGCACAGCCGTACCCCAAAACCAGCGCCCGACGCCTGGGGCCCCAAGTTCGTCCAGCGGAAAAAAGGCCACAAATTGGGTGCGCTATAGCCTTGGGGTGTGGGGCTGGCCAACTTCCTCCGCCGGACTCGGAATGGGGCGAGACTTTGCAGAGCCCCTCCGTGTGCCAAGAAAAGGCCGCGGGCACAGCCGTGCCCCAAAACGAGCGCCCGACGCCTGGGGCGCCAAGTTCGTCCTGCGGAAAAAAGGCCAAAAAACGGGTGGGCTATAGTCTTTGGGTGTGGGGCTGGCCAACTTCGTCCGCCGGACTCGGAATGGGGCGAGACTTTGCGAGGCCCCTCCGTGTGCCAAAAATAGGTCGCGGGCACAGCCGTGCCCCAAAACAAGCGCCCGACGCCTGGGGCGCCAAGTTTGTCCTGCGGAAAAATGGCCACAAATTGGGTGGGCTATAGCCTTGGGGTGTGGGGCTGGCCAACTTCGTCCGCCGGACTCGGAATGGGGCGTGACTTTGCGAGGCCCCTCCGTGGGCCAAAAAAAGGCCGCGGGCACAGCCGTGCCGCAAAACGAGCGCCCGACGCCTGGGGCGCCAAGTTCGTCCTGCGGAAAAAAGGCCAAAAAACGGGTGGGCTATAGTCTTGGGGTGTGGGGCTGGCCAACTTCGTCCGCCGGACTCGGAATGGGGCGAGACTTTGCGAGGCCCCTCCGTGTGCCAAAAAAAGGCCGCGGGCACAGCCGTGCCCCAAAACGAGCGCCCGACGCCTGGGGCGCCAAGTTCGTCCTGCGGAAAAAAGGCCAAAAAAAGGGTGGGCTATAGGCTTGGGGTGTGGGGCTGGCCAACTTCATCCGCCGGACTCGGAACGGGGCGAGACTTTGCGAGGCCCTCCGTGTGCCAAAAATAGGCCGCGGGCACAGCCGTGCCCCAAAACGGGCACCCGACGCCTGGGGCGCCAAGTTCGTCCTGCGGAAAAAAGTCCAAAAAACGTGTGGGCTATAGTCTTGGTGTGTGGGGCTGGCCAACTTCATCCTCCGGACTCGGAACGGGGCGAGACTTTGCGAGGCCCCTACGTGTGCCAAAAATAGGCCGCTGGCACAGCCGTGCCCCAAAACGGGGGCCCGACGCCTGGGGCACCAAGTCCGTCCTGCGGAAAAAAGGCCAAAAAACGGGTGGGCTATAGTCTTGGGGTGTGGGGCTGGCCCACTTCGTCCGCCGGACTCGGAATGGGGCGAGACTTTGTGGGGCCCCTCCGTGTGCCAAAAATAGACCGCGGGCACAGCCGTGCCCCAAAACCAGCGCCCGACGCCTGGGGCGCCAAGTTCGTCCTGCGGAAAAAAGGCCAAAAAACGGGTGGGCTATAGTCTTGGGTTGTGGGGCTGGCCAACTTCGTCCGCCGGACTCGGAATGGGGCGAGACTTTGTGGGGCCCCTCCGTGTGCCAAAAATAGACCGCGGGCACAGCCGTGCCCCAAAACCAGCGCCCAACGCCTGGGGCGCCAAGTTTGTCATGCGGAAAAATGGCCACAAATTGGGTGGGCTATAGCCTTGGGGTGTGGGGCTGGCGAACTTCGTCCGCCGGACTCGGAATGGGGCGAGACTTTGCGAGGCCCCTCCGTGTGCCAAAAATAGGTCGCGGGCGCAGCCGTGCCCCAAAACTAGCGCCCGACGCCTGGGGCGCCAAGTTCGTCCTGCGGAAAAATGGCCACAAATTGGGTGGCCTATAGCCTTGGGGTGTGGGGCTGGCCAACTTCGTCCGCCGGACTCGGAATGGGGCGAGACTTTGCGAGGCCCCTCTGTGTGCCAAAAAAAGGCCGCGGGCACAGCCGTGCCCCAAAACGAGCGCCCGACGCCTGGGGCGCCAAGTTCGTCCTGCGGAAAAAAGGCCAAAAAAAGGGTGGGCTATAGGCTTGGGGTGTGGGGCTGGCCAACTTCATCCGCCGGACTCGGAATGGGACGAGACTTTGCGAGGCCCCTCCGTGTGCCAAAAATAGGTCGCGGGCGCAGCCGTGCCCCAAAACTAGCGCCCGACGCCTGGGGCGCCAAGTTCGTCCTGCGGAAAAATGGCCACAAATTGGGTGGGCTATAGCCTTGGGGTGTGGGGCTGGCCAACTTCGTCCGCCGGACACGAAATGGGGCGAGTATTTGCGAGGCCCATCCGTGTGCCAAAAATAGGCCGTGGTCACAGCCGTGCCCCAAAACGGGCGCCCGACGCCTGGGGCGCCAAGTTCGTCCTGCGGAAAAAAGGCCAAAAAACGGATGGGCTATAGTCTTGGGGTGTGGGGCTGGCCAACTTCGTCCGCCGGACTCGGAATGGGGCGAGACTTTGCGAGGCCCCTCCGTGTGCCAAAAATAGGTCGCGGGCGCAGCCGTGCCCCAAAACTAGCGCCCGACGCCTGGGGCGCCAAGTTCGTCCTGCGGAAAAATGGCCACAAATTGGGTGGGCTATAGCCTTGGGGTGTGGGGCTGGCCAACTTCGTCCGCCGGACTCGGAATGGGGCGAGTATTTGCGAGGCCCATCCGTGTGCCAAAAAAAGGCCGTGGGCACAGCCGTGCCCCAAAACGGGCGCCCGACGCCTGGGGCGCCAAGTTCGTCCTGCGGAAAAAAGGCCAAAAAACGGATGGGCTATAGTCTTGGGGTGTGGGGCTGGCCAACTTCGTCCGCCGGACTCGGAATGGGGCGAGACTTTGCGAGGCCCCTCCGTGTGCCAAAAATATACCGCGGGCACAGCCGTGCCCCAAAACGGGCGCCCGACGCTTGGGGCGCCAAGTTCGTCCTGCGGAAAAATGGCCACAAATTGGGTGGCCTCTAGCCTTGGGGTGTGGGGCTGGCCAACTTCGTCCGCCGGACTCGGAATGGGGCGAGACTTGGCGAGGCCCCTCCGTGTGCCAAAAACAGGCCGCGGGCACAGCCGTGCCCCAAAACGGGCGCCCGACGCCTGGGGCGCCAAGTTCGTCCTGCGGAAAAATGGCCACAAATTGGGTGGGCTATAGCCTTGGGGTGTGGGGCTGGCCAACTTCCTCCGCCGGACTCGGATGGGGGCGAGACTTTGCGAGGCCCCTCCGTGTGCCAAAAATAGGCCGCGGGCACAGCCGTGCCCCAAAACCAGCGCCCGACGCCTGGGGCGCCAAGTTCGTCCTGCGGAAAAATAGCCACAAATTGGGTGGGCTATAGCCTTGGGGTGTGGGGCTGGCCAACTTCCTCCGCCGGACTCGGAATGGGGCGAGACTTTGCGAGGCCCCTCCGTGTGCCAAAAAAAGCCCGCGGGCACAGCCGTGCCCCAAAACTAGCGCCCGACGCCTGGGGCGCCAAGTTCGTCCTGCGGAAAAATGGCCACAAATTGGGTGGGCTATAGCCTTGGGGTGTGGGGCTGGCCAACTTCGTCCGCCGGACTGGGAATGGGGCGAGACTTTGCGAGGCCCATCCGTGTGCTAAAAATAGGCCACGGGCACAGCCGTGCCCCAAAACCAGCGCCCGACGCCTGGGGCGCCAAGTTCGTCCTGCGGAAAAATGGCCACAAATTGGGTGGGCTATAGCCTTGGGGTGTGGGGCTGGCCAACTTCCTCCGCCGGACTCGGAATGGGGTGAGACTTTACGAGGCCCCTCCGTGTGCCAAAAATAGTCCGCCGGCACAGCCGTGCCCCAAAACGAGCGCCCGACGCCTGGGGCGCCAAGTTCGTCCTGCGGAAAAAAGGCCAAAAAAAGGGTGGGCTATAGTCTTGGGGTGTGGGGCTGGCCAACTTCATCCGCCGGACTCGGAACGGGGTGAGACTTTGCGAGGCCCCTCCGTGTGCCAAAAATAGGCCGCGGGCACAGCCGTGCCCCAAAACAAGCGCCCGACGCCTGGGGCGCCAAGTTCGTCCTGCGGAAAAATGGCCACAAATTGGGTGGGCTATAGCCTTGGGGTGTGGGGCTGGCCCACTTCGTCCGCCGGACTCGGAATGGGGCGAGACTTTGCGACGCCCCTCTGTGTGCCAAAAAAAGGCCGTGGGCACAGCCGTGCCCCAAAACAGGCGCCCGACGCCTGGGGCGCCAAGTTCGTCCTGCGAAAAAATGGCCACAAATTGGGTGGGCTATAGCCTTGGGGTGTGGGGCTGGCCAACTTCATCCGCCGGACTCGGAACGAGGTGAGACTTTGCGAGGCCCCTCCGCGTGCCAAAAATAGGCCACGGGCACGGCCGTGCCGCAAAACGGGCGCCCGACGCCTGGGGCGCCACGTTCGTCCTGCGGAAAAAAGGCCAAAAAACGGGTGGGCTATAGTCTTGGGGTGTGGGGCTGGCCAACTTCGTCCGCCGGACTCGGAACGAGGTGAGACTTTGCGAGGCCCCTCCGCGTGCCAAAAATAGGCCACGGGCCCGGCCGTGATGCAAAACGGGCGCCCGACGCCTGGGGCGCCACGTTCGTCCTGCGGAAAAAAGGCCAAAAAACGGGTGGGCTATAGTCTTGGGGTGTGTGGCTGGCCAACTTCGTCCGCCGGACTCGGAATGGGGTGAGACTTTGTGGGGCCCCTACGTGTGCCAAAAATAGACCGCGGGCACAGCCGTGCCCCAAAACAAGCGCCCGACGCCTGGGGCGCCAAGTTCGTCCTGCGGAAAAAAGGCCAAAAAACGGATGGGCTATAGTCTTGGGGTGTGGGGCTGGCCAACTACGTCCGCCGGACTCGGAATGGGGCGAGACTTTGCGAGGCCCCTCCGTGTGCCAAAAAAAGGCCGCGGGCACAGCCGTGCCCCAAAACGAGCGCCCGACGCCTGGGGCGCCAAGTTCGTCCTGCGGAAAAAAGGCCAAAAAAAGGGTGGGCTATAGGCTTGGGGTGTGGGGCTGGCCAACTTCATCCGCCGGACTCGGAACGGGGCGAGACTTTGCGAGGCCCCTCCGTGTGCCAAAAATAGGCCGCGGGCACAGCCGTGCCCCAAAACGGGCGCCCGACGCCTGCGGCGCCAAGTTCGTCCTGCGGAAAAAAAGGCCAAGAAACGGGTGGGCTATAGTCTTGGGGTGTGGGGCTGGCCGACTTCGTCCGCCGGACTCGGAATGGGGCGAGACTTTGTGGGGCCCCTCCGTGTGCCAAAAATAGACCGCGGGCACAGCCGTGCCCCAAAACCAGCGCCCGACGCCTGGGGCGCCAAGTTCGTCCTGCGGAAAAAAGGCCAAAAAACGGGTGGGCTATAGTCTTGGGGTGTGGGGCTGGCCAACTTCGTCTGCCGGACTCGGAATGGGGCGAGACTTTGTGGGGCCCCTCCGTGTGCCAAAAATAGACCGCGGGCACAGCTGTGCCCCAAAACAAGCGCCCGACGCCTGGGGCGCCAAGTTCGTCCTGCGGAAAAATGGCCACAAATTGGGTGGGCTATAGCCTTGGGTTGAGAGGCTGGCCAACTTCGTCCGCCGGACTCGGAATGGGGCGAGATTTTGCGAGGCCCCACCGTGTGCCAAAAAAAGGCCGCGGGCACAGCCGTGCCCCAAAACGAGCGCCCGACGCCTGGGGCGCCAAGTTCTTCCTGCGGAAAAAAGGACAAAAAAAGGGTGGGCTATAGGCTTGGGGTGTGGGGCTGGCCAATTTCATCAGCCGGATTCGGAACGGGGCGAGACTTTGCAGAGCCCCTCCATGTGCCAAAAATAGGCCGCGGGCACAGCCGTGCCACAAAAAGGCCACGGGCACAACCGTGCCCCAAAACTAGCGCCCGACGCCTGGGGCGCCAAGTTCGTCCTGCGGAAAAATGGCCACAAATTGGGTGGGCTATAGCCTTGGGGTGTGGGGCTGGCCAACTTCGTCCGCCGGACTCGGAATGGGGCGAGACTTTGCAGAGCCCCTCCGTGTGCCAAAAAAAGGCCGCGGGCACAGCCGTGCCCCAAAACGAGCGCCCGACGCGTGGGGCGCCAAGTTCCTCCTGCGGAAAAATGGCCACAAATTGGGTGGGCTATAGCCTTGGGGTGTGGGGCTGGCCAACTTCCTCCGCCGGACTCGGATGGGGGCGAGACTTTGCGAGGCCCCTCCGTGTGCCAAAAATAGGCCGCGGGCACAGCCGTGCCCCAAAACCAGCGCCCGACGCCTGGGGCGCCAAGTTCGTCCTGCGGAAAAATAGCCACAAATTGGGTGGGCTATAGCCTTGGGGTGTGGGGCTGGCCAACTTCCTCCGCCGGACTCGGAATGGGGCGAGACTTTGCGAGGCCCCTCCGTGTGCCAAAAAAAGCCCGCGGGCACAGCCGTGCCCCAAAACTAGCGCCCGATGCCTGGGGCGCCAAGTTCGTCCTGCGGAAAAATGGCCACAAATTGGGTGGGCTATAGCCTTGGGGTGTGGGGCTGGCCAACTTCCTCCGCCGGACTCGGAATGGGGCGAGACTTTGCGAGGCCCCTCTGTGTGGTAAAAATAGGCCGCGGGCACAGCCGGGCCCCAAAACAGGCGCCCGACGCCTGGGGCGCCAAGTTCGTCCTGCGGAAAAATGGCCACAAATTGGGTGGGCTATAGCCTTGGGGTGTGGGGCTGGCCAACTTCGTCCGCCGGACTCGGAATGGGGCGAGACTTTGCGAGGCCCCTCCGTGTGCCAAAAATAGGCCGCGGGCACAGTTGAGCCCCAAAACGAGCTCCCGACGCCTGGGGCGCCAAGTTCGTCCTGCGGAAAAATGGCCAAAAAACGGGTGGGCTATAGCCTTGGGGTTTGGGGCAGGCCAACTTCGTCCGCCGTACTCGGAATGGGGCGAGACTTTGCAAAGCCCCTCCATGTCCAAAAAAAAGGCCGCGGGCCCAGCCGTGCCCCAAAACGAGCGCACGACGCCTGGGACGCCAAGTTCGTCCTGCGGAAAAAAGGACAAAAAAAGGGTGGGCTATAGGCTTGGGGTGTGGGGCTGGCCAATTTCATCAGCCGGATTCGGAACGGGGCGAGACTTTGCGAGGCCCCTCCGTGTGCCAAAAATAGGCCGCGGGCACAGCCGTGCCACAAAAAGGCCACGGGCACAACCGTGCCCCAAAACTAGCGCCCGACGCCTGGGGCGCCAAGTTCGTCCTGCGGAAAAATGGCCACAAATTGGGTGGGCTATAGCCTTGGGGTGTGGGGCTGGCCAACCTTGTCCGCCGGACTCGGAATGGGGCGAGACTTTGCAGAGCCCCTCCGTGTGCCAAAAAAAGGCCGCGGGCACAGCCGTGCCCCAAAACGAGCGCCCGACGCGTGGGGCGCCAAGTTCCTCCTGCGGAAAAATGGCCACAAATTGGGTGGGCTATAGCCTTGGGGTGAGGGGCAGGCCAACTTCGTCCGCCGGACTCGGAATGGGGCGAGACTTTGCGAGGCCCCTCCGTTTGCAAAAAATAGGCCGCGGGCACAGCCTTGCCCCAAAACCCGCGCCCGATGCCTGGGGCGCCAAGTTCGTCCTGCGGAAAAATGGCCACGAATTGGGTGGGCTATAGCCTTGGGGTGTGGGGCTGGCCAACTTCCTCCGCCGGACTCGGAATGGGGCGAGACTTTGCGAGGCCCCACTGTGTGGCAAAAATAGGCCGCGGGCACAGCCGTGCCCCAAAACGAGCGCCCGACGCCTGGGGCGCCAAGTTCGTCCTGCGGAAAAAAGGCCAAAAAACGGGTGGGCTATAGTCTTGGGGTGTCGGGCTGGCCAACTTCGTCCGCCGGACTTGGAATGGGGCGACCCTTTGCGAGGCCCCTCCGTGTGCCAAAAATAGGTCGCGGGCACAGTTGAGCCCCAAAACGAGCTCCCGACGCCTGGGGCGCCAAGTTCGTCCTGCGGAAAAATGGCCAAAAAACGGGTGGGCTATAGCCTTGGGGTTTGGGGCTGGCCAACTTCGTCCGCCGTACTCGGAATGGGGCGAGACTTTGCAAAGCCCCTCCATGTCCAAAAAAAAGGCCGCGGGCCCAGCCGTGCCCCAAAACGAGCGCACGACGCCTGGGGCGCCAAGTTCGTCCTGCGGAAAAATGGCCACAAATTGGGTGGGCTATAGCCTTGGGGTGTGGGGCAGGCCAACTTCGTCCGCCGGACTCGGAATGGGCCGAGACTTTGCGAGGCCCATCCGTGTGCCAAAAATAGGCCGCGGGCACAGCCGTGCCAAAAACCAGCGCCCGACGCCTGGGGCGCCAAGTTCGTCCAGCGGAAAAATGGCCACAAATTGGGTGGGCTATAGCCTTGGGGTGTGGGGCTGGCCAACTTCCTCCGCCGGACTCGGAATGGGGCGAGACTTTGCGAGGCCCCTCCGTTTGCCAAAAATAGGCCGCGGGCACAGCCGTGCCCCAAAACAGGCGCCCGACGCCTGGGGCGCCAAGTTCGTCCTGCGAAAAAATGGCCACAAATTGGGTGGGCTATAGCCTTGGGGTGTGGGGCTGGCCAACTTCGTCCGCCGGACTCGGAATGGGGCGAGGCTTTGGAGGCCCATCCGTGTGCCAAAAATAGGCCGCGGGCACAGCCTTGCCCCAAAACCAGCGCCCGATGCCTGGGGCGCCAAGTTCGTCCTGCGGAAAAATGGCCACGAATTGGGTGGGCTATAGCCTTGGGGTGTGGGGCTGGCCAACTTCGTCCGCCGGACTCGGAATGGGGCGAGACTTTGCGAGGCCCCTCCGTGTGCCAAAAATAGGCCGCGGGCACAGCCGTGCCCCAAAACGAGCGCCCGACGCCTGGGGCGCCAAGTTCGTCCTGCGGAAAAAAGGCCAAAAAAAGGGTGGGCTATAGTCTTGGGGTGTGGGGCTGGCCAATTTCATCCGCCGGACTCGGAACGGGGCGAGACTTTGCGAGGTCCCTACGTGTGCCAAAAATAGGCCGCGGGCACAACCGTGCCCCACAACCAGCGCCCGACGCTTGGGGCGCCAAGTTCGTCCTGCGGAAAAATGGCCACAAATTGGTTTGGATATAGCCTTGGGGTGTGGGGCTGGCCAACTTCGTCCGCCGGACTCGGAATGGGGCGAGACTTTGCGAGGCCCCTCCGTGTACCAAAAAAAGGCCGCGGGCACAGCCGTGCCCCAAAACGCGGGCCCGACGCCTGGGGCGCCAAGTTCGTCCTGCGGAAAAATGGCCACAAATTGGGTGGGCTATAGCCTTGGGGTGTGGGGCTGGCCTACTTCGTCCGCTGGACTCGGAATGGGGCGAGACTTTGCGAGGCCCATCCGTGCGCCAAAAATAGGCCGCGGGCACAGCCGTACCCCAAAACCAGCGCCCGACGCCTGGGGCCCCAAGTTCGTCCAGCGGAAAAAAGGCCACAAATTGGGTGCGCTATAGCCTTGGGGTGTGGGGCTGGCCAACTTCCTCCGCCGGACTCGGAATGGGGCGAGACTTTGCAGAGCCCCTCCGTGTGCCAAGAAAAGGCCGCGGGCACAGCCGTGCCCCAAAACGAGCGCCCGACGCCTGGGGCGCCAAGTTCGTCCTGCGGAAAAAAGGCCAAAAAACGGGTGGGCTATAGTCTTTGGGTGTGGGGCTGGCCAACTTCGTCCGCCGGACTCGGAATGGGGTGAGACTTTGCGAGGCCCCTCCGTGTGCCAAAAATAGGTCGCGGGCACAGCCGTGCCCCAAAACAAGCGCCCGACGCCTGGGGCGCCAAGTTTGTCCTGCGGAAAAATGGCCACAAATTGGGTGGGCTATAGCCTTGGGGTGTGGGGCTGGCCAACTTCGTCCGCCGGACTCGGAATGGGGCGTGACTTTGCGAGGCCCCTCCGTGGGCCAAAAAAAGGCCGCGGGCACAGCCGTGCCGCAAAACGAGCGCCCGACGCCTGGGGCGCCAAGTTCGTCCTGCGGAAAAAAGGCCAAAAAACGGGTGGGCTATAGTCTTGGGGTGTGGGGCTGGCCAACTTCGTCCGCCGGACTCGGAATGGGGCGAGACTTTGCGAGGCCCCTCCGTGTGCCAAAAAAAGGCCGCGGGCACAGCCGTGCCCCAAAACGAGCGCCCGACGCCTGGGGCGCCAAGTTCGTCCTGCGGAAAAAAGGCCAAAAAAAGGGTGGGCTATAGGCTTGGGGTGTGGGGCTGGCCAACTTCATCCGCCGGACTCGGAACGGGGCGAGACTTTGCGAGGCCCTCCGTGTGCCAAAAATAGGCCGCGGGCACAGCCGTGCCCCAAAACGGGCACCCGACGCCTGGGGCGCCAAGTTCGTCCTGCGGAAAAAAGTCCAAAAAACGTGTGGGCTATAGTCTTGGTGTGTGGGGCTGGCCAACTTCGTCCGCCGGACTCGGAATGGGGCGAGACTTTGCGAGGCCCCTCCGTGTCCCAAAAATAGGTCGTGGGCACAGCCGTGCCCCAAAACTAGCGCCCGACGCCTGGGGCGCCAAGTTCGTCCTGCGGAAAAATGGCCACAAATTGGGTGGGCTATAACCTTGGGGTGTGGGGCTGGCCAACTTCATCCGCCGGACTCGGAACGGGGTGAGACTTTGCGACGCCCCTCCGTGTGCCAAAAATAGGCCGCGGGCACAGCCGTGCCCCAAAACGGGCACCCGACGCCTGGGCGCCAAGTTCGTCCTGCGGAAAAAAGGCCAAAAAACGTGTGGGCTATAGTCTTGGTGTGTGGGGCTGGCCAACTTCGTCCGCCGGACTCGGAATGGGGCGAGACTTTGCGAGGCCTCTCCGTCTGCCAAAAATAGGCCGCGGGCACAGCCGTGCCCCAAAACGGGCGCCCGACGCCTGGGGCGCCAAGTTCGTCCTGCGGAAAAAAGGCCAAAAAACGGGTGGGCTGTAGTCTTGGGGTGTGGGGATGGCCAACTTTGTCCGCCGGACTCGGAATGGGGCGAGACTTTGTGGGGCCCCTTCGTGTGCCAAAAATAGACCGCGGGCATAGCCGTGCCCCAAAACCAGCGCCCGACGCCAGGGGCGCCAAGTTCGTCCTGCGGAAAAATGGCCACAAATTGGATGGGCTATAGCCTAGGGTGTGGGGCTGGCCAACTTCGTCCGCCGGACTCGGAATGGGACGAGACTTTGCGAGGCCCCTCCGTGTGCCAAAAATAGGCCACGGGCTCAGCCGTGCCCCAAAACGGGCACCCGACGCCCAGGGCGCCAAGTTTGTCCTGCGGAAAAATGGCCACAAATTGGGTGGGCTATAGTCTTGGGGTGTGGGGCTGGCCAACTTCGTCCGCCGGACTCGGAACGGGGCGAGACTTTGCGAGGCCCCTCCGGGTGCCAAAAATAGGCCGCGGGCACAGCCGTGCCCCAAAACTAGCGCCCCACGCCTGGGGCACCAAGTTCGTCCTGCGGAAAAATGGCCACAAATTGGGTGGGCTATAGCCTTCGGGTGTGGGGCTGGCCAACTTCGTCCGCTGGACTCGGAATGGGGCGAGACTTTGAGAGGCCCCTCCGTGTGCCAAAAATAGGTCGCGGGCACAGCCGTGCCCCTAAACGAGCGCCCGACGCCTGGGGCGCCAAGTTCGTCCTGCGGAAAAAAGGCCAAAAAAAGGGTGGGCTATAGGCTTGGGGTGTGGGGCTGTCCAACTTCATCCGCTGGACTCGGAACGGGGCGAGACTTTGCGAGGCCCCTCCGTGTGCCAAAAATAGGCCGCGGGCACAACCGTGCCCCAAAATTAGCGCCCGACGCCTGGGGCGCCAAGTTCGTCCTGCGGAAAAATGGCCACAAATTGGGTGGGCTATAGCCTTGGGGTGTGGGGCTGGCCAATTTCGTCCGCCGGACTCGGAATGGGGCGAGACTTTGCGAGGCCCCTCCGTGTGCCAAAAAAAGGCCGCGGGCACAGCAGTGCCCCAAAACGAGCGCCCGACCCCTGGGGCGCCATGTTCGTCCTGCGGAAAAATGCCAGAAATTGGGTGGGCTATAGCCTTGGTGTGTAGGGCTGGCCAACTTCGTCCGCCGGACTCGGAATGGGGCGAGACTTTGCGAGGCCCCTCCGTGTGCCAAAAATAGACCGCGGGCACAGCCGTGCCCCAAAACCAGCGCCCGACGCCTGGGGCGCCAAGTTCATCCTGCGGAAAAAAGGCCACAAATTGGGTGGGCTATAGCCTTGGGGTGTGGGGCTGGCCAACTTCATCCGCCGGACTCGGAATGGGGCGAGACTTTGCGAGGCCCCTCCGTGTGCCAAAAATAGACCGCGGGCACAGCCGTGCCCCAAAACCAGCGCCCGACGCCTGGGGCGCCAAGTTCGTCCTGCGGAAAAATGGCCACAAATTGGGTGGGCTATAGCCTTGGGGTGTGGGGCTGGCCCACTTCGTCCGCCGGACTCGGAATGGGGCGAGACTTTGCGAGGCCCCTCCGTGTGCCAAAAATAGGCCGCGAGCACAGCCGTGCCCCAAAACGAGCGCCCGACGCCTGGGGCGCCAAGTTCATCCTGCGGAAAAAAGGCCAAAAAACGGGTGGGCTATAGTCTTGGGGTGTGGGGCTGGCCATCTTCATCCGCCGGACTCGGAATGGGGCGAGACTTTGCGAGGCCCCTCCGCGTGCTAAAAATAGACCGCGGGCACAGCCGTGCCCCAAAACCAGCGCCCGACGCCTGGGGCGCCAAGTTCATCCTGCGGAAAAAAGGCCACAAATTGGGTGGGCTATAGCCTTGGGGTGTGGGGCTGGCCAACTTCATCCGCCGGACTCGGAATGGGGCGAGACTTTGCGAGGCCCCTCCGTGTGCCAAAAATAGACCGCGGGCACAGCCGTGCCCCAAAACCAGCGCCCGACGCCTGGGGCGCCAAGTTCATCCTGCGGAAAAAAGGCCACAAATTGGGTGGGCTATAGCCTTGGGGTGTGGGGCTGGCAAACTTCATCCGCCGGACTCGGAATGGGGCGAGACTTTGCGAGGCCCCTCCGTGTGCCAAAAATAGACCGCGGGCACAGCCGTGCCCCAAAACCAGCGCCCGACACCTGGGGCGCCAAGTTCGTCTTGCGGAAAAATGGCCACAAATTGGGTGGGCTATAGCCTTAGGTTGTGGGGCTGGCCCACTTCGTCCGCCGGACTCGGAATGGGGCGAGACTTTGCGAGGCCCCTCCGTGTGCCAAAAATAGGCCGCGGGCACAGCCGTGCCCCAAAACAAGCGCCCGACACCTGGGGCGCCAAGTTCGTCCTGCGGAAAAAAGGCCACAAATTGGGTGGGCTATAGCCTTGGGGTGTGGGGCTGGCCAACTTCATCCGCCGGACTCGGAATGGGGCGAGACTTTGCGAGGCCCCTCCGTGAGCCAAAAATAGACCGCGGGCACAGCCGTGCCCCAAAACCAGCGCCCGACACCTGGGGCGCCAAGTTTGTCCTGCGGAAAAATGGCCACAAATTGGGTGGGCTATAGCCTTGGGGTGTAGGGCTGGCCAACTTCGTCCGCCGGACTCGGAATGGGGCGAGACTTTGCGAGGCCCCTCCGTGTGCCAAAAATAGGCCGCGGTCACAGCCGTGCCCCAAAACAAGCGCCCGACACCTGGGGCGCCAAGTTCGTCCTGCGGAAAAAAGGCCACAAATTGGGTGGGCTATAGCCTTGGGGTGTGGGGCTGGCCAACTTCATCCGCCGGACTCGGAATGGGGCGAGACTTTGCGAGGCCCCTCCGTGAGCCAAAAATAGACCGCGGGCACAGCCGTGCCCCAAAACCAGCGCCCGACACCTGGGGCGCCAAGTTTGTCCTGCGGAAAAATGGCCACAAATTGGGTGGGCTATAGCCTTGGGGTGTAGGGCTGGCCAACTTCGTCCGCCGGACTCGGAATGGGGCGAGACTTTGCGAGGCCCCTCCGTGTGCCAAAAATAGGCCGCGGTCACAGCCGTGCCCCAAAACCAGCGCCCGACACCTGGGGCGCCAAGTTCGTCCTGCGGAAAAAAGGCCAAAAAACGGGTGGGCTATAGTCTTGGGGTGTGGGGCTGGCCAACTTCGTCCGCCGGACACGGAAAGGGGCGAGACTTTGCGAGGCCCCTCCGTGTGCCAAAAATAGACCGCGGGCACAGCCGTGCCCCAAAGCCAGCGCCCGACGCCTGGGGCGCCAAGTTCGTCCTGCGGAAAAATGGCGACAAATTGGGTGGGCTATAGCCTTGGGGTGTGGGGCTGGCCCACTTCGTCCGCCGGACTCGGAATGGGGCGAGACTTTGCGAGGCCCCTCCGTGTGCCAAAAATAGGCCACGGGCACAGCCGTGCCCCAAAACGAGCGCCCGACACCTGGGGCGCCAAGTTCGTCCTGCGGAAAAAAGGCCAAAAAACGGGTGGGCTATAGTCTTGGGGTGTGGGGCTGGCCCACTTCGTCCGCCGGACTCGGAATGGGGCGAGACTTTGCGAGGCCCCTCCGTGTGCCAAAAAAAGGCCGCTGGCACTGCCGTGCCCCAAAACGAGCGCCCGACGCCTGGGGGGCCAAATTCGTCCTGTGGAAAAAAGGCCAAAAAAAGGGTGGGCTATAGGCTTGGGGTGTGGGGCTGGCCAACTTCATCCGCCGGACTCGGAACGGGGCGAGACTTTGCGAGGACCCTCCGTGTGCCAAAAATAGGCCACGGGCACAGCCGTGCCCCAAAACGGGCGCCCGACGCCTGGGGCGCCAAGTTCGTCCTGTGGAAAAAAGGCCAAAAAACGGGTGGGCTATAGTCTTGGGGTGTGGGGCTGGCCATCTTCATCCGCCAGACACGGAATGGGGCGAGACTTTGCGAGGCCCCTCCGTGTGCCAAAAATAGATCGAGGGCACAGCCGTGCCCCAAAACTAGCGCCCGACGCCTGCGGCGCCAAGTTCGTCCTGCGGAAAAATGGCCACAAATTGGGTGGGCTATAGCCTTGGGGTGTGGGGCTGGCCAACTACATCCGCCGGACTCGGAACGGGGCGAGACTTTGCGAGGCCCCTCCGTGTGCCAAAAATAGGTCGCGGGCACAGCCGTGCCCCAAAACTAGCGCCCGACGCCTTGGGCGCCAAGTTCGTCCTGCGGAAAAATGGCCACAAATTGGGTGGGCTATAGCCTTGGGGTGTGGGGCTGGCCCACTTCGTCCGCCAGACTCGGAATGGGGCGAGACTTTGCGAGGCCCCTCCGTGTGCCAAAAATAGGCCGCGGGCACAGCCGTGCCCCAAAACGAGCGCCCGACGCCTGGGGCAACTAGTTCGTCCTGCGGAAAAAAGGCCGAAAAACGGGTGGGCTATAGTCTTGGGGTGTGGGGCTGGCCAACTTCGTCCGCCGGACTCGGAATGGGGCGAGACCTTGCGAGGCCCCTCCGTGTGCAAAAAATGGGTCACGGGCACAGCCGTGCCCCAAAACTAGCGCCCGACGCCTGGGGCGCCAAGTTCGTCCTGCGGAAAAAAGGCCAAAAAACGGGTGGGCTATAGTCTTGCGGTGTGGGGCTGGCCATCTTCGTCCGCCGGACTCGGAATGGGGCGAGACTTTGCGAGGCCCCTCCGTGTGCCAAAAATAGGTCGCGGGCACAGCCGTGCCCCAAAACGAGCGCCCGACACCTGGGGCGCCAAGTTCGTCCTGCGGAAAAAAGGCCAAAAAACGGGTGGGCTATAGTCTTGGGGTGTGGGGCTGGCCCACTTCGTCCGCCGGACTCGGAATGGGGCGAGACTTTGCGAGGCCCCTCCGTGTGCCAAAAAAAGGCCGCGGGCACTGCCGTGCCCCAAAACGAGCGCCCGACGCCTGGGGGGCCAAATTCGTCCTGTGGAAAAAAGGCCAAAAAAAGGGTGGGCTATAGGCTTGGGGTGTGGGGCTGGCCAACTTCATCCGCCGGACTCGGAACGGGGCGAGACTTTGCGAGGACCCTCCGTGTGCCAAAAATAGGCCACGGGCACAGCCGTGCCCCAAAACGAGCGCCCGACGCATGGGGCGCCAAATTCGTCCTGCGGAAAAAAGGCCAAAAAAAGGGTGGGCTATAGGCTTGGGGTGTGGGGCTGGCCAACTTCATCCGCCGGACTCGGAATGGGGCGAGACCTTGCGAGGCCCCTCCGTGTGCAAAAAATGGGTCACGGGCACAGCCGTGCCCCAAAACTAGCGCCCGACGCCTGGGGCGCCAAGTTCGTCCTGCGGAAAAAAGGCCAAAAAACGGGTGGGCTATAGTCTTGCGGTGTGGGGCTGGCCATCTTCGTCCGCCGGACTCGGAATGGGGCGAGACTTTGCGAGGCCCCTCCGTGTGCCAAAAATAGGTCGCGGGCACAGCCGTGCCCCAAAACTAGCGCCCGACACCTGGGGCGCCAAGTTCGTCCTGCGGAAAAAAGGCCAAAAAATGGGTGGGCTATAGTCTTGGGGTGTGGGGCTGGCCAACTTCGTCCGCCGGACTCAGAATGGGGCGAGACTTTGTGGGGCCCCTCCGTGTACCAAAAATAGACCGCGGGCACAGCCGTGCCCCAAAACCAGCGCCCGACGCCTGGGGCGCCAAGTTCGTCCTGCGGAAAAAAGGCCAAAAAACGGGCGGGCTATAGTCTTGGGGTGTGGGGCTGGCCCACTTCGTCCGCCGGACTCGGAATGGGGCGAGACTTTGTGGGGCCCCTCCGTGTGCCAAAAATAGACCGCGGGCACAGCCGTGCCCCAAAACGAGCGCCCGACGCATGGGGCGCCAAATTCGTCCTGCGGAAAAAAGGCCAAAAAAAGGGTGGGCTATAGGCTTGGGGTGTGGGGCTGGCCAACTTCATCCGCCGGACTCGGAACGGGGCGAGACGCGGCGAGGCCCCTCCGTGTGCCAAAAATAGGCCACGGGCACAGCCGTGCCCCAAAACGGGCGCCCGACGCCTGGGGCGCCAAGTTCGTCCTGCGGAAAAAAGGCCAAAAAACGGGTGGGCTATAGTCTTGGGGTGTGGGGCTGGCCCACTTCGTCCGCCGGACTCGGAATGGAGCGAGACTTTGCGAGGCCCCTCCATGTGCCAAAAAAAGACCGCGGGCACAGCCGTGCCCCAAAACGGGCGCCTGACGCCTGGGGCGCCAAGTTCGTCCTTCGGAAAAATGGCCACAAATTGGGTGGGCTATAGCCTTGGGGTGTGGGGCTGGCCCACTTCGTCCGCCAGACTCGGAATGGGGCGAGACTTTACGAGGCCCCTCCGTGTGCCAAAAATAGGCCGCGGGCACAGCCGTGCCCCAAAACGAGCGCCCGACGCCTGGGGAGCCAAGTTCGTCCTGTGGAAAAAAGGCCAAAAAACGGGTGCGCTATAGTCTTGCGGTGTGGGGCTGGCCATCTTCGTCCGCCGGACTCGGAATGGGGCGAGACTTTGCGAGGCCCCTCCGTGTGCCAAAAATAGGTCGCGGGCACAGCCGTGCCCCAAAACTAGCGCCCGACGCCTGGGGCGCCAAGTTCGTCCTGCGGAAAAATGGCCACAAATTGGGTGGGCTATAGCCTTGGGGTGTGGGGCAGGCCAACTTCATCCGCCGGACTCGGAACGGGGCGACACTTTGCGAAGCCCCACCGTGTGCCAAAAATAGGCCGCGGGCACAGCCGTGCCCCAAAACCAGCGCCCGACGCCTGGGGCGCCAAGTTCGTCCTGCGGAAAAAAGGCCAAAAAATGGGTGGGCTATAGTCTTGGGGTGTGGGGCTGGCCAACTTCGTCCGCCGGACTCAGAATGGGGCGAGACTTTGTGGGGCCCCTCCGTGTACCAAAAATAGACCGCGGGCACAGCAGTGCCCCAAAACCAGCGCCCGACGCCTGGGGCGCCAAGTTCGTCCTGCGGAAAAAAGGCCAAAAAACGGGCGGGCTATAGTCTTGGGGTGTGGGGCCGGCCAACTTCCTCCGCCGGACTCGGAATGGGGCGAGACTTTGCGAGGCCCCTCCGTGTGCCAAAAATAGACCGCGGGCACAGCCGTGCCCCAAAACGGGCGCCGGACGCCTGGGGCACCAAGTTCGTCCTGCGGAAAAATGGCCACAAATTGGGTGGGCTATAGCCTTGGGGTGTGGGGCTGGCCAACTTCGTCCGCCGGACTCGGAATGGGGCGAGACTTTGCGAGGCCCCTCCGTGTGCCAAAAATAGACCGCGGGCACAGCCGTGCCCCAAAACGAGCGCCCGACGCCTGGGGCGCCAAGTTCGTCCTGCGGAAAAAAGGCCAAAAAAAGGGTGGGGTATAGGCTTGGGGTCTGGGGCTGGCCAACTTCGTCCACCGGACTCGGAATGGGGCGAGACTTTGTGGGGCCCCTCCGTGTGCCAAAAATAAACCGCGGGCACAGCCGTGCCCCAAAACCAGCGCCCGACGCCTGGAGCGCCAAGTTCGTCCTGCGGAAAAATGGCCACAAATTGGGTGGGCTATAGCCTTGGTGTGTGGGGCTGGCCCACTTCGTCCGCCAGACTCGGAATGGGGCGAGACTTTGCGAGGCCCCTCTGTGTGCCAAAAATAGGCCGCGGGCACAGCCGTGCCCCAAAACGAGTGCCCAACGCCTGGGGCGCCAAGTTCGTCCTGCGGAAAAATGGCCACAAATTGGGTGGGCTATAGCCTTGGGGTGTGGGGCTGGCCCACTTCGTCCGCCAGACTCGGAATGGGGCGAGACTTTGCGAGGCCCCTCCGTGTGCCAAAAATAGGCCGCGGGCACAGCCGTGCCCCAAAACGAGCGCCTGACGCCTGGGGCGCCAAGTTCGTCCTGCGGAAAAAAGGCCAAAAAACGGGTGGGCTATAGTCTTGGGGTGTGGGGCTGGCCAACTTCGTCCGCCGGACTCGGAATGGGGCGAGACTTTGCGAGGCCCCTCCGTGTGCCAAAAATAGACCGCGGGCACAGCCGTGCCCCAAAACCAGCGCCCGACGCCTGGGGCGCCAAGATCGTCCTGCGGAAAAAACGCCAAAAAAAGGGTGGGCTATAGGCTTGGGGTGTGGGGCTTGCCAACTTCGTCCGCCGGACTCGGAATGGGGCGAGACTTTGCGAGGCCCCTCCGTGTGCCAAAAATAGGCCGCGGGCACAGCCGTGCCCCAAAACGAGCGCCCGACGCCTCCGGCGCCATGTTCGTCCTGCGGAAAAAAGGCCAAAAAACGGGTGGGCTATAGTCTTGGGGTGTGGGGCTGACCAACTTCGTCCGCCGGACTCGGAATTGGGCGAGACTTTGCGAGGCCCCTCCGTGTGCCAAAAATAGACCGCGGGCACAGCCGTGCCCCAAAACGGGCGCTTGACGCCTGGGGCGCCAAGTTCGTCCTTCGGAAAAATGGCCACAAATTGGGTGGGCTATAGCCTTGGGGTGTGGGGCTGGCCCACTTCGTCCGCCAGACTCAGAATGGGGCGAGACTTTACGAGGCCCCTCCGTGTGCCAAAAATAGGCCGCGGGCACAGCCGTGCCCCAAAACGAGCGCCCGACGCCTGGGGCGCCAAGTTCGTCCTGCGGAAAAAAGGCTAAAAAACGGGTGGGCTATAGTCTTGGCGTGTGGGGCTGGCCAACTTCCTCCGCCGGACTCGGAATGGGGCGAGACTTTGCGAGGCCCCTCCGTGTGCCAAAAATAGACCGCGGGCACAGCCGTGCCCCAAAACGGGCGCCGGACGCCTGGGGCGCCAAGTTCGTCCTGCGGAAAAATGGCCACAAATTGGGTGGGCTATAGCCTTGGGGTGTGGGGCTGGCCCACTTCGTCCGCCGGACTCGGAATGGGGCGAGACTTTGCGAGGCCCCTCCGTGTGCCAAAAATAGACCGCGGGCACAGCCGTGCCCCAAAACCAGCGCCCGACGCCTGGGGCGCCAAGTTCGTCCTGCGGAAAAAAGGCCAAAAAAAGGGTGGGCTATAGGCTTGGGGTGTGGGGCTTGCCAACTTCGTCCGCCGGACTCGGAATGGGGCGAGACTTTGCGAGGCCCCTCCGTGTGCCAAAAATAGACCGCGGGCACAGCCGTGCCCCAAAACGAGCGCCCGACGCCTGGGGCGCCAAGTTCGTCCTGCGGAAAAAAGGCCAAAAAAAGGGTGGGGTATAGGCTTGGGGTCTGGGGCTGGCCAACTTCGTCCACCGGACTCGGAATGGGGCGAGACTTTGTGGGGCCCCTCCGTGTGCCAAAAATAAACCGCGGGCACAGCCGTGCCCCAAAACCAGCGCCCGACGCCTGGGGCGCCAAGTTCGTCCTGCGGAAAAATGGCCACAAATTGGGTGGGCTATAGCCTTGGTGTGTGGGGCTGGCCCACTTCGTCCGCCAGACTCGGAATGGGGCGAGACTTTGCGAGGCCCCTCTGTGTGCCAAAAATAGGCCGCGGGCACAGCCGTGCCCCAAAACGAGTGCCCAACGCCTGGGGCGCCAAGTTCGTCCTGCGGAAAAAGGCCAAAAAACGGGTGGGCTATAGTCTTGGCGTGTGGGGCTGGCCAACTTCCTCCGCCGGACTCGGAATGGGGCGAGACTTTGCGAGGCCCCTCCGTGTGCCAAAAATAGACCGCGGGCACAGCCGTGCCCCAAAACGGGCGCCGGACGCCTGGGGCGCCAAGTTCGTCCTGCGGAAAAATGGCCACAAATTGGGTGGGCTATAGCCTTGGGGTGTGGGGCTGGCCCACTTCGTCCGCCAGACTCGGAATGGGGCGAGACTTTGCGAGGCCCCTCCGTGTGCCAAAAATAGGCCGCGGGCACAGCCGTGCCCCAAAACGAGCGCCCGACGCCTGGGGCGCCAAGTTCGTCCTGCGGAAAAAAGGCCAAAAAACGGGTGGGCTATAGTCTTGGGGTGTGGGGCTGGCCAACTTCGTCCGCCGGACTCGGAATGGGGCGAGACTTTGCGAGGCCCCTCCGTGTGCCAAAAATAGACCGCGGGCACAGCCGTGCCCCAAAACCAGCGCCCGACGCCTGGGGCGCCAAGTTCGTCCTGCGGAAAAAAGGCCAAAAAAAGGGTGGGCTATAGGCTTGGGGTGTGGGGCTTGCCAACTTCGTCCGCCGGACTCGGAATGGGGCGAGACTTTGCGAGGCCCCTCCGTGTGCCAAAAATAGGCCGCGGGCACAGCCGTGCCCCAAAACGAGCGCCCGACGCCTCCGGCGCCAAGTTCTTCCTGCGGAAAAAAGGCCAAAAAACGGGTGGGCTATAGTCTTGGGGTGTGGGGCTGACCAACTTCGTCCGCCGGACTCGGAATTGGGCGAGACTTTGCGAGGCCCCTCCGTGTGCCAAAAATAGACCGCGGGCACAGCCGTGCCCCAAAACGGGCGCCTGACGCCTGGGGTGCCAAGTTCGTCCTTCGGAAAAATGGCCACAAATTGGGTGGGCTATAGCCTTGGGGTGTGGGGCTGGCCCACTTCGTCCGCCAGACTCGGAATGGGGCGAGACTTTACGAGGCCCCTCCGTGTGCCAAAAATAGGCCGCGGGCACAGCCGTGCCCCAAAACGAGCGCCCGACGCCTGGGGCGCCAAGTTCGTCCTGCGGAAAAAAGGCCAAAAAACGAGTGGGCTATAGTCTTGGGGTGTGGGGCTGGCCAACTTCGTCCGCCGGACTCGGAATGGGGCGAGACTTTGCGAGGCCCCTCCGTGTGCCAAAAATAGGCCGCGGGCACAGCCGTGCCCCAAAACGGGCGCCTGACGCCTGGGGCGCCAAGTTCGTCCTGCGGAAAAATGGCCACAAATTGGGTGGGCTATAGCCTTGGGGTGTGGGGCTGGCCCACTTCGTCCGCCAGACTCGGAATGGGGCGAGACTTTGCGAGGCCCCTCCGTGTGCCAAAAATAGGCCGCGGGCGCAGCCGTGCCCCAAAACGAGCGCCCGACGCCTGGGGCGCCAAGTTCGTCCTGCGGAAAAAAGGCCAAAAAACGGGTGGGCTATAGCCTTGGGGTGTGGGGCTGGCCGACTTCGTCCGCTGGACTCGGAATGGGGCGAGACTTTGAGAGGCCCCTCCGTGCGCCAAAAATATGCCGCGGGCCCAGCCGTGCCCCAAAACTAGCGCCCGACGCCTGGGTCGCCAAGTTCGTTCTGCGGAAAAATGGTCACAAATTGGGTGGGCTATAGCCTTGGGGTGTGGGGCTGGCCACCTTCGTCCGCAGGACTCGAAATGGGGCGAGACTTTGCAAGGCCCCTCCGTGTGCCAAAAATAGGCCGCGGCCACAGCCGTGCCCCAAAACGAGCGCCCGACGCCTGGGGCGCCAAGTTCGTCCTGCGGAAAAAAGGCCAAAAAACGGGTGGGCTATAGCCTTGGGGTGTGGGGCTGGCCGACTTCGTCCGCTGGACTCGGAATGGGGCGAGACTTTGAGAGGCCCCTCCGTGCGCCAAAAATATGCCGCGGGCCCAGTCGTGCCCCAAAACTAGCGCCCGACGCCTGGGTCGCCAAGTTCGTTCTGCGGAAAAATGGTCACAAATTGGGTGGGCTATAGCCTTGGGGTGTGGGGCTGGTAAACTTCGTCCGCCGGACTCGGAATGGGGCGAGACTTTGAGAGGCCCCTCCGTGCGCCAAAAATATGCCGCGGGCCCAGCCGTGCCCCAAAACTAGCGCCCGACGCCTGGGTCGCCAAGTTCGTTCTGCGGAAAAATGGTCACAAATTGGGTGGACTATAGCCTTGGGGTGTGGGGCTTGCCAACTTCGTCCGCCGGACTCGGAATGGGGCGAGACTTTGCGAGGCCCCACCATGTGCCAAAACTAGGCCGTGAGCGTAGCCGTGCCCCAAAACGAGCTCCCGACGCCTGGGGCGCCAATTTCGTCCTGCGCAAAAATGGCCAAAACAACGGGTGGGTTATAGCCTTGGGGTGTGGGGCTGGCCAACATCGTCCGCCGGACTCGGAATGGGGCGAGACTTTATGAGGCCCCTCCGTGTGCCAAAAATAGGCTGCGGACACAGCCGTGCCCCAAAACGAGTGCCCGACGCCTGGGGCGCCAAGTTCGTCCTGCAGAAAAAAGGCCAAAAAACGGGTGGGCTATAGTCTTGGGGTGTCGGGCTGGCCAAATTCGTCCGCCGGACTCAGAATGGGGTGAGACTTTGCGAGGCCCCTCCGTGTGCCAAAAATAGGCCGCGTGCACAGCCATGCCCCAAAACGAGCGCCCGACGCCTGGGGCGCCAAGTGCGTCCTGCGGAAAAAAGGCCAAAAAACGGGTGGGCTCTAGTCTTGGGGTGTGGGGCTGGCCAACTTCGCCCGCCGGACTCGGAATGGGGCGAGACTTTACGAGGCCCCTCCGTGTGCCAAAAATAGGCCGCGGGCACAGCCGAGCCCCAAAACGAGCCCTCGACGCCTGGGGCGCCACGTTCGTCCTGCAGAAAAATGGCCACAAATTGGGTGGGCTATAGCCTTGGGGTGTGGGGCTGGCCAACTTCGTCCCCCGGACTCGGAATGGGGCGAGACTTTGCGAGGCCCCTCCGAGTGCCAAAAATAGGCCGCGGGCGCAGCCGCGCCCCAATACGAGCGACCAAAGGCTGGGGCGCCATGTTCGTCCTGCGGAAAAACGCCCCAAAATTGGGTGGGCTATAGCCTTGGGGTGTGGGGCTGGCCAACTTCGTCCGCCGGACTCGGAATGGGGCGAGACTTTGCGAGGCCCCTCCTTGTGCCAAAAATAGGCCGTGAGCGCAGCCGTGCCCCAAAACGAGCTCCCGACGCCTGGGGCGCCAAGTTCGTCCTGCGGAAAAATGGCCACAAATTGGGTGGGCTATAGCCTTGGGGTGTGGGGCTGGCCAACTTCGTCCGCCGGACTCGGAATGGGGCGAGACTTTGCGAGGCCCCTCCGTGCGCCAAAAATAGGCCGCGGGCACAGCCGTGCCCCAAAACGAGCGCCCGACGCCTGGGGCGCCAAGTTCGTCCTGCGGAAAAATGGTCACAAATTGGGTGGGCTATAGCCTTGGGGTGTGGGGCTGGCCAACTTCGCCCGCCGGACTCGGAATGGGGCGAGACTTTGCGAGGCCCCTCCGTGTGCTAAAAATAGGCTGCGGGCACAGCCGTGCCCCAAAACGAGCGCCCGACGCCTGGGGCGCCAAGTTCGTCCTGCAGAAAAAAGGCCAAAAAACGGGTGGGCTATAGCCTTGGGGTGTGGGGCTGGCCAACTTCGCCCGCCGGACTCGGAATGGGGCGAGACTTTGCGAGGCCCCTCCGTGTGGCACAAATAGGCCACGGGCACAGCCCTGCCCCAAAACGAGCGCCCGACGCCTGGGGCTCCGAGTTCGTCCTGCGGAAAAATGGCCACACATTGGGTGGGCTATAGCCCATGGGTGTGGGGCTGGCCAACTTCGTCTGCCGGACTCGGAATGGGGCGAGACTTTGAGAGGCCCCTCCGTGTGCCAAAAATAGGCCGCGGGCGCAACCGTGCCCCAAAACGAGCCCCCGACGCCTGGGGCGCCAAGTTCGTCCTGCGGAAAAATGGTCACAAATTGGGTGGGCTATAACCTTCGGGTGTGGGGCTGGCCCACTTCGTCCGCCTGGCTCGGAATGGGGCGAGACTTTGCGAGGCCCCTCCGTGTGCCAAGAACTGGCCGCGGGCACAGCCGCGCCCCAAAACAAGCGCCCGAAGGCTGGGGCGCCAAGTTCGTCCTGCGGAAAAATGCCCAAAAATTGGGTGGGCTATAGCCTCGGGGTGTGGGGTGGGCCCACTTCGTCCGCCGGACTCGGAATGGGGCGAGACTTTGCGTGGCCCCTCCGTGTGCCAAAAACAGTCCGCGGGCACAGCCGAGTCCCAAAACGAGCGCCCGAAGGCTGGGGCGCCAAGTTCGTCCTGCGGAAAAATACCCAAAAATTGGGTGGGCTATAGCCTTGGGGTGTGGGGTGGGCCAACTTCGTCCGCCGGACTCGGAATGGGGCGAGACTTTGCGAGGCCCCTCCGTGTACCAAAAACAGGCCGCGGGCACAGCCGCGCCCCAAAACGAGCGCCCGAAGGCTGGGGCGCCAAGTTCGTCCTGCGGAAAAATGCCCAAAAATTGGGTGGGCTATAGCCTTGGGGTGTGGGGTGGGCCAATTTCGTCAAATAAAATTTCAAACCCACCACTGAGCCACCATGAATTGTTGTAACTTTGGGCACAAATATTGTTTAAATTGAAAAGTAAAATATATATTAATAATAAAACAAATAATTAATGATTGGACATCGTAATTGGATATTTAAGTTGTTGTTTTCTATGGTCGAATCAAAACTAAAACATGGTACAAAAAATGGGTCAAAACATGAGAAAAATGGAAAATTAAGAAGCCGGCCACGGAGGGATACCTCCGCATTGCTAGTTAGCAGGCTGAGGTCTCGTTCGTTAACGGAATCAAGAAAGAGCTGTCAGTCTTTCAATCCTTACTATGTCTGGACCTGGTAAAAAATCAGTCCGCCTCCCCATGCTCTGCGTCTGTGCAAAAAATCTACCCCAAAAAAACTCGGTTGCTTGTCCCCTACCCGTTGCCCTTTCCCGCAGTTCATTGGAGGCTACCCGCGCGGGAAGTTGCCTTAATATTTGAAACGAAGATACAAAGATTTAGCTACAGTTTTAACCCTTTACAGGGAGGTCAAAATCACAAAAAAAGTTTCAAATCAACCGTTGAGCCACCATGAATTCTTATAATTAAGCGCACAAATATTATTTAAATGGAAAAGTAAAATATAAATTAATAATAAAACAAACAATTAATGATTTCACATCGTAATTGGATATTTAAGTTGTTGTTTTCTGTCGTCGAATCAAAATTAAAATGTCTTAGGGTAAAAACAAATTAGGTTTAAAAAATTCGTAGTACCAAAAATGTGTCAAAACATGAGAAAAATGTAAAATTAAGAGTTCAAAAAGCCCCCCAAGCTCCTTTGGAACTTGACCACCGCATTCGTCTCGAAAAGTTATGCAGTTTAAAAAAAAACACCTCAATCGGACCTCCGAGCACAGAGTTATCGCAGTTCAAAGATTTTGACCCTTTCCAAGCAGTTCTTCTAGCGCCAATGGCACTAAAACGCACCGTTTCTTTTAGCTTAGTATAAAGTGGACCTTCCCTCTGTGCGCCAAAAATAGGCCGCGGGCACAGCCGTGCCCCAAAACGAGCGCCCGACGCCTGGGGCGCCAAGTTCGTCCTGCGGAAAAAAGGCCAAAAAACGGGTGGGCTATAGTCTTGGGGTGTGGGGCTGGCCAACTTCGCCCGCCGGACTCGGAATGGGGCGAGACTTTGCGAGGCCCCTCCGTGTGGCACAAATAGGCCGCGGGCACAGCCCTGCCCCAAAACGAGCGCCCGACGCCTGGGGCTCCGAGTTCGTCCTGCGGAAAAATGGCCACAAATTGGGTGGGCTATAGCCTTGGGGTGTGGGGCTGGCCAACTTCGTCTGCCGGACTCGGAATGGGGTGAGACTTTGAGAGGCCCCTCCGTGTGCCAAAAATAGGCCGCGGGCGCAACCGTGCCCCAAAACGAGCCCCTGACGCCTGGGGCGCCAAGTTCGTCCTGCAGAAAAATGGTCACAAATTGGGTGGGCTATAACCTTCGGGTGTGGGGCTGGCCCACTTCGTCCGCCTGGCTCGGAATGGGGCGAGACTTTGCGAGGCCCCTCCGTGTGCCAAGAACTGGCCGCGGGCACAGCCGCGCCCCAAAACAAGCGCCCGAAGGCTGGGGCGCCAAGTTCGTCCTGCGGAAAAATGCCCAAAAATTGGGTGGGCTATAGCCTTGGGGTGTAGGGCTGGCCCACTTCGTCCGCCGGGATCGGAATGGGGCGAGACTTTGCGAGGCCCCTCCATGTGCCAAAAATAGGCAGCGGCCACAGCCGCGCCCCAATACGAGTGCCCGAAGGCTGGGGCGCAAAGTTCGTCCTGCGGAAAAATGCCCCAAAATTGGGTGCCTATAGCCTTGGGGTGTGGGGCTGGCCAACTTCGTCCCCCGGACACGGAATGGGGCGAGACTTTGCGAGGCCCCTCCGTGTGCCAAAAATAGGCCGTGGGCGCAGCCGCGCCCCAATACGAGCGCCCGAAGGCTGGGGCGCCATGTTCGTCCTGCGGAAAAATGCCCCAAAATTGGGTGGGCTGTAGCCTTGGGGTGTGGGGCTGGCTAACTTCGTCCCCCGGACTCGGAATGGGGCGAGACTTTGCGAGGCCCCTCCGTGTGCCAAAAATAGGCTGCGGGCACAGCCGTGCCCCAAAACGAGCGCCCGAAGGCTGGGGCGCCAAGCTCGTCCTGCGGAAAAATGCCCCAAAATTGGGTGCCTATAGCCTTGAGGTGTGGGGCCGGCCAACTTCGTCCCCCGGACTCGGAATGGGGCGAGACTTTGCGAGGCCCCTCCGTGTGCCAAAAATATGCTGCGGGCACTGCCGCGCCCCAAAACGAGCGCCCGACGCCTGGGACGCCAAGTTCGTCCTGCGGAAAAATGGCCACAAATTGTGTGGGCTATAGCCTTGGGGTGTGGGGCTGGCCAACTTCGTCCGCCGGACTCGGAATGGGCCGAGACTTTGCGAGGCCCATCCGTGTGTCAAAAATAGGCCGCGGGCAAAGCCGTGCCCCAAAACCTGCGCCCGACGCCAGGGGCGCCAAGTTCGTCCTGCGGAAAAATGGCCACAAATTGGGTGGGCTGTAGCCTTGGGGTGTGGGGCTGGCCAACTTCGTCCGCCGGACTCGGAACGGGGCGAGACTTTGCGAGGCCCCTCCGTGCGCCAAAAAAAGGCCGCGGACACAGCCGTGCCCCAAAACGAGCGCCCGACGCCTGGGGCGCCAAGTTCGTCCTGCGGAAAAATGGCCACAAATTGGGTGGGCTATAGCCTTGGGGTGTGGGGCTGGCCAACTTCGTCCGCCGGACTCGGAACGGGGCGAGACTTTGCGAGGCCCCTCCGTGTGCCAAAAAAAGGCCGCTGACACAGCCGTGTCCCAAAGTGAGCGCCCGACGCCTGGGGCGCCAAGTTCGTCCTGCGGAAAAAAGGCCAAAAAAAGGGTGGGCTATAGTCTTGGGGTGTGGGGCTGGCCAACTTCGTCCGCCGGACTCGGAACGGGGCGAGACTTTGCGAGGCCCCTCCGTGTGCCAAAAATAGGCCGCGGGCACAGCCGTGCCCCAAAACTAGCGCCCGACGCCTGGGGTGCCATGTTCGTCCTGCGGAAAAATGGCCACAAATTGGGTGGGCTGTAGCCTTGGGGTGTGGGGCTGGCCAACTTCGTCCGCCGGACTCGGAACGGGGCGAGACTTTGCGAGGCCCCTCCGTGTGCCAAAAAAAGGCCGCGGACACAGCCGTGCCCCAAAACGAGCGCCCGACGCCTGGGGCGCCAAGTTCGTCCCGCGGAAAAATGGCCACAAATTGGGTGGGCTATAGCCTTGGGGTGTGGGGCTGGCCAACTTCGTCCGCCGGACTCGGAATGGGGCGAGACTTTGCGAGGCCCCTCCGTGTGCCAAAAATAGACCGCGGGCACAGCCGTGCCCCAAAACGGGCGCCCGAAGGCTGGGGCGCCAAGTTCGTCCTGCGGAAAAATGGCCACAAATTGGGTGGGCTATAGCCTTGGGGTGTGGGGCTGGCCAACTTCGTCCGCCGGACTCGGAATGGGGCGAGACTTTGCGAGGCCCCTCCGTGTGCCAAAAAAAGGCCGCGGACACAGCAGTGCCCCAAAACGAGTGCCCGACGCCTGGGGTGCCAAGTTCGTCTTGCGGAAAAATGGCCACAAATTGGGTGGGCTGTAGCCTTGGGGTGTGGGGCTGGCCAACTTCGTCCGCCGGACTCGGAATGGGGAGAGACTTTGCGAGGCCCCTCCGTGTGCCAAAAAAAGGCCGCGGACACAGCCGTGCCCCAAAACGAGCGCCCGACGGCTGGGGCGCCAAGTTCGTGCTGCGGAAAAATGGCCACAAATTGGGTGGGCTATAGCCTTGGGGTGTGGGGCTTGCCAACTTCCTCCGCCGGACTCGGAATGGGGCGAGACTTTGCGAGGCCCCTCCGTGTGCCAAAAATAGGCCGCGGGCACAGCCGCGCCCCAAAACCAGCGCCCGACTCCTGGGGCGCCAAGATCGGCCAGCGGAAAAATGGCCACATATTGGGTGGGCTATAGCCTTGGGGTGTGGGGCTGGCCGACTTCGTCCGCCGGACTCGGAATGGGGCGAGACTTTGCGAGGCCCCTCCGTGTGCCAAAAAAAGGCCGCGGACACAGCCGTGCCCCAAAACGAGCGCCCGACGGCTGGGGCGCCAAGTTCGTGCTGCGGAAAAATGGCCACAAATTGGGTGGGCTATAGCCTTGGGGTGTGGGGCTTGCCAACTTCCTCCGCCGGACTCGGAATGGGGCGAGACTTTGCGAGGCCCCTCCGTGTGCCAAAAATAGGCCGCGGGCACAGCCGCGCCCCAAAACCAGCGCCCGACTCCTGGGGCACCAAGATCGGCCAGCGGAAAAATGGCCACATATTGGGTGGGCTATAGCCTTGGGGTGTGGGGCTGGCCGACTTCGTCCGCCGGACTCGGAATGGGGCGAGACGTTGCGAGGCCCCTCCGTGTGCCAAAAATAGACCGCGGGCACAGCCGTGCCCCAAAACGAGCGCCCGACGCCTGGGGCGCCAAGTTCGTCCTGCGGAAAAATGGCCACAAATTGGGTGGGCTATAGCCTTGGGGTGTGGGGCTGGCCAACTTCGTCCGCCGGACTCGGAATGGGGCGAGACTTTGCGAGGCCCCTCCGTGTGCTAAAAATAGGCCGCGGCCACAGCCGTTCCCCAAAACGGGCGCCCGACGCCTGGGGCGCCAAGTTCGTCCTGAGGAAAAAAGGCCAAAAAACGGGTGGGCTATAGCCTTGGGGTGTGGGGCTGGCCAACTTCGTCCGCCGGACTCGGAATGGGGCGAGACTTTGCGAGGCCCCTCCGTGTGCCAAAAAAAGGCCGCGGGCGCAGCCGTGCCCCAAAACGAGCGCCCGACGCCTGGGGCGCCATGTTCGTCCTGCGGAAAAATGGCCACAAATTGGGTGGGCTATAGCCTTGGGGTGTGGGGCTGGCCAACTTCGTCCGCCGGACTTGGAATGGGGCGAGACATTGTGAGGCCCATCCGTGTGCCAAAAAAAGGCCACGGGCACAGCCGTGCCCCAAAACCAGCGCCCGACACCTGGGGCGCCAAATTCGTCCTGCGGAAAAAAGGCCAATAAACGGGTGGGCTATAGTCTTGGGGTGTGGGGCTGGCCAACTTCGCCCGCCGGACTCGGAATGGGGCGAGACTTTGCGAGGCCCCTCCGTGTGCCACAAATAGGCCGCGGGCACAGCCCTGCCCCAAAACGAGCGCCCGACGCCTGGGGCGCCAACTTCGTCCTGCGGAAAAATGGCCACAAATTGGGTGGGCTATAGCCTTGGGGTGTGGGGCTGGCCAACTTCGTCCGCCGGACACGGAATGGGGCGAGAATTTGCGAGGCCCCTCCGTGTGCTAAAAATAGGCCGCGGCCGCAGCCGTACCCCAAAACGGGCGCCCGACGCCTGGGGCGCCAAGTTCGTCCTGCGGAAAAAAGGCCAAAAAACGGGTGGGCTATAGTCTTGGGGTGTGGGGCTGGCCAACTTCGTCCGCCGGACTCGGAATGGGGCGAGACTTTGCGAGGCCCATCCGTGTGCCATAAATAGGCCGCGGGCAAAGCCGTGCCCCAAAACCTGCGCCCGACGCCTGGGGCGCCAAGTTCGTCCTGCGGAAAAATGGCCACAAATTGGGTGGGCTGTAGCCTTGGGGTGTGGGGCTGGCCAACTTCGTCCGCCGGACTCGGAACGGGGAGAGACTTTGCGAGGCCCCTCCGTGTGCCAAAAAAAGGCCGCGGACACAGCCGTGCCCCAAAACGAGCGCCCGACGGCTGGGGCGCCAAGTTCGTGCTGCGGAAAAATGGCCACAAATTGGGTGGGCTATAGCCTTGGGGTGTGGGGCTTGCCAACTTCCTCCGCCGGACTCGGAATGGGGCGAGACTTTGCGAGGCCCCTCCGTGTGCCAAAAATAGGCCGCGGGCACAGCCGCGCCCCAAAACCAGCGCCCTACTCCTGGGGCGCCAAGATCGGCCAGCGGAAAAATGGCCACAAATTGGGTGGGCTATAGCCTTGGGGTGTGGGGCCGGCCGACTTCGTCCGCCGGACTCGGAATGGGGCGAGACATTGCGAGGCCCCTCCGTGGGCCAAAAATAGACCGCGGGCACAGCCGTGCCCCAAAACGAGCGCCCGACGCCTGGGGCGCCAAGTTCGTCCTGCGGAAAAATGGCCACAAATTGGGTGGGCTATAGCCTTGGGGTGTGGGGCTGGCCAACTTCGTCCGCCGGACTCGGAATGGGGCGAGACTTTGCGAGGCCCCTCCGTGTGCTAAAAATAGGACGCGGCCACAGCCGTACCCCAAAACGAGCGCCCGACGCCTGGGGCGCCAAGTTCGTCCTGCGGAAAAATGGCCACAAATTGGGTGGGCTATAGCCTTGGGGTGTTGGGCTGGCCAACTTCGTCCGCCGGACTCGGAATGGGGCGAGACTTTGCGAGGCCCCTCCGTGTGCTAAAAATAGGCCGCGGCCTCAGCCGTACGCCAACACGGGCGCCCGACGCCTGGGGCGCCAAGTTCGTCCTGCGGAAAAAAGGCCAAAAAACGGGTGGGCTATAGTCTTGGGGTGTGGGGCTGGCCAACTTCGTCCGCCGGACTCGGAATGGGGCGAGACTTTGCGAGGCCCCTCCGTGTGCCAAAAAAAGGCCGCGGGCACAGCCGTGCCCCAAAACGAGCGCCCGACGCCTGGGGCGCCATGTTCGTCCTGCGGAAAAATGGCCACAAATTGGGTGGGCTATAGCCTTGGGGTGTGGGGCTGGCCAACTTCCTCCGCCGGACTCGGAATGGGGCGAGACTTTGCGAGGCCCCTCCGTGAGCCAAAAATAGGCCGCGGGCACAGCCGCGCCCCAAAACGGGCGCCCAACGCCTGGGGCGCCAAGTTCGTCCTGCGGAAAAATGGCCACAAATTGGGTGGGCTATAGCCTTGGGGTGTGGGGCTGGCCAACTTTGTCCGCCGGACTCGGAATGGGGCGATACTTTGCGAGGCCCCTCCGTGTGCCAAAAATAGGCCGCGTGCACAGCCGTACCCCAAAACGAGCGCCCGACGCCTGGGGCGCCAAGTTCATCCTGCGGAAAAAAGGCCAAAAAACGGGTGGGCTATAGTCTTGGGGTGTGGGGCTGGCCAACTTCGTCCGCCGGACTCGGAATGGGGCGAGACTTTGCGAGGCCCCTCCGTGTGCCAAAAATAGACCGCGGGCACAGTCGTGCCCCAAAACGAACGCCCGACGCCTGGGGCGCCAAGTTCGTCCTGCGGAAAAATGGCCACAAATTGGGTGGGCTATAGCCTTGGGGTGTGGGGCTGGCCAACTTCGTCTGCCGGACTCGGAATGGGGTGAGACTTTGCGAGGCCCCTCCGTGTGCTAAAAATAGGCCGCGGCCTCAGCCGTACGCCAACACGGGCGCCCGACGCCTGGGGCGCCAAGTTCGTCCTGCGGAAAAAAGGCCAAAAAACGGGTGGGCTATAGTCTTGGGGTGTGGGGCTGGCCAACTTCGTCCGCCGGACTCGGAATGGGGCGAGACTTTGCGAGGCCCCTCCGTGTGCCAAAAAAAGGCCGCGGGCACAGCCGTGCCCCAAAACGAGTGCCCGACGCCTGGGGCGCCATGTTCGTCCTGCGGAAAAATGGCCACAAATTGGGTGGGCTATAGCCTTGGGGTGTGGGGCTGGCCAACTTCGTCCGCCGGACTCGGAATGGGGCGATACTTTGCGAGGCCCCTCCGTGTGCCAAAAATAGGCCGCGTGCACAGCCGTACCCCAAAACGAGCGCCCGACGCCTGGGGCGCCAAGTTCATCCTGCGGAAAAAAGGCCAAAAAACGGGTGGGCTATAGTCTTGGGGTGTGGGGCTGGCCAACTTCGTCCGCCGGACTCGGAATGGGGCGAGACTTTGCGAGGCCCCTCCGTGTGCCAAAAATAGACCGCGGGCACAGTCGTGCCCCAAAACGAACGCCCGACGCCTGGGGCGCCAAGTTCGTCCTGCGGAAAAATGGCCACAAATTGGGTGGGCTATAGCCTTGGGGTGTGGGGCTGGCCAACTTCGTCTGCCGGACTCGGAATGGGGTGAGACTTTGCGAGGCCCCTCCGTGTGCTAAAAATAGGCCGCGGCCTCAGCCGTACGCCAACACGGGCGCCCGACGCCTGGGGCGCCAAGTTCGTCCTGCGGAAAAAAGGCCAAAAAACGGGTGGGCTATAGTCTTGGGGTGTGGGGCTGGCCAACTTCGTCCGCCGGACTCGGAATGGGGCGAGACTTTGCGAGGCCCCTCCGTGTGCCAAAAAAAGGCCGCGGGCACAGCCGTGCCCCAAAACGAGTGCCCGACGCCTGGGGCGCCATGTTCGTCCTGCGGAAAAATGGCCACAAATTGGGTGGGCTATAGCCTTGGGGTGTGGGGCTGGCCCACTTCGTCCGCCAGACTTGGAATGGGGCGAGACTTTGTGAGGCCCATCCGTGTGCCAAAAAAAGGCCACGGGCACAGCCGTGCCCCAAAACCAGCGCCCGACACCTGGGGCGCCAAATTCGTCCTGCGGAAAAATGGCCACAAATTGGGTGGGCTATAGCCTTGGGGTGTGGGGCTGGCCAACTTCCTCCGCCGGACTCGGAATGGGGCGAGACTTTGCGAGGCCCCTCCGTGAGCCAAAAATAGGCCGCGGGCACAGCCGCGCCCCAAAATGGGCGCCCAACGCCTGGGGCGCCAAGTTCGTCCTGCGGAAAAAGGGCCACAATTTGGGTGGGCTATAGCCTTGGGGTGTCGGGCTGGCCCACTTCGTCCGCCCGACTCGGAATGGGGTGAGACTTTGCGAGGCCCCTCCGTGTGCCACAAATAGGCCGCGGGCGCAGCCGTGCCCCAAAACGAGCCCCCGACGCCTGGGGCGCCAAGTTCGTCCTGCGGAAATAAGGCCAATAAACGGGTGGGCTATAGTCTTGGGGTGTGGGGCTGGCCAACTTCGCCCGCCGGACTCGGAATGGGGCGAGACTTTGCGAGGCCCCACCGTGTGCCGAAAATAGGCCGCGGGCGTAGCCGCACCCCAATACGAGCGCCCGAAGGCTGGGGCGCCATGTTCGTCCTGCGGAAAAATGCCCCAAAATTGGGTGGGCTGTAGCCTTGGGGTGTGGGGCTGGCTAACTTCGTCCCCCGGACTCGGAATGGGGCGAGACTTTGCGAGGCCCCTCCGTGTGCCAAAAATAGGCCGCGGGCACAGCCGCGCCCCAATACGAGCGCCCGAAGGCTGGGGCGCCAAGTTCGTCCTGCGGAAAAATGCCCCAAAATTGGGTGGGCTATAGCCTTGGGGTGTGGGGCTGGCCAACTTCGTCCGCCGGGATCGGAATGGGGCGAGACTTTGCGAGGCCCCTCCATATGCCAGAAATAGGCCACGGCCACAGCTGCGCCCCAATACGAGCGCCCGAAGGCTGGGGCGCCAAGTTCGTCCTGCGGAAAAATGCCCTAAAATTGGGTGGGTTGTAGCCTTGGGGTGTGGGGCTGGCTAACTTCGTCCCCCGGACTCGGAATGGGGCGAGACTTTGCGAGGCCCCACCGTGTGCCGAAAATAGGCCGCGGGCGCAGCCGCACCCCAATACGAGCGCCCGAAGGCTGGGCCGCCAAGTTCGTCCTGCGGAAAAATGCCCCAAAATTGGGTGGGCTACACCTTGGGGTGTGGGGCTGGCTAACTTCGTCCCCCGGACTCGGAATGGGGCGAGACTTTGCGAGGCCCCTCCGTGTGCCGAAAATAGGCCGCGGGCGCAGCCGCACCCCAATACGAGCGACCGAAGGCTGGGGCGCATGTTCGTCCAGCGGAAAAATGCCCCAAAATTGGGTGGGCTATAGCCTTGGGGTGTGGGGCTGGCCAACTTCGTCCGCCGGACTCGGAATGGGGCGAGACTTTGCGAGGCCCCTCCGTGTTCCAAAAATATGCTGCGGGCACTGCCGCGCCCCAATACGAGCGCCCGAAGGCTGGGGCGCCAAGTTCGTCCTGCGGAAAAACGCCCCAAAATTGGGTGGGCTATAGCCTTGGGGTGTGGGGCAGGCCAACTTCGTCCGCCGGACTCGGAATGGGGCGAGATTTTGCGAGGCCCCTCCGTGTGCCAAAAATATGCTGCGGGCACTGCCGCGCCCCAATACGAGCGCTCGAAGGCTGGGGCGCCAAGTTCGTCCTGCGGAAAAACGCCCCAAAATTGGGTGGGCTATAGCCTTGGGGTGTGGGGCTGGCCAACTTCGTCCGCCGGACTCGGAATGGGGCGAGATTTTGCGAGGCCCCTCCATGTGCCAAAAATATGCTGCGGGCACTGCCGCGCCCGAAGGCTGGGGCGCCAAGTTCGTCCTGCGGAAAAACACCCCAAAATTGGGTGGGCTATAGCCTTATTGTGTGGGGCTGGCCAACTTCATCCGCCGGACTCGGAATGGGGCGAGACTTTACGAGGCCCCTCCGTGTGCCAAAAATAGGCCGCGGGCGCAGCCGCGCCCCAATACGAGCGCCCAAAGGCTGGGGCGCCAAGTTCGTCCTGCGGAAAAATGCCCCACAATTGGGTCCTATAGCCTTGCGGTGTGGGGCCGGCCAACTTCGTCCCCCGGACTCGGAATGGGGCGAGACTTTGCGAGGCCCCTCCGTGCGCCAAAAATAGGCCGCGGGCACAGCCGTGCCCCAAAACGAGCGCCCGACGCCTGGGGGGCCAAGTTCGTCCTGCGGAAAAAAGGCCAAAAAACGTGTGGGCTATAGTTTTGGGGTGTGGGGCTGGCCAACTTCGTCCGCCGGACTCGGAATGGGACGAGACTTTGCGAGGCCCCTCCGTGTGCCAAAAATAGACCGCGGGCACAGCCGTGCCCCAAAACCAGCGCCCAACGCCTGGGGCGCCAAGTTCGTCCTGTGGAAAAAAGGCCAAAAAAAGGGTGGGCTATAGGCTTGGGGTGTGGGGCAGGCCAACTTCGTCCGCCGGACTCGGAATGCGGCGAGATTTTGCGAGGCCCCTCCGTGTGCCAAAAATAGGCCGCGGGCACAGCCGTGCCCCAAAACGAGCGCCCGACAGCTGGGGCACCAAGTTCGTCCTGCGGAAAAAAGGCCAAAAAAAGGGTGGGCTATAGGCTTGGGGTGTGGGGCTGGCCAACTTCATCCGCCGGACTAGGAACGGGGCGAGACTTTGCGAGGCCCCTCCGTGTGCCAAGAATAGGCCGCGGGCACAGCCGTGCCCCAAAACTAGCGCCCGACGCCTGGGGCGCCAAGTTCGCCCTGCGGAAAAATGGCCACTAATTGGGTGGGCTATAGCCTTGGGGTGTGGGGCTGGCCCACTTCATCCGCCGGACTCGGAATGGGGTAAGACTTGGCGAGGCCCCTCCGTGTGCCAAAAATAGGCCGCGGGCACAGCCGTGTCCCAAAACGGGCGCCCGACGCCCAGGGCGCCAAGTTTGGCCTGCGGAAAAAAGGCCAAAAAACGGGTGGGCTATAGTCTTGGGGTGTGGGGCTGGCCAACTTCGTCCGCCGGACTCGGAATGGGGCGAGACTTTACGAGGCCCCTCCGTGTGCCAAAAATAGACCGTGGGCAAAGCCGTGCCCCAAAACCAGCGCCCGACGCCCAGGGCGCCAAGTTCGTCCTGCGGAAAAAAGGCCAAAAAACGGGTGGGCTATAGTCTTGGGGTGTGGGGCTGGCCAACTTCGTCCGCCGGACTCGGAATGGGGCGAGACTTTGCGAGGCCCCTCCGTGTGCCAAAAAAAGGCCGCGGGCACAGCCGTGCCCCAAAACGAGCGCCCGACGCCTGGGGCGCCATGTTCGTCCTGCGGAAAAATGGCCACAAATTGGGTGGGCTATAGCCTTGGGGTGTGGGGCTGGCCCACTTCGTCCGCCAGACTTGGAATGGGGCGAGACTTTGTGAGGCCCATCCGTGTGCCAAAAAAAGGCCACGGGCACAGCCGTGCCCCAAAACCAGCGCCCGACACCTGGGGCGCCAAATTCGTCCTGCGGAAAAATGGCCACAAATTGGGTGGGCTATAGCCTTGGGGTGTGGGGCTGGCCAACTTCGTCCGCCGGACTCGGAATGGGGCGAGACTTTGCGAGGCCCCTCCGTGAGCCAAAAATAGGCCGCGGGCACAGCCGCGCCCCAAAACGGGCGCCCAACGCCTGGGGCGCCAAGTTCGTCCTGCGGAAAAAGGGCCACAATTTGGGTGGGCTATAGCCTTGGGGTGTCGGGCTGGCCCACTTCGTCCGCCCGACTCGGAATGGGGTGAGACTTTGCGAGGCCCCTCCGTGTGCCACAAATAGGCCGCGGGCGCAGCCGTGCCCCAAAACGAGCGCCCGACGCCTGGGGCGCCAAGTTCGTCCTGCGGAAATAAGGCCAATAAACGGGTGGGCTATAGTCTTGGGGTGTGGGGCTGGCCAACTTCGCCCGCCGGACTCGGAATGGGGTGAGACTTTGCGAGGCCCCACCGTGTGCCGAAAATAGGCCGCGGGCGCAGCCGCACCCCAATACGAGCGCCCGAAGGCTGGGGCGCCATGTTCGTCCTGCGGAAAAATGCCCCAAAATTGGGTGGGCTGTAGCCTTGGGGTGTGGGGCTGGCTAACTTCGTCCCCCGGACTCGGAATGGGGCGAGACTTTGCGAGGCCCCTCCGTGTGCCAAAAATAGGCCGCGGGCACAGCCGCGCCCCAATACGAGCGCCCGAAGGCTGGGGCGCCAAGTTCGTCCTGCGGAAAAATGCCCCAAAATTGGGTGGGCTATAGCCTTGGGGTGTGGGGCTGGCCAACTTCGTCCGCCGGGATCGGAATGGGGCGAGACTTTGCGAGGCCCCTCCATATGCCAGAAATAGGCCACGGCCACAGCTGCGCCCCAATACGAGCGCCCGAAGGCTGGGGCGCCAAGTTCGTCCTGCGGAAAAATGCCCTAAAATTGGGTGGGTTGTAGCCTTGGGGTGTGGGGCTGGCTAACTTCGTCCCCCGGACTCGGAATGGGGCGAGACTTTGCGAGGCCCCACCGTGTGCCGAAAATAGGCCGCGGGCGCAGCCGCACCCCAATACGAGCGCCCGAAGGCTGGGCCGCCAAGTTCGTCCTGCGGAAAAATGCCCCAAAATTGGGTGGGCTACACCTTGGGGTGTGGGGCTGGCTAACTTCGTCCCCCGGACTCGGAATGGGGCGAGACTTTGCGAGGCCCCTCCGTGTGCCGAAAATAGGCCGCGGGCGCAGCCGCACCCCAATACGAGCGACCGAAGGCTGGGGCGCATGTTCGTCCAGCGGAAAAATGCCCCAAAATTGGGTGGGCTATAGCCTTGGGGTGTGGGGCTGGCCAACTTCGTCCGCCGGACTCGGAATGGGGCGAGACTTTGCGAGGCCCCTCCGTGTTCCAAAAATATGCTGCGGGCACTGCCGCGCCCCAATACGAGCGCCCGAAGGCTGGGGCGCCAAGTTCGTCCTGCGGAAAAACGCCCCAAAATTGGGTGGGCTATAGCCTTGGGGTGTGGGGCAGGCCAACTTCGTCCGCCGGACTCGGAATGGGGCGAGATTTTGCGAGGCCCCTCCGTGTGCCAAAAATATGCTGCGGGCACTGCCGCGCCCCAATACGAGCGCTCGAAGGCTGGGGCGCCAAGTTCGTCCTGCGGAAAAACGCCCCAAAATTGGGTGGGCTATAGCCTTGGGGTGTGGGGCTGGCCAACTTCGTCCGCCGGACTCGGAATGGGGCGAGATTTTGCGAGGCCCCTCCATGTGCCAAAAATATGCTGCGGGCACTGCCGCGCCCGAAGGCTGGGGCGCCAAGTTCGTCCTGCGGAAAAACACCCCAAAATTGGGTGGGCTATAGCCTTATTGTGTGGGGCTGGCCAACTTCATCCGCCGGACTCGGAATGGGGCGAGACTTTACGAGGCCCCTCCGTGTGCCAAAAATAGGCCGCGGGCGCAGCCGCGCCCCAATACGAGCGCCCAAAGGCTGGGGCGCCGAGTTCGTCCTGCGGAAAAATGCCCCACAATTGGGTCCTATAGCCTTGCGGTGTGGGGCCGGCCAACTTCGTCCCCCGGACTCGGAATGGGGCGAGACTTTGCGAGGCCCCTCCGTGCGCCAAAAATAGGCCGCGGGCACAGCCGTGCCCCAAAACGAGCGCCCGACGCCTGGGGGGCCAAGTTCGTCCTGCGGAAAAAAGGCCAAAAAACGTGTGGGCTATAGTTTTGGGGTGTGGGGCTGGCCAACTTCGTCCGCCGGACTCGGAATGGGACGAGACTTTGCGAGGCCCCTCCGTGTGCCAAAAATAGACCGCGGGCACAGCCGTGCCCCAAAACCAGCGCCCGACGCCTGGGGCGCCAAGTTCGTCCTGTGGAAAAAAGGCCAAAAAAAGGGTGGGCTATAGGCTTGGGGTGTGGGGCAGGCCAACTTCGTCCGCCGGACTCGGAATGCGGCGAGATTTTGCGAGGCCCCTCCGTGTGCCAAAAATAGGCCGCGGGCACAGCCGTGCCCCAAAACGAGCGCCCGACAGCTGGGGCACCAAGTTCGTCCTGCGGAAAAAAGGCCAAAAAAAGGGTGGGCTATAGGCTTGGGGTGTGGGGCTGGCCAACTTCATCCGCCGGACTCGGAACGGGGCGAGACTTTGCGAGGCCCCTCCGTGTGCCAAGAATAGGCCGCGGGCACAGCCGTGCCCCAAAACTAGCGCCCGACGCCTGGGGCGCCAAGTTCGCCCTGCGGAAAAATGGCCACTAATTGGGTGGGCTATAGCCTTGGGGTGTGGGGCTGGCCCACTTCATCCGCCGGACTCGGAATGGGGTAAGACTTGGCGAGGCCCCTCCGTGTGCCAAAAATAGGCCGCGGGCACAGCCGTGTCCCAAAACGGGCGCCCGACGCCCAGGGCGCCAAGTTTGGCCTGCGGAAAAAAGGCCAAAAAACGGGTGGGCTATAGTCTTGGGGTGTGGGGCTGGCCAACTTCGTCCGCCGGACTCGGAATGGGGCGAGACTTTACGAGGCCCCTCCGTGTGCCAAAAATAGACCGTGGGCAAAGCCGTGCCCCAAAACCAGCGCCCGACGCCCAGGGCGCCAAGTTCGTCCTGCGGAAAAAAGGCCAAAAAACGGGTGGGCTATAGTCTTGGGGTATGGGGCTGGCCAACTTCGTCCGCCGGACTTGGAATGGGGCGAGACTTTGCGAGGCCCCTCCGTGTGCCAAAACGATACCGCGGGCAAAGCCGTGCCCCAAAACCAGCGCCCGACGCCTGGGGCGCCAAGTTCGTCCTGCGGAAAAATGGCCACAAATTGGGTGGGCTATAGCCTTGGGGTGTGGGGCTGGCCAACTTCCTCCGCCGGACTCGGAATGGGGCGAGACTTTGCGAGGCCCCTCCGTGTGCCAAAAATAGGCCACGGGCACAGCCGTACCCCAAAACGGGCGCCCGACGCCTGGGGCGCCAAGTTCGTCCTGCGGAAAAATGGCCACAAATTGGGTGGTCTATAGCCTTGGGGTGTGGTGCTGGCCAACTTCGTCCGCCGGACTCGGAATGGGGCGAGACTTTGCGAGGCCCCTCCGTGTGCCAAAAATAGGCCGCGGGCACAGCCGTACCCCAAAACGAGTGCCCGACGCCTGGGGCACCAAGTTCGTCCTGCGGAAAAAAGGCCAAAAAAAGGGTGGGCTATACGCTTGGGGTGTGGGGCTGGCCAACTTCATCCGCCGGACTCGGAACGGGGCGAGACTTTGTGAGGGCCCTCCGTGTGCCAAAAATAGGCCGCGGGCACAGCCGTGCCCCAAAACTAGCGCCCGACGCCTGGGCCGCCAAGTTCGTCCTGCGGAAAAATGGCCACAAATTGGGTGGGCTATAGCCTTGGGGTGTGGGGCTGGCCAACTTCGTCCGCGGGACTCGGAATGGGGCGAGACTTTGCGAGGCCCCTCCGTGTGCCAAAAAAAGGCCGCGGGCACAGCCGTGCCTCAAAACGAGCGCCCGACGCCTGGGGCGCCAAGTTCGTCCTGCGGAAAAATGGCCACAAATTGGGTGGGCTATAGCCTTGGGGTGTGGGGCTGGCCAACTTCGTCCGCCGGACTCGGAATGGGGCGAGACTTTGCGAGGCCCCTCCGTGAGCCAAAAATAGGCCACGGGCTCAGCCGTGCCCCAAAACGGGCACCCGACGCCCAGGGCGCCAAGTTTGTCCTGCGGAAAAATGGCCACAAATTGGGTGGGCTATAGCCTTGGGGTGTGGGGCTGGCCAACTTCCTCCGCCAGACTCGGAATGGGGCTAGACTTTGTGAGGCCCCTCCGTGTGCCAAAAAAAGGCCGCGGGCACAGCCGTGCCCCAAAACGAGCGCCCGACGCCTGGGGCGCCAAGTTCGTCCAGCGGAAAAAAGGCCAAAAAAAGGGTGGGCTATAGGCTTGGGGTGTGGGGCTGGCCAACTTCATCCGCCGGACTCAGAACGGGGCGAGACTTTGCGAGGCCCCTCCGTGTGCCAAAAATAGGCCGCGGGCACAGCCGTGCCCCAAAACTAGCACCCGACGCCTGGGGCGCCAAGTTCGTCCTGCGGAAAAATGGCCACAAATTGGGTGGGCTATAGCCTTGGGGTGTGGGGCTGGCCAACTTCCTCCGCCGGACTCGGAATGGGGCGAGACTTTGCGAGGCCCCTCCGTGTGCCAAAAATAGGCCGCGGGCACAGCCGTGCCCCAAAACGGGCGCCCGACGCCTGGGGCGCCAAGTTCGTCCTGCGGAAAAATGGCCACAAATTGGGTGGGCTATAGCCTTGGGGTGTGGGGCTGGCCAAATTCGTCCGCCGGACTCGGAATGGGGTGAGACTTTGCGAGGCCCCTCCGTGTACCAAAAACAGGCCGCGGGCACAGCCGCGCCCGAAAACGAGCGCCCGAAGGCTGGGGCGCCAAGTTCGTCCTGCGGAAAAATGCCCAAAAATTGGGTGGGCTATAGCCTTGGGGTGTGGGGCTGGCCCACTTTGTCCGCCGGACTCGGAATGGGGCGAGACTTTGCGAGGCCCCTCCGTGTGCCAAAAAAAGGCCGCGGGCACAGCCGTGCCCCAAAACGAGCGCCCGACGCCTGGGGCACCAAGTTCGTCCTGCGGAAAAAAGGCCAAAAAAAGGGTGGGCTATAGGTTGGGGTGTGGGGCTGGCCAACTTCATCCGCCGGACTCGGAATGGGGCGAGACTTTGCGAGGCCCCTCCGTGTGCCAAAAATAGGCCGCGGGCACAGCCGTGCCCCAAAACCAGCGCCTGACGCCTGGGGCGCCAAGTTCGTCCTGCGGAAAAATGGCCACAAATTGGGTGGGCTATAGCCTTGGGGTGTGGGGCTGGCCTACTTCGTCCGCCGGACTCGGAATGGGGCGAGACAATGCGAGGCCCCTCCGTGTGCCAAAAATAGGCCGCGGGCACAGCCGTGCCCCAAAACGGGTGCCCGACGCCCGGGGCGCCAAGTTCGTCCTGCGGAGAAAAGGCCAAAAAACGGGTGGGCTATAGTCTTGGGGTGTGGGGCTGGCCAACTTCGTCCGCCGGACTCGGAATGGGGCGAGACTTTGCGAGGCCCCTCCGTGTGCTAAAAATATACCGCGGGCACAGCCGTGCCCCAAAACCAGAACCCGACGCCTGGGGCGCCATGTTCGTCCTGCGGAAAAATGGCCACAAATTGGGTGGGCTATAGCCTTGGGGTGTGGGGCTGGCCAACTTCGTCCGCCGGACTCGGAATGGGGCGAGACTTTGTGCGGCCCCTCCGTGTGCCAAAAATAGGCCGCGGGCACAGCCGTGCCCCAAAACGGGCGCCCGACGCCTGGGGCGCCAAGTTCGTCCTGCGGAAAAATGGCCACAAATTGGGTGGGCTATAGCCTTGGGGTGTGGGGCTGGCCAACTTCGTCCGCCGGACTCGGAATTGGGCGAGACTTTGCGAGGCCCCTTCGTGTGCCAAAAATAGGCCGCGGGCACAGCCGTGCCCCAAAACCAGCGCCTGACGCCTGGGGCGCCAAGTTCGTCCTGCGGAAAAATGGCCACAAATTGGGTGGGCTATAGCCTTGGGGTGTGGGGCTGGCCAACTTCCTCCGCCGGACTCGGAATGGGGCGAGACTTTGCGAGGCCCCTCCGTGTGCCAAAAATAGGCCGCGGGCACAGCCGTGCCCCAAAACGGGCGCCCGACGCCCAGGGCGCCAAGTTCGTCCTGCGGAAAAAAGGCCAAAAAACGGGTGGGCTATAGTCTTGGGGTGTGGGGCTGGCCAACTTCGTCCGCCGGACTCGGAATGGGGCGAGACTTTACGAGGCCCCTCCGTGTGCCAAAAATAGACCGCGGGCAAAGCCGTGCCCCAAAACCAGCGCCCGACGCCCAGGGCGCCAAGTTCGTCCTGCGGAAAAAAGGCCAAAAAACGGGTGGGCTATAGTCTTGGGGTGTGGGGCTGGCCAACTTCGTCCGCCGGACTCGGAATGGGGCGAGACTTTGCGAGGCCCCTCCGTGTGCCAAAAATAGACCGCGGGCAAAGCCGTGCCCCAAAACCAGCGCCCGACGCCTGGGGCGCCAAGCTCGTCCTGCGGAAAAATGGCCACAAATTGCGTGGGCTATAGCCTTGGGGTGTGGGGCTGGCCAACTTCGTCCGCCGGACTCGGAATGGGGCGAGACTTTGCGAGGCCCCTCCGTGTGCCAAAAATAGGCCGCGGGCACAGCCGTGCCCCAAAACGAGCGCCCGACGCGTGGGGCGCCAAGTTCGTCCTGCGGAAAAAAGGCCAAAAAACGGGTGGGCTATAGTCTTGGGGTGTGGGGCTGGCCAACTTCGCCCGCCGGACTCGGAATGGGGCGAGACATTGCGAGGCCCCTCCGTGTGCCAAAAATAGGCCGCGGGCACAGCCGTGCCGCAAAACGAGCCCCCTACGCCTGGGGCGCCAAGTTCGTCCTGTGGAAAAATGGCCACAAATTGGGTGGGCTATAGCCTTGGGGTGTGGGGCTGGCCAACTTCGTCCGCCGGACTCGGAATGGGGCGAGACAATGCAAGGCCCCTCCGTGTGCCAAAAATAGGCCGCGGGCACAGCCGTGCCCCAAAACGGGCGCCCGACGCCCAGGGCGCCAAGTTCGTCCTGCGGAAAAAAGGCCAAAAAACGGGTGGGCTATAGTCTTGGGGTGTGGGGCTGGCCAACTTCGTCCGCCGGACTCGGAATGGGGCGAGACTTTACGAGGCCCCTCCGTGTGCCAAAAATAGACCGCGGGCAAAGCCGTGCCCCAAAACCAGCGCCCGACGCGTGGGGCGCCAAGTTCGTCCTGCGGAAAAAAGGCCAAAAAACGGGTGGGCTATAGTCTTGGGGTGTGGGGCTGGCCAACTTCGCCCGCCGGACTCGGAATGGGGCGAGACATTGCGAGGCCCCTCCGTGTGCCAAAAATAGGCCGCGGGCACAGCCGTGCCGCAAAACGAGCCCCCTACGCCTGGGGCGCCAAGTTCGTCCTGTGGAAAAATGGCCACAAATTGGGTGGGCTATAGCCTTGGGGTGTGGGGCTGGCCCACTTCGTCCGCCGGACTCGGAATGGGGCGAGACAATGCAAGGCCCCTCCGTGTGCCAAAAATAGGCCGCGGGCACAGCCGTGCCCCAAAACGGGTGCCCGACGCCGGGGGCGCCAAGTTCGTCCTGCGGAGAAAAGGCCAAAAAACGGGTGGGCTATAGTCTTGGGGTGTGGGGCTGGCCAACTTCGTCCGCCGGACTCGGAATGGGGCGAGACTTTGCGAGGCCCCTCCGTGTGCCAAAATTAGGCCACGGGCACAGCCGTGCCACAAAACGAGCCCCCGACTCCTGGGGCGCCAAGTTCGTCCTGCGGACAAATGGCCACAAATTGGGTGGGCTATAGCCTTAGGGTGTGGGGCTGGCCAACTTCGTCCGCCGGACTCGGAATGGGGCGAGACTTTGCGAGGCCCCTCCGTGCGCCAAAAATAGGCTGCGGGCACAGCCGTGCCCCAAAACGAGCGCCCGACGCCTAGGGCGCCAAGTTCGTCCTGCGGAAAAATAGCCACAAATTGGGTGGGCTATAGCCTTGGGGTGTGGGGCTGGCAAAGTTCGTCCGCCGGACTCGGAATGGGGCGAGACTTTGCGAGGCCCCTCCGTGTGCCAAAAATAGGCCGCGGGCACTGCCGTGCCCCAAAACGGGCGCCCGACGCCTGGGGCGCCAAGTTCGTCCTGCGGAAAAATGGCCAGAAATTGGGTGGGCTATAGCCTTGGGGTGTGGCGCTGGCCCACTTCGTGCGCCGGATTCGGAATGGGGCGAGACTTTGCGGGGCCCCTCCGTGTGCCAAAAATATGCTGCGGGCACTGCCGCGCCCCAATACGAGCGCCCGAAGTCTGGGGCGCCAAGTTCGTCCTCCGGAAATATGCCCCAAAATTGGGTGGGCTATAGCCTTCGGGTGTGGCGCTGGCCAACTTCGTCCGCCGGATTCGGAATGTGGCGAGACTTTGCGAGGCCCCTCCGTGCGCCAAAAATAGGCCGCGGGCACAGCCGTGCCCCAAAACGAGCGCCCGACGCCTAGGGCGCCAAGTTCGTCCTGCGGAAAAATAGCCACAAATTGGGTGGGCTATAGCCTTGGGGTGTGGGGCTGGCAAACTTCGTCCGCCGGACTCGGAATGGGGCGAGACTTTGCGAGGCCCCTCCGTGTGCCAAAAATAGGCCGCGGGCACAGCCGTGCCCCAAAACGAGCGCCCGACGCCTGGGGCGCCAAGTTCGTCCTGCGGAAAAAATGCCAAAAAACGGGTGGGCTATAGTCTTGGGGTGTGGGGCTGGCCAACTACGCCCGCCGGACTCGGAATGAGGCGAGACATTGCGAGGCCCCTCCGTGTGCCAAAAATAGGCCGCGGGCACAGCCGTGCCGCAAAACGAGGCCCCTACGCCTCGGGCGCCAAGTTCGTCCTGCAGAAAAATGGCCACAAATTGGGTGGGCTATAGCCTTGGGGTGTGGGGCTGGCCACCTTCGTCCGCCGGACTCGGAATGGGACGAGACTTTCCGAGGCCCCTCCGTGTGCCAAAAATAGGCCGCGGGCAGAGCCGTGCCCCAAAACGAGCGCCCGACGCCTGGGGCGCCCAGTTCGTCCTGCGGAAAAAAGGCCAAAAAACGGGTGGGCTATAGTCTTGGGGTGTGGGGCTGGCCAACTTCGCCCGCCGGACTCGGAATGGGGCGAGACTTTGCGAGGCCCCTCCGTGTGCCAAAAATAGGCCGCGGGCACAGCCGTGCCCCAAAACGAGCGCCCGACGCCAGGGGCTCCGAGTTCGTCCAGCGGAAAAATGGCCACAAATTGGGTGGGCTATAGCCTTGGGGTGTGGTGCTGGCCAACTTCGTCCCCCGGACTCGGAATGGGGCGAGACTTTGCGAGGCCCCTCCGTGTGCCAAAAATAGGCCATGGGCGCAGCCGCGCCCCAATATGAGCGCCCGAAGGCTGGGGCGCCAAGTTCGTCCTGCGGAAAAATGCCCAAAAATTGGGTGGGCTATAGCCTTGGGGTGTGGGGCTGGCCAACTTCGTCCGCCGGGCTCGGAATGGGGCGAGACTTTGCGAGGCCCCTCCGTGTGCCAAAAATAGGCCGTGGGCGTAGCCGCGCCCCAATATGAGCGCCCGAAGGCTGGGGCGCCAAGTTCGTCCTGCGGAAAAATGCCCAAAAATTGGGTGGGCTATAGCGTTGGGGTGTGGGGCTGGCCAACTTCGTCCGCCGGGCTCGGAATGGGGCGAGACTTTGCGAGGCCCCTCCGTGTGCCAAAAATAGGCCGCGGGCACAGCCGCGCCCCAATACGAGCGCCCGAAGGCTGGGGCGCCAAGTTCGTCCTGCGGAAAAATGCCCCAAAATTGGGTGCCTATAGCCTTGGGGTGTGGGGCTGGCCAACTTCGTCCGCCGGACTCGGAATGGGGCGAGACTTTGCGAGGCCCCTCCGTGTGCCAAAAATAGGCCGCGGGCACAGCCGCGCCCCCATACGAGCGCCCGAAGGCTGGGGCGCCAAGTTCGTCCTGCGGAAAAATGCCCCAAAATTGGGTACCAATAGCCTTGGGGCGTGGGGCCGGCCAACTTCGTCCCCCGGACTCGGAATGGGGCGAGACTTTGCGAGGCCCCTCCGTGTGCCAAAAATATGCTGCGGGCACTGCCGCGCCCCAATACGAGCGCCCGAAGGCTGGGGCGCCAAGTTCGTCCTGCGGAAAAACGCCCCAAAATTGGGTGGGCTATAGCCTTGGGGTGTGGCGCAGGCCAACTTCGTCCGCCGGACTCGGAATGGGGCGAGACTTTGCGAGGCCCCTCCGTGTGCCAAAAATAGGCTGCGGGCACAGCCGTGCCCCAAAACGAGCGCCCGACGCCTGGGGCGCCAAGTTCGTCCTGCGGAAAAACGCCCCAAAATTGGGTGGGCTATAGCCTTAGTGTGTGGGCCTGGCCAACTTCGTCCGCCGGACTCGGAATGGGGCGAGACTTTACGAGGCCCCTCCGTGTGCCAAAAATAGGCTGCGGGCGCAGCCGTGCCCTAATACGAGCGACCGAAGGCTGGGGCGCCATGTTCATCCAGCGGAAAAATGCCCCAAAATTGGGTGGGCTATAGCCTTGGGGTGTGGCGCAGGCCAACTTCGTCCGCCGGATTTGGAATGGGGCGAGACTTTGCGAGGCCCCTCCGTGTGCCCAAAATATGCCACAGGCACAGCCGCGCCCCAATACGAGCCCGCAAAGGCTGGGGCGCCAAGTTCCTCCTGCGGAAAAACGCCCCAAAATTGCGTGGGCTATAGCCTTGGGGTGTGGGGCAGGCCAACTTCGTCCGCCGGACATGGAATGGGGCGAGACTTTGCGAGGCCCCTCCGCGTGCCAAAAATATGATACGGGCACTGCCGCACCCCAAAACGAGCCCCCTACGCCTGGGGCGCCAAGTTCGTCCTGCGGAAAGATGGCCACAAATTGGGTGGGCTATAGCCTTGGGGTGTGGGGCTTGCCAACTTCGTCCGCCGGACTCGGAATGGGGCGAGACTTTGCGAGGCCCCACCTTGCGCCAAAAATAGGCCGTGAGCGCAGCCGTGCCCCAAAACGAGCTCCCGACGCCTGGGGCGCCAATTTCGTCCTGCGCAAAAATGGCCAAAACAACGGGTGGGTTATAGCCTTGGGGTGTGGGGCTGGCCAACATCGTCCGCCGAGTCGGAATGGGGCGAGACTTTATGAGGCCCCTCCGTGTGCCAAAAATAGGCCGCGGACACAGCCGTGCCCCAAAACGAATGCCCGACGCCTGGGGCGCCAAGTTCGTCCTGCGGAAAAAAGGCCAACAAACGGGTGGGCTATAGTCTTGGGGTGTCGGGCTGGCCAACTTCGTCCGCCGGACTCAGAATGGGGCGATACTTTGCGAGGCCCCTCCGTGTGCCAAAAATAGGCCGCGTGCACAGCCGTGCCCCAAAACAATCGCCCGACGCCTGGGGCGCCAAGTTCGTCCAGCGGAAAAAAGGCCAAAAAACGGGTGGGCTATAGTCTTGGTGTGTGGGGCTGGCCAACTTCGTCCGCCAGACTTGGAATGGGGCGACCCTTTGCGAGGCCCCTCCGTGTGCCAAAAATAGGTCGCGGGCACAGCTGAGCCCCAAAACGAGCTCCCGACGCCTGGGGCGCCAAGTTCGTCCTGCGGAAAAATGGCCAAAAAACGGGTGGGCTATAGCCTTGGGGTGTGGGGCTGGCCAACTTCGTCCGCTGGACTCGGAATGGGGCGAGACTTTGCGAGGCCCCTCCGTGCGCCAAAAATAGGCCGCGGGCCCAGCCGTGCCCCAAAACGAGCACCCGACGCCTGCGGCGCCAAGTTCGTCCTGCAGAAAAATGGTCACAAATTGGGTGGGCTATAGCCTTGGGGTGTGGGGCTGGCCAACTTCGTCCGCCGGACTCGGAATGGGGCGAGACTTTGCGAGGCCCCTCCGTGTGCCAAAAATAGGCCGCGGGCACCGCCGTTCCCCAAAACGAGCGGCCGACGCCAGGGGCGCCACGTTCGTCCTGCGGAAAAAAGGCTAAAAAACGGGTGGGCTATAGTCTTGGGGTGTGGGGCTGGCCCACTTCATCCGCCGGACTCGGAACGGGGCGAGACTTTGCGAGGCCCCTCCGTGTGCCAAAAATAGGCCGCGGGCACAGCCGTGCCCCAACACTAGCGCCCGACGCCTGGGGCGCCAAGTTTGTCCTGCGGAAAAATGGCCACTAATTGGGTGGGCTATAGCCTTGGGGTGTGGGGCTGGCCATCTTCGTCCGCCAGACTCGGAATGGGGCGAGACTTTGTGAGGCCCCTCCGTGTGCCAAAAAAAGGCCGCGGGCACAGCCGTGCCCCAAAACGAGCGCCCGACGCCTGGGGCGCCAAGTTTGTCCTGCGGAAAAATGGCCACAAATTGGGTGGGCTATAGCCTTGGGGTGTGGGGCTGGCCCACTTCATCCGCCGGACTCGGAATGGGGTAAGACTTGGCGAGGCCCCTCCGTGTGCCAAAAATAGGCCGCGGGCACAGCCGTGCCCCAAAACGGGCGCCCGACGCTCAGGGCGCCAAGTTCGTCCTGCGGAAAAAAGGCCAAAAAACGGGTGGGCTATAGTCTTGGGGTGTGGGGCTGGCCAACTTCGTCCGCCGGACTCGGAATGGGGCGAGACTTTACGAGGCCCCTCCGTGTGCCAAAAATAGACCGCGGGCAAAGCCGTGCCCCAATACCAGCGCCCGACGCCCAGGGCGCCAAGTTCGTCCTGCGGAAAAAAGGCCAAAAAACGGGTGGGCTATAGTCTTGGGGTGTGGGGCTGGCCAACTTCGTCCGCCGGACTCGGAATGGGGCGAGACTTTGCGAGGCCCCTCCGTGTGCCAAAAATAGACCGCGGGCAAAGCCGTGCCCCAAAACCAGCGCCCGACGCCTGGGGCGCCAAGTTCGTCCTGCGGAAAAATGGCCACAAATTGCGTGGGCTATAGCCTTGGGGTGTGGGGCTGGCCAACTTCGTCCGCCGGACTCGGAATGGGGCGAGACTTTGCGAGGCCCCTCCTGTGCCAAAAATAGGCCGCGGGCACAGACGTGCCCCAAAACGAGCGCCCGACGCCTGGGGCGCCAAGTTCGTCCTGCGGAAAAAACGGCCACAAATTGGGTGGGCTATAGCCTTGGGGTGTGGGGCTGGCCAACTTCGTCCGCCGGACTCGGAATGGGGCGCGAAAAAAAGGCCGCGGGCACAGCCGTGCCCCAAAACGAGCGCCCGAAGCCTGGGGCGCCAAGTTCGTCCTGCGGAAAAATGGCCACAAATTGGGTGGGCTATAGCCTTGGGGTGTGGGGCTGGCCATCTTCGTCCGCCAGACTCGGAATGGGGCGAGACCTTGCGAGGCCCATCCGTGTGCCAAAAATAGGCCGCGGGCACAGCCGTGCCCCAAAACCAGCGCCCGACGCCTGGGGCGCCAAGTTCGTCCTGCGGAAAAATGGCCACAAATTGGGTGGGCTATAGCCTTGGGGTGTGGGGCTGGCCAACTTCCTCCGCCGGACTCGGAATGGGGTGAGACTTTGCGAGGCCCCTCCGTGTGCCAAAAATAAGCCGCGGGCACAGCCGTGCCCCAAAACGCGCGCCCGACGCCTGGGGCGCCAAGTTCGTCCTGCGGAAAAATGGCCACAAATTGGGTGGGCTATAGCCTTGGGGTGTGGTGCTGGCCAACTTCGTCCGCCGGACTCGGAATGGGGCGAGACTTTGCGAGGCCCCTCCGTGTGCCAAAAATAGGCCGCGGGCACAGCCGTGCCCCAAAACGAGCGCCCGACGCCTGGGGCACCAAGTTCGTCCTGCGGAAAAAAGGCCAAAAAAAGGGTGGGCTATAGGCTTGGGGTGTGGGGCTGGCCAACTTCATCCGCCGGACTCGGAACGGGGCGAGACTTTGTGAGGCCCCGCCGTGTGCCAAAAATAGGCCGCGGGCACAGCCGTGCCCCAAAACGGGCACCCGACGCCTGGGGCGCCAAGTTCGTCCTGCGGAAAAATGGCCACAAATTGGGTGGGCTATAGCCTTGGGGTGTGGTGCTGGCCAACTTCGTCCGCCGGACTCGGAATGGGGCGAGACTTTGCGAGGCCCCTCCGTGTGCCAAAAATAGACCGCGGGCAAAGCCGTGCCCCAATACCAGCGCCCGACGCCCAGGGCGCCAAGTTCGTCCTGCGGAAAAAAGGCCAAAAAACGGGTGGGCTATAGTCTTGTGGTGTGGGGCTGGCCAACTTCGTCCGCCGGACTCGGAATGGGGCGAGACTTTGCGAGGCCCCTCCGTGTGCCAAAAATAGACCGCGGGCAAAGCCGTGCCCCAAAACCAGCGCCCGACGCCTGGGGCGCCAAGTTCGTCCTGCGGAAAAATGGCCACAAATTGGGTGGGCTATAGCCTTGGGGTGTGGGGCTGGCCAACTTCGTCCGCCGGACTCGGAATGGGGCGAGACTTTGCGAGGCCCCTCCGTGTGCCAAAAATAGGCCGCGGGCACAGCCGTACCCCAAAACGAGTGCCCGACGCCTGGGGCGCCAAGTTCGTCCTGCGGAAAAAAGGCCAAAAAAAGGGTGGGCTATAGGCTTGGGGTGTGGGGCTGGCCAACTTCATCCGCCGGACTCGGAACGGGGCGAGACTTTGTGAGGCCCCGCCGTGTGCCAAAAATAGGCCGCGGGCACAGCCGTGCCCCAAAACGAGCGCCCGACGCCTGGGGCACCAAGTTCGTCCTGCGGAAAAAAGGCCAAAAAAAGGGTGGGCTATAGGCTTGGGGTGTGGGGCTGGCCAACTTCATCCGCCGGACTCGGAACGGGGCGAGACTTTGTGAGGCCCCGCCGTGTGCCAAAAAAAGGCCGCGGGCACAGCCGTGCCCCAAAACGAGCGCCCGAAGCCTGGGGCGCCAAGTTCGTCCTGCGGAAAAATGGCCACAAATTGGGTGGGCTATAGCCTTGGGGTGTGGGGCTGGCCATCTTCGTCCGCCAGACTCGGAATGGGGCGAGACCTTGCGAGGCCCATCCGTGTGCCAAAAATAGGCCGCGGGCACAGCCGTGCCCCAAAACCAGCGCCCGACGCCTGGGGCGCCAAGTTCGTCCTGCGGAAAAATGGCCACAAATTGGGTGGGCTATAGCCTTGGGGTGTGGGGCTGGCCAACTTCCTCCGCCGGACTCGGAATGGGGTGAGACTTTGCGAGGCCCCTCCGTGTGCCAAAAATAAGCCGCGGGCACAGCCGTGCCCCAAAACGCGCGCCCGACGCCTGGGGCGCCAAGTTCGTCCTGCGGAAAAATGGCCACAAATTGGGTGGGCTATAGCCTTGGGGTGTGGTGCTGGCCAACTTCGTCCGCCGGACTCGGAATGGGGCGAGACTTTGCGAGGCCCCTCCGTGTGCCAAAAATAGGCCGCGGGCACAGCCGTGCCCCAAAACGAGCGCCCGACGCCTGGGGCACCAAGTTCGTCCTGCGGAAAAAAGGCCAAAAAAAGGGTGGGCTATAGGCTTGGGGTGTGGGGCTGGCCAACTTCATCCGCCGGACTCGGAACGGGGCGAGACTTTGTGAGGCCCCGCCGTGTGCCAAAAATAGGCCGCGGGCACAGCCGTGCCCCAAAACGGGCACCCGACGCCTGGGGCGCCAAGTTCGTCCTGCGGAAAAATGGCCACAAATTGGGTGGGCTATAGCCTTGGGGTGTGGTGCTGGCCAACTTCGTCCGCCGGACTCGGAATGGGGCGAGACTTTGCGAGGCCCCTCCGTGTGCCAAAAATAGACCGCGGGCAAAGCCGTGCCCCAATACCAGCGCCCGACGCCCAGGGCGCCAAGTTCGTCCTGCGGAAAAAAGGCCAAAAAACGGGTGGGCTATAGTCTTGTGGTGTGGGGCTGGCCAACTTCGTCCGCCGGACTCGGAATGGGGCGAGACTTTGCGAGGCCCCTCCGTGTGCCAAAAATAGACCGCGGGCAAAGCCGTGCCCCAAAACCAGCGCCCGACGCCTGGGGCGCCAAGTTCGTCCTGCGGAAAAATGGCCACAAATTGGGTGGGCTATAGCCTTGGGGTGTGGGGCTGGCCAACTTCGTCCGCCGGACTCGGAATGGGGCGAGACTTTGCGAGGCCCCTCCGTGTGCCAAAAATAGGCCGCGGGCACAGCCGTACCCCAAAACGAGTGCCCGACGCCTGGGGCGCCAAGTTCGTCCTGCGGAAAAAAGGCCAAAAAAAGGGTGGGCTATAGGCTTGGGGTGTGGGGCTGGCCAACTTCATCCGCCGGACTCGGAACGGGGCGAGACTTTGTGAGGCCCCTCCGTGTGCCAAAAATAGGCCGCGGGCACAGCCGTGCCCCAAAACTAGCGCCCGACGCCTGGGGCGCCAAGTTCGTCCTGCGGAAAAATGGCCACAAATTGGGTGGGCTATAGCCTTGGGGTGTGGGGCTGGCCAACTTCGTCCGCCGGACTCGGAATGGGGCGAGACTTTGCGAGGCCCCTCCGTGTGCCAAAAATAGGACGCGGGCTCAGCCGTGCCCCAAAACGGGCACCCGACGCCCAGGGCGCCAAGTTTGTCCTGCGGAAAAATGTCCACAAATTGGGTGGGCTATAGCCTTGGGGTGTGGGGCTGGCCAACTTCGTCCGCCGGACTCGGAATGGGGCGAGACTTTGCGAGGCCCCTCCGTGTGCCAAAAAAAGGCCGCGGGCTCAGCCGTGCCCCAAAACGGGCACCCGACGCCCAGGGCGCCAAGTTTGTCCTGCGGAAAAATGGCCACAAATTGGGTGGGCTATAGCCTTGGGGTGTGGGGCTGGCCAACTTCGTCCGCCGGACTCGGAATGGGGCGAGACTTTGCGAGGCCCCTCCGTGTGCCAAAAATAGGCCGCGGGCACAGCCGTACCCCAAAACGAGTGCCCGACGCCTGGGGCGCCAAGTTCATCCTGCGGAAAAATGGCCAAAAAAAGGGTGGGCTATAGGCTTGGGGTGTGGGGCTGGCCAACTTCATCCGCCGGGCTCGGAACGGGGCGAGACTTTGTGAGGCCCCTCCGTGTGCCAAAAATAGGCCGCGGGCACAGCCGTGCCCCAAAACTAGCGCCCGACGCCTGGGGCGCCAAGTTCGTCCTGCGGAAAAATGGCCACAAATTGGGAGGGCTATAGCCTTGGGGTGTGGGGCTGGCCAACTTCGTCCGCCGGACTCGGAATGGGGCGAGACTTTGCGAGGCCCCTCCGTGTGCCAAAAATAGGCCGCGGGCTCAGCCGTGCCCCAAAACGGGCACCCGACGCCCAGGGCGCCAAGTTTGTCCAGCGGAAAAATGGCCACAAATTGGGTGGGCTATAGCCTTGGGGTGTGGGGCTGGCCAACTTCGTCCGCCGGACTCGGAATGGGGCGAGACTTTGCGAGGCCCCTCCGTGTTCCAAAAATAGGCCGCGGGCACAGCCGTGCCCCAGAACTTGGCGCCCGACGCCTGGGGCGCCAAGTTCATCCTGCGGAAAAAAGGCCAAAAAAAGGGTGGGCTATAGGCTTGGGGTGTGGGGCTGGCCAACTTCATCCGCCGGACTCGGAACGGGGCGAGACTTTACGAGGCCCCTCCGTGTGCCAAAAATAGGCCACGGGCACAGCCGTGCCCCAAAACCAGCGCCCGACGCCTGGGGCGCCAAGTTCGTCCTGCGGAAAAATGGCCACAAATTGGGTGGGCTATAGCCTTGGGGTGTGGGGCTGGCCCACTTCGTCCGCCAGACTCGGAATGGGGCTAGACTTTGTGAGGCCCCTCCGTGTGCCAAAAAAAGGCCGCGGGCACAGCCGTGCCCCAAAACGAGCGCCCGACGCCTGGGGCGCCAAGTTCGTCCAGCGGAAAAAAGGCCAAAAAAAGGGTGGGCTATAGGCTTGGGGTGTGGGGCTGGCCAACTTCATCCGCCGGACTCGGAACGGGGCGAGACTTTGCGAGGCCCCTCCGTGTGCCAAAAATAGGCCGCGGGCACAGCCGTGCCCCAAAATTAGCGCCCGACGCCTGGGGCGCCAAGTTCGTCCTGCGGAAAAATGGCCACAAATTGGGTGGGCTATAGCCTTGGGGTGTGGGGCTGGCCAACTTCCTCCGCCGGACTCGGAATGGGGCGAGACTTTGCGAGGCCCCTCCGTGTGCCAAAAATAGGCCGTGGACACAGCCGTGCCCCAAAACGGGCGCCCGACGCCTGGGGCGCCAAGTTCGTCCTGCGGAAAAATGGCCACAAATTGGGTGGGCTATAGCCTTGGGGTGTGGGGCTGGCCAACTTCGTCCGCCGGACTCGGAATTGGGCGAGACTTTGCGAGGCCCCTCCGTGTGCCAAAAATAGGCCGCGGGCACAGCTGTGCCCCAAAACCAGCGCCCGAAGGCTGGGGCGCCAAGTTCGTCCTGCGGAAAAATGCCCAAAAATTGGGTGGGCTATAGCCTTGGGGTGTGGGGCTGGCCAACTTCGTCCGCCGGACTCGGAATGGGGCGAGACTTTGTGCGGCCCCTCCGTGTGCCAAAAATAGGCCGCGGGCACAGCCGTGCCCCAAAACGGGCGCCCGACGCCTGGGGCGCCAAGTTCGTCCTGCGGAAAAATGGCCACAAATTGGGTGGGCTATAGCCTTGGGGTGTGGGGCTGGCCAACTTCGTCCGCCGGACTCGGAATGGGGCGAGACTTTGCGAGGCCCCTCCGTGTACCAAAAACAGGCCGCGGGCACAGCCGCGCCCCAAAACGAGCGCCCGAAGGCTGGGGCGCCAAGTTCGTCCTGCGGAAAAATGCCCAAAAATTGGGTGGGCTATAGGCTTGGGGTGTGGGGCTGGCCAACTTCGTCCGCCGGACTCGGAATGGGGCGAGACTTTGTGCTGCCCCTCCGTGTGCCAAAAATAGGCCGCGGGCACAGCCGTGCCCCAAAACGGGCGCCCGACGCCTGGGGCGCCAAGTTCGTCCTGCGGAAAAATGGCCACAAATTGGGTGGGCTATAGCCTTGGGGTGTGGGGCTGGCCAACTTCGTCCGCCGGACTCGGAATTGGGTGAGACTTTGCGAGGCCCCTCCGTGTGCCAAAAATAGGCCGCGGGAACAGCCGTGCCCCAAAACCAGCGCCTGACGCCTGGGGCGCCAAGTTCGTCCTGCGGAAAAATGGCCACAAATTGGGTGGGCTATAGCCTTGGGGTGTGGGGCTGGCCAACTTCCTCCGCCGGACTCGGAATGGGGCGAGACTTTGCGAGGCCCCTCCGTGCGCCAAAAATAGGCCGCGGGCACAGCCGTGCCCCAAAACGGGCGCCCGACGCCTGGGGCGCCAAGTTCGTCCTGCGGAAAAATGGCCACAAATTGGGTGGGCTATAGCCTTGGGGTGTGGGGCTGGCCAACTTCCTCCGCCGGACTCGGAATGGGGCGAGACTTTGCGAGGCCCCTCCGTGTGCCAAAAATAGGCCGCGGGCACAGCCGTGCCCCAAAACGGGCGCCCGACGCCTGGGGCGCCAAGTTCGTCCTGCGGAAAAATGGCCACAAATTGGGTGGGCTATAGCCTTGGGGTGTGGGGCTGGCCAACTTCGTCCGCCGGACTCGGAATGGGGCGAGACTATGCGAGGCCCCTCCGTGTACCAAAAACAGGCCGCGGGCACAGCCGCGCCCCAAAACGAGCGCCCGAAGGCTGGGGCGCCAAGTTCGTCCTGCGGAAAAATGCCCAAAAATTGGGTGGGCTATAGCCTTGGGGTGTGGGGTGGGCCAATTTCGTCAAATAAAATTTCAAACCCACCACTGAGCCACCATGAATTGTTGTAACTTTGGGCACAAATATTGTTTAAATGGAAAAGTAAAATATATATTAATAATAAAACAAATAATTAATGATTGGACATCGTAATTGGATATTTAAGTTGTTGTTTTCTATGGTCGAATCAAAACTAAAACATGTTAGGGTAAAAAAAAATTAGGTTTAAAAAGTTCTTGGTACAAAAAATGGGTCAAAACATGAGAAAAATGGAAAATTAAGAAGCCGGCCACGGAGGGATACCTCCGCATTGCTAGTTAGCAGGCTGAGGTCTCGTTCGTTAACGGAATCAAGAAAGAGCTGTCAGTCTTTTAATCCTTACTATGTCTGGACCTGGTAAAAAATCAGTCCGCCTCCCCATGCTCTGCGTCTGTGCAAAAAATCTACCCCAAAAAAACTCGGTTGCTTGTCCCCTACCCGTTGCCCTTTCCCGCAGTTCATTGGAGGCTACCCGCGCGGGAAGTTGCCTTAATATTTGAAACGAAGATACAAAGATTTAGCTACAGTTTTAACCCTTTACAGGGAGGTCAAAATCACAAAAAAAGTTTCAAATCAACCGTTGAGCCACCATGAATTCTTATAATTAAGGGCACAAATATTATTTAAATGGAAAAGTAAAATATAAATTAATAATAAAACAAACAATTAATGATTTCACATCGTAATTGGATATTTAAGTTGTTGTTTTCTGTGGTCGAATCAAAATTAAAATGTCTTAGGGTAAAAACAAATTAGGTTTAAAAAATTCGTGGTACCAAAAATGTGTCAAAACATGAGAAAAATGTAAAATTAAGAGTTCAAAAAGCCCCCCAAGCTCCTTTGGAACTTGACCACCGCATTCGTCTCGAAAAGTTAAGCAGTTTAAAAAAAAAACACCTCAATCGGACCTCCGAGCACAGAGTTATCGCAGTTCAAAGATTTTGACCCTTTCCAAGCAGTTCTTCTAGCGCCAATGGCACTAAAACGCACCGTTTCTTTTAGCTTAGTATAAAGTGGACCTTCCCTCCGTGCGCCAAAAATAGGCCGCGGGCACAGCCGTGCCCCAAAACGCGCGCCGCCAGCGGGATTGCCCGCGGCACCAACGACCGCAACAAGCAGGATATCGCGGGCAACCCTCGCACGCAGCAAGCGCGCCAGCGCGCGAGAACAGCGCGCGGCCTGCACGATCGCACGCGGCACCATCGCGCGCAGCTAGCGCGCCCGCGCCGGGCACCATCGCGCGGCAGATAGCGAGATTGCGCGGGGCACCATCGCGCGCAGCCAGCGCGATTGCGTGCGGCACCAACGCGCGCAACAAGTAGGATTGCGCTGGGCACCATCGCGCGCGGCACCAACGCGCGCAACAAGCAGGATAGGGCAGGGAACCATCGCGCGCAGCAAGCGCGTCATCGCGCGGCAACATCGCGCACGGCACCATCGCGCTCAGCCAGCGCCAGTTCCCATATGCTCACCTCCGTTAGTTCGAGAAATGGCA